>CM060707.1:66641153-67042040 GCA_030686995.1 Artemisia argyi | reverse complement strand
TAATGGCTAGATAATAGTGGTTTTGATGTTTCAGGTAATGGGGTGGTCATGGAAAGAGTTAATAAGGTTCCTTTGATCCAAGTGCAAAAATGGATGCATCAATTGTGTATTATTTGGCGTTGATAGATGGCTTGGCACATATAACCATTGGATGCTATGTAGGTTTCCCAAAGGTACACTTTTTCTTGAACTGATGCTAGAGGCATTGTGTTTGCGTATGTTGTGTTCAATGGTACATGCATTGTTGAAAGTCCCTCGATGCTTATTTTCAATGTATGTAACCTCAAATTGCTGTTATTGAGAATCTTAGATTGGGTCATTTTTTCTTGATTCGTATTTAAGATATACACATTTTGCTGCAAATTGCTTTAAAAATCTGAATGCAGAAGACACTGAATGTGGGTCGCCCAATCACTTTTGCACTTTTTTTTACCTTTATTCATGCTAGGCAACTTACCACATTATCACCATATGTGCCATAGCCAAAACCTTATTAGCCATCTCGAGATAAAGCAGTCATAAGTTAACTTAAATGTATAATTTTGGGGGCATTATTTAGCACAATTTTGGAAAGGGGCCGAAACATGAGCAAATTATTAACAAATGTATATTTTCGGTATTGATTGTTGAATTAGGAATTTCTTAGTTGTAAGTTGACTAATGTGATGCTTAGGTAGTGATTTTGGGTTTATAGAAAATTTTTGATTAAAACATCAGGTAATTAGTATAGGAAAGATGGTTAATAGATATAGCTTATGTTGCTTAGATTAACAAACTGTAACAATTAGATAGTTTATTGCATAAACTCTTTAGGTATTTAGGATACAACTTCTGAGTAAAGTGCTGAACCAAGACTGTTTGGCGCTAAATTTTGTGCTGCAGCGACATTATACAATGACCCAGAACCATTGTTTGTTAATACTATAATGGAATCTATTGTTGCTCATTATGACCCGTGTAAGATAAATCGAGATTGATTTTTTTTGAAATAACGATTTTAATTGTAAATTTCCTTGCCTTTAGTTCGGAGGTACTATACTTGAAGCATTCAAATATGATAAAAGTAGAGATTGAGATGCAACAAATCAAATCTTCTAAAATTCTGAAAATAGTAGCAACGCAAACGGTATAATTTCAATCTGAAATGTTTTGTTACAAATTTTTACGTGCGTTATAAGCTTTCTAAAATTCATATAATGGCTAGAATGGATTTGTTGTGTAGTGATAAAAGAGGCACCTTAACTCTAATAACTTTCAATGGATTAGCAAGGCTTCTTCTGATAGCGACAAAGAAGAATTAGTTCAGTAACATATCAATATATTAGAAAATGTATAGGCTGGTAAAGGCTTTTTTATAACTGTAGAATATATTAATAAGGATAATGTTACTGAACCAATAATTTTGTGATTGGTACAGCTTTCAAGGGTACAAAAGTTATTGGAGCTGAAGTTGCATATCTAATTGTCGATGTCAATTCTGATGTTGTCGTCAAGTCTTATTGTCATATACTAACTCTAACTTCTGCTGCGACTGGTAGGCTGCTTTTTTAATAAGATATTCACCGTTCTTTTGCTACAAAGGCCACATATAAATTCTAGCACCTAAGTAGGGATCTTCTAATCTAGACGCATTTGAAATTTGTGATTTATAGATTTTTGTGAAGCTCTACTTTTAAAGTCAAGGCCACTTTTAAAGTATGGAACATACCAGCTGTAAAGTGAAAATAATGGAGGCCAAGATTAAAGTCCTGCTTGGTGGATTCAGGATGATGTCGACAGAAACAACCCAGTATGACTAAGAAATGGAGGCCATGGTACAATCAATAGCAGGTTATTCGCGCTCCAACTTCTTATAGCGTTTCCTTCAAATTATAGTCTATTGCAAAACATTTATTGAAATGTGATTTAAAATTGAGTATAGGCAATATACCGATGTACGTTACTGATATGTATGTTCTTTTGTTAGACAAGTAGTGGCTCTTTTCTTCTTTTTTTTTTCCCATTATGTTCTTTTTACAAACGGGTTGTGTATATGTTTTTTGCAGCTCCAACGTGTTTTATGGGGATCTACACAGACGTACATGTTTAGTATACGGGTACGTTAGAGATTATATTTTGGGTTATGTTTGTTTTAACACATACGCCCATTCATACCAATTTTTTTTGGATAACGAATGGTTTATCATGGCTTGGTGACACATAATGGTTCATTCTTATTTGTCACTTCTTTTGTTGCCTTCAATTATTGTTATTCAACTACTCTTACTTTAAGCATCTTGAAAAAATATAAGTTGCCATTCAACATATGAAATACTAAACAGTGATACTTATTTGGACTATATATTTAACATTCTAATTAGTGTAAATGTTGGCTTTGCTTTTAACATATGAGTTGCCATTCAACATATGAGTTGCCACTGGCTTATTATAGGTTTTTTAGTGTCGGCTTTGCTTTTAACAGGTCTGGTAGAGGCACTGAGAAGAAAAAAGACATATAGCGTATGTGCAAATGTTGGACTACAATTTTTTTAGTTTTGCAGCCGATCCAAACAAGATGAATCATTCATTATTTTTTTTTATTTTTTTTTCTTTTACTTACTTGAGGGGAAAAAAGGTAAATAAAAATAGACAAAAAAACTGTTGAACCCTTCCAATTTCGAATCACATCCATGTGTTTAGAATCCTGAAATTAATTGAACTATGGCAATAAATGAAACGTTTGTTTCATGTGCAGATGCAGTATTAGGTTGGGATAACATTGTAATTGCATACGAGCCTGTATGGGCTGTTGGAACCGATCAAGCGGCACCAGTTGAGCAGTCACAGGAGGCACATATCACACCGCCTGAGCAGTCAATAGGTTTTGCGCACCAAGAATAAGACGAATATCGAGTTACATGTTGTGGTGCTTACTGTCGGTAACTAGATTGGTAGAATTGTTGGTGAAAATGACGCTCCTCACGAAGGTATGTTTTTAGGGGGTGTTCGTTTTGAAAATAGGCCACATAAAAGTGAGCTTATAAAACATAAGCGTAAAACCAAATAATCCATAACCTGGCTTAATAAGCTGAAATAAACACCCCCTTAATAATCCGAGTTGTTGATGCAATAAAATTACTACACGAACTAAAAAAACACTTACTGAGAAATGGCCTATATAACGAATTAGTAGGTCATTTCTAAATCTGCAGTTCTGCACTAGCGTGTCAATCTGCAAAAATTATACGCGCTTATTTATTTTCCAATTCTCATCGTAACAAGTAAATATGATATTCATTTAGATACATTCAATCTATACATGTGGTCTCAGATGCCGTAACAAAGATTTAGTAATGCTGCTCCAGCACTTGAATAACCAATTACTCCACCTGCTGGCCCGGTAAGCTTCTACTTGATTACTGACCCTATTTTCTAATAAGCTATCTAAATAGCCGTTAGTAGCATGTTTTGGATGCCAAATGACTATTGAAATAGGCCTATCCAAACAACCCTTAATAACATGTCAAGTGACTGAAAGGGCTACTCAAAATAAGCTATCCAAACACCTCTTAATAGCATGTTTAAGACATCGTATTGCGGTTAAAATAGGCTATCCAAACAGCCCTTAATAACGTGGCAAGAAACTGAAAGAGCTGCTGAAAATAAGTCTTTACTGAGTTTTTGGTGATTGTATTATTGAAGTTAATTGTTTGACATTCAAATTAAAAGTATCTGTATCAGTGATTTCAAACTAACCATCCTCATTAACTCCTATACCAGATGTTGTGTCATATATCTTATTGTTTTCATTGCAGTTCATGTGTATGCAGTGGCTAACAAGGAGAATCAAATCCTGTACTTAAGAAGGATTTTGCCAAAGAGCAGTGTTTATGACTACACTTTATGTGCATAATGTAGACATCGACAATGTAAAGTTTAACCAAAGTTTTCGTAAAAGTGTGAGTACTCTTATATATGTAGTTCTGCCTGGTTGTTATCAATTATTCCAATGGATAAAGAAGTGCGGAGTTTGAATATCAAGATTTATTGCAACACTTGCTAAACCTTCTTTGGCAAAAGACCCCGCGGCAACGCGCGGGTGATCCACCTCGTATTCAACAATTTCAAGAGTACCTTCAAAAGACGACAGAAATACGTGATCGTTTAGTACATCATCAACTTCGTTGTCAAACATGTTTGGGAGCACTTTGGATACGATGAAGAAGAAAACTAAAGTAAAGTTGATTTAATAGTTGAATAATTAGATTTTGTTTAATAGTACTAACATATGTTGGAACAATTTATAAACCTCAAAAACTTTATTCATAGTAGGAACATATTCATGATATAAAATGTTTTATGAATTAATGATATTATAAAAAGTGATAGTTTTATAAACCTTTTAATAGTTTACTATAGTTGATGCTTTTATAGTTACTAGCAGGGTCCTCGCGCGATGCAGCTTCGGACATTTTGTAATTTAATTTTTTCGATTAATAATTTATTTTATTTGTATATTTTTTGGCAATAGCTTTACTGATTAGTTTTTTATAGCAAAAGTTTAATAAAATTTTGCTTTGTTTGTATTATTTTATTTATTATTTATTTTATGTTTTTGTTTAGTAGTTTGCTTGGTTTGTACAATATGTGAACATATTTTAGTTTATTATATTTTTTTTGACAATAAATTTACGGATATCAAAAATTTCATTTAGCTTGTGTCCGTTCGGGCTCGAGCCCGTTTGACCCGTGCCCATTCGGGCTCGAGCCCATTTGGCCCATTGCCCGTTCGGGCTTAAAAATTTGTATAATATGCTTTATTATTTTTATTAGTGACATTTAATGCAGGAATTGTGTTTAAGTTGGTTGTACAATATGCTTGATAATTTGTATTTCTTATGTAAGAGGTGTTTTAATAAGTGTATTAATTGTATTTATTGACTATTTAATTAATTATATTTAATATACATAATGATCAATTTTAAGTCATTAATTTTCAATTTTAAATCATTAATTTTAAACTTTAATGACAAAAAATGTCTAATTATGTTAAATCACTTGTATTTTTAGCATTGAAATATGTAATGCTTAATTTTAAGTATTCTATTAATAGTATGCCTTAATATTTTATAATATAGTATGATTATAAGCCTTTTTATATTTTAGTGAAGGGTTATATATTAGTGAAGGGATAATATGTTTTAATATTCTTCGCTTTTTAATAGTTTTTTCACTTTTTGATTTAATATTGTTTTACTATAATAACATCAAAATTAAAGTTTAAAAATACTTTTTCCATGTTAATCAGAATTGTTACGTTAGCATGAAGTGAGCTACCAATATTTATTACTAGTATAAAAAAGTTACTTTCTCATTATCTTTTATCTAATTATATCACTTATATATTCAGTGGGCTTTCGAGTAAAATTTCTTTTTGTTATTCGACCCGACCAAAATGGTTACTACAGTGTGTATGTGAGGAGAAGAACAGGAAAAGCAATAGTAAAATTGTTTTTCCCTTCCCACCATATAAAACTCGCCTTCCTCAAGTTTCTTGAATCTTCTTCAATAAACTGGCTCAATCAAAAACACAAAACCATCCACAAACTAAATCCGCCCAAAAAAAAAAAAAAAAAAAAAAAAAATCGATCCATCTCATGCATCATCTTCTACAAATCCAAAACCTACCAAGATCCGCAAATAGCATAAACCCTAATCTGATTACTCCTCAACACAAAGAAAGAAACAAAAGGGGGTTTTGTTTAACACATGTTCTTCATAATTTTCTGTTATTTTATTTTTTTATCAGTGTTGTGTTTGATTTGATTTATGTTGAATTGGGTTTTTTATTTTTTTTGTCTTCAGATTTTTGTAACGATTTGGGGTCTTGGGTCTAATTGTGTTTAATTTTATGGTTTTTATATTTAGGGTTTTTGGTTTATCGAATTACTGAGAATGAGAGATGAAGGTAGCCGTTTGGATTAGCAGCTTATTTAGGCTGCATTTGGACTCATTTGATTTTAGGAAAAACTTTATTGCCATTACCTTATTTTCAGGTGGCCTTTTGATGTTATCGAATGTGACACTCGATGAGCAAGTTTTGCCAACCACACATGGTCAGTTGAAGCCTCCTCTAGGGACCATCGTCTAAAGGTTAGTTTATGAATATATTACTTTCATCAGTTCCATATTTTCCGTTTTTGTGAGTCAAATTTTGGGTGATGATAAATGTGGTTTTTGGCTAAAGTGGTACACAATGGGGGCAAGGTTGAGGTATTAGTTTATGAATATATTACTTTCATCATCTTCATCTTATTTCAATCATGAAACAAGTTTCTCTGATTTTCTTGAATCAGAGATTACCACCACCGATCGCTGTCATATCGTACATCATTTTTTTTTTTTTTTTGCATGTTTGGATTTAAATTTGGTATAGAAAATATATTTGTTTAATAAAAATGTTAGCTTTATGATTAAATCAAAATATTATTTAAAAATAAAAAGATGTATACATGTGAGAGAGAAAGAGATATATATTAAAAGTAGTGTGTTTAAAATAATGTCATCACCAAAACCCACACAATTTATTATCTTTTACTTTTTGTTTAGCCTGTTCTTATCAGAAAAATTACGATTTCAGAGAAGAGGAAAAAAACCTTCCGTCATAGGCGGCCTAAGGTACCTTCCTAGATACTATTTTGTTAGAGTTGGTAAAATCTGCTCATGTGCAAAAAGTTGGGCTGCTATGGTTAATTTTTTTTTAAAGTTTGAGGGCTTTTTTAGGCAACATGGACATTATCAAGAGAAAAGTTCAAAATACATCCCTGTGGTTTGGCATTTGCTCGCTTTACATCTTTTTTTTTTTGACTAAAAAATTATCCCTGTGGCATTAAAGTTGGCACAAAACCATCCATCCGTTAGTAATATCAGTTAATGAGGACTAACGATGCAAATTATTTTCCGTTATCTCCTAACAAGAGTTAAAATATTTGCATCGTTAGTCCTCATTGAGTTAAAATATTTGTATCGTTAGTCCTCATTTACTATAGAGTTAAAATATTTGCATCGATAGTCCTCATTGACTATAGAGTTAAAATATTTGCATCATTAGTCCTGACTGAGTTAAAATATTTGCATCGCTAGTCCTCATTGAGTTAAAATATTTGCATCGTTAGTCCTCTTACGTTTTCGTCCGTTTTCATCCGTTTTCGTCCGTTTTTCTCATGTTTTTATCAGTTTTCATCCGTCTTTATACGTTTTCATCCATTTTTCTCATGTTTTTATCTGTTTCTTCCGTTTTTCTCACGTTTTTATGAGTTAAAATGTTTTTGAATCGATTTTAATTCACGATTTTGACCCTTTTCTGGTCCGAATCATCAAAAGTGTGAGACACAAAAGTTGTATGAAATAATGTTTTACATCAAGACACGCGAGATTTTAACCTGAAATTGCACCTACGCCACCACCACCAACCACCTCCACCCATTCCCACCAACCACCGCCTCCACCACCGCCGCTGTCGCCACCACCCATCGCCACCAACACCGTCGCCACCACCACCACCGCCGTCACCACCGCCGCCGCCACCACCACCACCACCGCCTCCGCCGTCAACACCACCTCCACCACCACCACTTATAATATTCGTTCAGTGTATGGTGGTGGTGATGGCGGTGGCGGGTGGTCGTGGGTGTTGGTAGCGGTGGTGGGTGGAGGTGGTGGGCGGCGGCGGTGGTGGGTGGTGATGGTTGGAGGTGGGTGGTGGTGGCGATGGGTGGTTGGTGGTTGTGGCGATGGGTGATGGCGGCGGCGGTGTTGGTGGCGACGGTGGGTGGTGGTGGGTGGAGGTGGTGGCGGCGGTGGATGGTGGTGGTGGTGGTGGGTGGAGGTGGTGGGTGGAGGTGGGTAGTGGTTGTGGCAGCGGTGGTGGGTGGCGGCGGTGGTGGGTGGTGGTGGTGGTGGTGGGTGGCGGTGGTGGGTAGTGGTGGTGGCGGCGGTGGGTGGTGGTGGCGGTGGTGGGTGGTAGTGGTGGTGGCGTTGGTGGCGGTGGTGGTGGTGGGTGTTGGTGGGTGGTGGTGGCGGTGGTGGGTGGTGGCGATGGTAATGATGCAAATATTTTAACTGAATGAGAACTAACGATGCAAATATTTTAACTTTATAGTCAATGAGGACTAACGATTCAAATATTTTAACTCAATGAGGACTAACGATACAAATATTTTAATTCAATAAGGACTAACGATGCAAATATTTTAACTCTTGTTAGGAGATAACGGAAAATAATTTGCATCGTTAGTCCTCATTAACTGATATTACTAACGAATGAACGGTTTTGTGCCAACTTTAATAACACAAGGATGATTTTTGAGTTAAAAAAAGAAAAATGATGTAAAGCGAGCAAAGGCCAAACCACAGGGATGTATTTTGGACTTTTCTCCATTATCAATGAGTCTAATTGGGCAAAAATAATAGTAAACTTTATTAATAATGAGCGGTAGACTCTAGCTAGTTCACTGGTTGCAGTAAAATCACCATAATGTTTTATTTTATTATTTTTTAATGTTATAGTTTATATTTTTATTTTATTTCAGTTTTTTCTTTTGTTAAATCAATGTTTTCAAACTTTGTAAAGTGTATATATATAGACGTTCAACTTTTTTGACTGCTTTAATTTTTTTAACTTATTTTTTGTGACATAAATTTAGCAATAAAGTTTAATTTATTAGTTATGGTTAATAAATGAAAATGATGTTTTGTCCTGTGCCCGTTTAGCCCGTGCTAGTTTGAACCATATTTCAACTTTTCCAGTTTGACACATGTCCGTTAGGACCCGAACCCGCTCATTTTGCCACCTCTACTCTTTGTATTCTAAACCCTCAACCAAACTAAATAATTTAAAACTTAAATCCATCCAAATTCAAAACCCAAATGACAAACGCATCTTTAAAGAAAATGTAGTTGTCGATTTTAGTCTATGTTGGTTGGAGTTTATTGAAATGAGTGTTGGTAGCCTAGGGCTGAGCATCGGGCGAAAACCGGACCGGACCGATCAAGACCGGACCGGACCGAGGACCGAGAACCGGAAAAACCATAGACCGAGACCGGACCGAATATGGTCGGTCCGGTCCGGTCCGGTCGGTCTTCGGTCGGTCCGGTCCAATTAGGCAAGTTTTTTCGGGTTTTTGGTCGGTCCGGACCGGACCGACCGGACCGAGGACCGAATTTGGCAAAAAGCTTAGACCGAGGACCGGACCGAATGTGGTCGGTCCGGTCCGGTCGGTCTCGGTCCGGTCGGTTTTGTCGGTCGGTCCGGTCCATCCGGTCCGTTTGCTCAGCCCTATGGTAGCCTAAATGCCTTTGTGATTTGGCTTGATGTCAATGGTAATTGTTTTACTGATCGGTAGTGGAAGCATTGATTATTTATGAGAAATGATTTGTACACTTAGGGTGTGTTTGGTAGAAAGAAAATAAATGAGAGAAATGGAATTTGATCTAATTCTCTTGTTTGGTAGAGAGAATTAAAAAAAGTAGAGAATTGAGGAGAAATTAGTAGATAGTTGGAGAGAATTGAATAGTGTAAATTGGTTACTCACATTTCCATAATTTTGGTGGAGAAATTGGAGAATTTAGGTTTTTTTTTTTTTTTTTTTTTTTTTTTTTTTTTTTTTTTTTTAAATAACCTTTTTATAAAAAATAATTTAAAAAAAAATATTTTTTTTAAATGTATTTTTTTAGAATTGTTATTTAGAAAAAATATTTTTTTTTAATAATTTTTATAAAAAATAAAATTTTAAAAAAATAAATAATTTTTTTTAAACAATTTTTTTAAAAAATAGGTTTTTTTTAAATAAATTAAAAAATATTTTTTTTAAATATATTTTTTTAGAATTGTTATTTAGAAAAAATAAAAAAAAATTAAATAATTTTTATGAAATATAAATTAATTTTTTTTAAATAAGTTTTTAAAATAAATATAATTTATAAAAAAATATTTTTTTAATATATTTTTTTAGAATTGTTATTTAGAAAAAAAAATATATATATTTTTTTTAAATCAACAATTTTTTTTCTTCATATCTCGGGTCAAATCACTGTTGTTACCAAATATTAGAATTTAACAAAATTCTCTACTGATTTCTATTATTTGAATTTATATTCTTTGCTTTACTTCTATTCTTTGAAATTCTCTCTAATAAACGTGCCTCAATCAATATAAAAACTGCATAACCTGCCGTTATCTATTGCTCCCTGAATTGTAAGTTACAAGTTTTTTTATTGTGGTGATTAAAATATTTTAAAAGAAAACATGCTTTCTTTAGTTCTGTAGATTTCATATAATTAAAAATTGTACGGTAAACTTAAATAATTTTAGTTATTGTTTTTATTAGTTTCAAAGTACCTTGAATTTTAATAGTTACTAGCATTTGGGAAAGGAAAAAAAAAAAAAAAAAAAAAAAAAAAAAAAAAAAAGTTTTGGCTAATTTTTTAAGAAGCTAATATTTTAATGTTTCTTTAAAAGCGAGAGCGCCTGGTAACAAATAATAGTAAATCATGGGGCGCCTGGGAACAAATACAACAATAATAGTAAATCATGGGGCGGTGGGAACCGTCGATACCCAATCCACAGAAGTGATTGGATGCCAGATAAAGATATTATTAAAAAATAAGAAAAAGATATACACAATGGTCGTAAAAAATCTAAAAATATCTAAATCAGTTCCCTTTGCACTTTTCTTTCCCAAACTAGAAGCACTTTTTCCACATTAAGTGATTAAACTATATTCTCTCTCTCCAAAAATATCTTCCTTCTACACTTTTCTCCAAATCCATATCTTTCATCACAAAAATTTCTTCATACAATCAATCAATTTATAAAATATAAACCAATTTTATAAAATTCTGTAACAATCTTTTATGGCTGAAGAAGTTAGACTTACCGAGTATGATGGCGTCATCCACGTTGACAACGACGACCGTGTATCGGAGTGGGAGTTAGGTTTACCTAACGTCGACGACTTAACGCCGTTATCACAGTCGTTGATGTCAGCTGAGATGTTGTCGGCGTTCAGTATCACGCCGGAACCCTACCGGAATATGACCGACGTTAACCGTGCTTCTCAAAGCACGTTTTCTGATCTTCGTAGTCAACCGGATCTTATGAAATTAGATAAAGTTAACGGTAACGGGGAATCTAACGGTGACGGTGACGGTGAGGGGGAGGGGGAGGGTGAAGGTGATGTTGATGACGTGGCAGGTAGGGTAGCGAAGAGGCAGAGGCTAGTATGGACGCCTCAGCTGCATAAGAGATTTGTTGAAGTGGTTGCGCATTTAGGCGTGACGAAAGCGGTACCGAAAACTATTATGAATTTGATGAACGTTGAAGGGTTAAGTAGGGAGAATGTTGCGAGTCATTTGCAAAAGTATAGATTGTATTTGAAAAGGATGGGTGGTGGTGGTGGTGGGTCGAATTCGGATAATAATGTGAATGTGAATGTGAATGATTCGGGGAGTACGGTGCCTATGGCGTATCATCCGCAGATGATGCCTTATCAACAGATGGTGCAGAATGGGGGTTATAATGGATACGAGGGGAGTTCGTATCAGTATAATGGGATGATGCAGCAGAGGGATTGGTCTGGGAATAATAACTTTGGGTCGGTTTCGGCTTATCAGCATAGAATGACTAATAATGATAAATAGAAGCTGTATGACATTTGGGGCTTATCGGAGCAAGGAGGGGTGAGCATTTCGGATCTCTTTGTTTGTCATTGAATGGATATAGTATCGATGTCTTTGTTTTAGAGCTTTGTGTACTTGAGTTGTCTATTAGTCTATTTTGTTAGTAATTCGGCTAACTAAGTCTGTAGGCAGTTTTTTTTTTTTTTTTTTTTTTTTTTTTTTTTTTTTTTTTTTTTTTTTTTTTTCTAGAGTTGGTTCTCGTGAATGATATGCTTGAATTATGAATAGAATTGTAGCTCTACAAGATAAAAATTGATATTCGTATTTGGCTGAGTTTCAGTTGTTACTAGAATGTTAAAATGACCAAAATTGATATAAATTAGGTAACAGGATCTTTAACTTAAGCACGTAAATCTGTATAGTGTATCAGTGTGTGTGGTTCTTAGCTGATGATTTGAATGTCTCTAGATGGTTTGGTGATGTTTTTTGTATTCAATTCTGGACGATGTTTGTGTAAAGTTCTTGATGAAGGTTTAGAGCTAATCCACAAGCTTGTCTATATCAATTGTGTCCACATGAACCATGTCGGTTTCCATTGAGTTAGTTCGATATCCATTTGTATGTATGCTTTAAATGGCTTTATATGATCGTGTGTTCTAATTCGTTTGTAGAAGACTTGAACTCATAACCCATGTGCCATGAAGATCTTAATGTTGTTAGACCACTGACCACTTGGTTATGTATCTATAGATATTGAGTTTAGTTCAGTGTTATCACTTCAATGGGACATCTTGATTATTGTGATAATGTACTCACTTTGACAAGTTGGTCCTTTGTGCTTTATTTACTCGAACTTTTCATTTGTAGATCGTTTTGCTTACTCAAAAATCAAGATAGGGATGGGTACATGTTTATCTTATAGTTCATTTCGAAAGCGTTGTTTATGGAATCTGTACCAATGTTACAACTTGTTTCTCCACTTGATGAATTCTTTGTTTAATTGCTACCCCGCATGTCTTGTCTGTTATTTCCTTTTTCCAAAAGTCGTGTTCACTATATTACGATCCAGTTTCTTGTTCATTTACTATGGAAGTGAATTACTCTATTTGGGTTGGTAATAACTGAACAATACATGGCTTCCACAGCATTAAATCTTGAAACTGACCTTGATCTTCTTTTACTAAGCTGAAGCATTTTTTATTTATTTTTTATTTTTAATTTTTTTTAACCATTATAAACATGTTTTACAACTAAAACTAGCCATTGAATTAGCAAAAATGCATCAAAAGTAATATACTAGCTAGCAAGAATGAACAAATGCAATTGATAAAGAATCATCCTAGGTGTCCCTTTTTGTCCATAATTTGATTAGGTCTATATATGCGAGCCATGGTTCGTGGGTGTGATACACCAAACTAAGTACAGCACTTGAAGCAATAACCTCATTTTATTTGCTTTCAAGGTTGCTTCATGTTTATGTCGTCTAATTCGCCAACTCTTTTGCAGGTTTCGTCTGCGGTTGAACAAGTTAAAAGCTTCATGATGGTAACAAGATCATGTACATACAACACAGGGCTTTGATACCCAGAAGACTTGTATTAATCTGTGTCTTTTTGTTAGACCTGAAAGAGATCACCAGAGAGTGAGTTATACCAAATGTTGAAAACTCATGTCCGCTGACCAACCCGTAAGTATGGAATTCAAGCCCAGAATCTTTAAATCTCTAGATCTTAAATCTGACCCGTATATGTCTTGGTCCAACACGCAAAGGCTTTTTTTGTTCTTCTGATAGGCCAACCTCAACTTGCAGATATATGTCAAAGGTTTGCTCCACAACTTGGTGATGTATGTTTTTGTTGTATTCAGTTGTTTTGTTTCCATGTTTCATTAGCAATAACCAATCTTTTTATTTATCCAATTTAATCAACACAATGACAATCAAAAATTAAATAAGTACTCGTAGGATGTAACAAGGATGAAAGAGAAATATATGGAGTTTATCAAGTAGCTCGAAACCAGTTCATCGTAATGATATAATAAAGGTATAAATGTTAATAACAAATATGGAGTATAAATTATTGTAGGGATTTTTGTGTCTACATAACATAAGTTCCGCGAGCTTTTTCAACACTTGCCATTATATATATATATATATATATATATATATATATATATATATATTGGCTACAATTGCATTGTAGCCAATTACCTACAATTTGTGCTACAAATTGTGGGTCCCCGAGTCTTTCTGTGAGTCCCTGACTTTTTTTTTGGGTCTCTGATTCATTTGCTAATGTATTTTAGTGGGGAATTGTAGCTAATTGGCTACAAAAAATGTAGCCAAACTATCCCTATATATATATATATATATATATATATATATATATATATTTGAAGTGGTCATATATAAAGTATGAATATTGGTTCGAACGTGTTAAACATGCCAAAATATCATCCAATGTGTAATTACCATTATCTCCTTGTGTCGACCTTGTGAAGATGGTGAAACATAAAAGGACATTTTATATGTGAAATGTTTATGTCTGTACTTGTATCTTTGTTGAAATTGAAATGTACGGAATAATTGACTTGGATGTTATGCTGTTATACCGAGAATCGCCCCATAGAGACATCTATGAGATGTTAGAAATTGAAACACCTTCTTTCTTGTAGACTTTCAGATTCGGTTTCCTTTTCATCTAAGTTGATAACCCCCGAGGGGGAGTTGAGATTCATGAAGAACCCATACATCCAATAGAACCTATCAACCAATCATAGCCATCCATTTATATTTTTCATTTTTTTTTCAAAACAACATATTTTGCAAACGGTAAATCTTCAAGCTACAAAAAAATACCATCGCGATGAGAATTAAATGATCTTTCTATAGATATGCATTGTTATATACTTTCGACGAACTTTTTTTTCGCTTAGAAAGAATCATATATAATTCGTAAAAATCATATATGATTCGTAAAAAATCATATATGATTCGATTCTTCGAATCATATATGATTCTTATGAATCATATATGATTTTTCTGGGCGAAAAAAAAAAGTTCGTCGAAAGTATATAACAATGCATGTCTATAGAAAGATAATTTAATTTTCATCGCAATGGTATTTTTTTTGTAGCTTGACGATTTACGGTTTGCGAAATATTTAAGTTTTAAAAAAAAGAGTGGAAGTTTATTTTTTTATTTTAATAAAAAAAATAAGTGGCTAAAATTGCTTGATTGGTTTTATGGTAAAAGTTGAATTTATAAAGAACTTTTGGCTTCCTCTAGGCATGCCCACTTAATTTTTTTTTTTTTTTTTTTTTTTTTTTTTTGCATTAAGCAAGTTTAAACTTAACACATCACACATTTTGATGTTGATAGTTACCTAATTCTTTTTACCAATTTGATTATCTAAAGTGGCTCATTTCATGCGTGGTTTCTTACCAATCAAATATGAGATACTCATTCCGTTTCTTCATTCCCCTTTGAAAGTAGTAAGGTCTCGTTTGGTTTGTAGATTGGTTTAGGATTTGAATTAGGATTCGGATTTGAATTTGAGGAATGAAAATTAAGAGAAAATATATTTTATTTAATGTAATAATTAAATTGCATTTAAATATAATATTTTAATAAATAAAAGAAAATGTTGTAAGATATGTATAGTGGGTCTTACGGGTTTTGTATAAATCTATCATATTAGAGTAGAATGAAAAAGTCATGGGCCTCACAGGTTTGAAAAGATTCCTTAATCAACCAAAAATCATCTATTATGTTTAATACCCGAATTTAAATCCCACACACCTCAATCAAACGGGCCCTAAAAAAAATTTGTGAAAATCCCAATTACATTACCGCAGGTAGGGGTGTTATCGGGTCGGGTTGTCGGGTGTATCGGGTCGGGTTGAATCGAGTTTTGGACTAAAAATGTATGACCCGCAACCCGACCTTATAAGGATTCGGGTTGGGGGTTCGGGTTATATCGGGTTAGGTTATCGGGTCAACTCGGGTTGGCATAAAAAGTGGCAGTAACAAAAAAAAAAAAAATAATAAAAAGGCATAATGCATTACGTAGTTGTAATCCACTATTAGTTCAAAAATTAACAAACAACATTGTAAACAATAACAAAAGTTATTTAATCATTAATGCAAAAAGTAACAAACAACATTCTAAAAAATAACAAAAGTATCTATGCTTTTTGAATTTATGGTATGCTAAAAGTTTAGATGTCGGTTGTCTCTTAAGGCTATAAGAAATCATATATTTTACTTGATGAGGAAGTTTATATACACCATTGATGATGACACTAATCAGCAGACATATATACAAGATACATGTTTGGATAAGCTAATGTGATGCTGCATATGTGCAAGATTATATAGATTAGGATTTAAGAACTATAGAGTATCACATGCAATTAACAATAACAAATTGAGTTGTAATCTACCCTGTTAGTCAACTTGCAGCAGGCCACAAACTGTAACAGACAACAATATCACCACTTGCAGGCTTGCAACAAACTTGAAGTATACACAACAGGACATGAATACAATCACATAAAGCCACTGAACTCTGAACACAGACAACAAAACATTTATCGGGTTATCGGGTTGAACCCGAACTCGATAACGTATGAAAAATATAACCCCAACCCGACCCTATAAGGCTATCGGGTTGGTCGGGTTGACCCGATTGACCCGATAAGCCGAGTTGAACCCGAATGAACCCGACCCTATAAGGCTTTATCGGGTTCGGGTCGGGTCGGGTCGACCCATTTGACACCCCTAACCGCAGGCCAAAATGTAATAATAAGTATTCTGTTTTGACTTTTTTTTTTTCAACTTTGATTTTAAATAATTTTGTTTTTGTTATATAATACTTTATGAAAATTATAGCAATGAAATTACATTTAAAACTCAATACATTTATATATTTTGCATCATCTAATATATAACACAAAAAAATATATTTAAAATCAAAGTTGAAAAAAAAAAGACTTTAAAAAGACAAAACAAAACACTTATTTTGGGACGGAGTAACTACCAAATAGTCACGCAATAATAAGTAACAAAAGTTTCAACATCTATAACACATTGTCACATAACAACATTTTGAAATACAAATCGAGTGCTTTTGTATCAATAACAACTTATTAGCCAGCTCTATTAATCTATCAATTTGTTGGGTGATTCTATCAAGTTGCAGACCAACTTCATCAACTGATCCACTATCTGCAACAACTCATAATGTATGCTCTAAATGATTTGTGTTGTTACCTTCCAAAGCCTCCTACATTAGCATGTATCTCGTTTTGTAAAGCACATGAAACTCACCTAACAATCTCTAGCTAAGATTTTATGTCCTGCTAAACAAAGCCTCCTACCTTTATATTCCAACAAAGTATTTTTAAGACTATATACAAAGCCCGATCATTGTTGATGCAAAACTTTGGTCCTGCCTTCAATAGCGATTGAAATTCTTCGAACACCTACGGGTCCTTCGGATTATCCTTGGTTCCTTCGGGTTGCTTTAGGATCCTTTGGATAGCTGCTAAGAAAGAAACACGCGTGAGTCTCGCCCCGGGTTTTATCCCAGGACGAACCTCCAGCGTGAGAGTTAGTATGGGGATAAATAAGGGGTAAGCATGAATTAAAGTATATAAGATAGTGTGTGTAATTCGTTACCCAAGTGTGAAGATTTATCCTCTTTATATAGGTGAGGTGATTTTGTCCTCATCGAATACCGCCAAGTTGGGTGACGGTATCTCTGAGCATTGCTTGGATTTTTTCCCTTTTTGGTCTATATTCCTTCTTATGCGCTTACTCTGTTTTTTTGTCATATGCCTTATATATCGTGTTTGACTTTAGGATGAGAGGTTACCGTTGTCCGGGCGGAATGGTCAGGTTCGTTCGGACAGAAAGGTTCGTTCGGCGAGGGTCCTTTGGACACATACGCCAACATGTCCCCCCCAGTATCATAGTATTGGTTGGGCCAATGGTGTGATACTTTGTGGAAAGTTTTGTTGCTTTCGAGGAGCGGGGTTTAGATCTTCCGAAGCGTGTAAATTTTTCCGAAGTGTTTAGTCCGTTATGATTTTGGCATTATGTATGTCATGCAAAAATTCATTATTAGTTACTTGTTAAGGGGCGCTGTCGTTTTTACTGTATTATGAGATTTGGACACGTGGATACACCTTCTAATCGCATGGTATTGAAAATGCCACGTCAGCATCTGACACGATGTGATGTTTCACGCACCTCACTTGTGCCTATAAATAGCGCCCCTTGCCTCATTTTTACCACTGTAATTGCGTGTGTTTTTTCTGACAATTCCGGGCGTTTTTTCCTATTCTCCGAACGATTTCTTGCATCATTTATTCGTCCGTCTCAGCGGTTTTTCGTGCAGTTTATTCATCTTACGAGGTACGTTCTGCATCATCTCTTGTGTTTTGTATTTTCGGTTATACCTCTTTTCCTTCGGTTGAGTTATGTCGGGTTCACCTTCCTCAATTCAAGATGATAATACCGTAATTCTTGCGGAGAATTTGCCCAAATGCGACATTCATAAACAAAAATCTCGTATGGATGAGGGGGCCGTGAGCCTGTTGGTTTTGGAGTTCGGCCTGCAGGTCGAATTGAACCCTAGACCGCCTCCGAGGGGTATGACGATGAACTTGTTGCCGAGTGACGCAATCGGTTTGTATCTGGAGTATTTTTATGAGGGTGGGATTAGTGTGCCATTTTCTACTTTTCTGTTGGGGGTGATTAGATATTTTAAGGTTCATATATCTCAACTTGTTCCTCTCGGCTTGCACCGTGTTACTCTCTTCGAAGTGTATAGTAGGAGTCTGCATATTACTCCTACTACTTCTTTGTTCAGGGTGTTTTATAAATTGTGCAAGGCGGGTGATTGGTTTTCTTTTGAGAAGCGGAGCGGCAGGGACCGCAAGGTCTATTTTAATGAGATTTTGACCGGGCTGAAAGGTTGGAAAGATAACTTCTTTTTGATAGACAGGCGTGCCATTCCTTTTGCGATGCCTTGGAGGCATCGTGATTCAGACGTCTCGGATCCTTTTTCGAAAGACGGGTATAATAAACAAGATGCCGAAAGGCTTGCTGCCAATGTGATTGATGTCATCCCTATTCTCCCCCGGTTTTCTTTATACTCTGGGGTTAACTTCTCATTAGGAACATCCGGGGTATCGAGCAGCTTTGAGGGATGCCGAAGGGAGGGGTATAGCCTTTATTTATGTTCTTGCTTTTAGATTTGTGTTCTTATTTGTTCAGAACCTTATGTATTTTTGTTCGTTCGTTTGCAGGTGTAACCATGTCAGATTACTTGACAAAACCCAAACACCGGGCTGGGGTCTCGATGGTTAAGGGCGATAAGTACCGTGAGGGGCAGTCCCACGAGCTCCACGTGACTGTCCCTGCCGAGTCTAACGCGGCAATTCCTGACAAAACTGCCGAGATAGAGAAGGTGGAAGTGGCTGACCCCGAGGTTTTGGAAGCCAAAAAGAAGAAGCAAGAACAGGCTGCCCTTCGGCTGGCTCATAAAAGGAAACAAGTTGGTGGTCCTGTTGGCAAAACTAGGCCCCAAGGCAAGAAAGTTGGGGAAGGGAGTGGCTCCGCTCGTCCATCCAAGAGGAGCAAACCCTCCGGTACGATTCCCGTTGTTGATCTTGAATCATAGGAGCACGTCCCTGCTCCCACTCCCATCCGATCCGTGCCTCCATTTGGGGTAATGGAACCATCAGCTGGTGGAGGTGTCGGGAGTAGTCATTTTTGTGACAATGAGATTGGTGAGTTCTGGGATGTGCTTCATATGCGCCTTATTGTATATTTGACTTTGTCAGTGGTATCAGCTTGACCTAAGCCTACCAAATGACTTAGCAATATGAAACATCTTATCTAACTCCTTATCATTACTAACTCTAACTAAACCCTTCTCCAACTCTAGATTTGGAACTCACAACACCTTATTATCCTTAGTATCTTACAATCCATCACTTACATGCTTGCATTTGATTTGGCTATTTAAACACTTCTCATGCATTCATCCTTATCACACACATCTCTTCTAAAACTCACCATGTCTTCCACCATTGCCACAACTTCAAACATTGCCAAGAAACTAAGACGCTCCACTAAACCAACAAAAGAAATCATTTTCATTGATCTCACACTATATGATGAGGAGGAGCTTTAAACACCACCACCTTCCACCAACTAAACTCACTCTATCTCTACGCCAAATGCTCAATCAAGTACTATTTCTACTAGAGCCACCTCATCTTCCTCCTACATAATTAGGACAATAACATACTCATTTCCACTTAGTCCTCCTCAACCTTTTTCATTAACATTCACTCTCTCACCAACAAGTCCACTTGACTTTGCCTATCCCACACCATCATCTTCCACTTTTCCACCACCACAACCACTCATGGGTTATCCTATTCTCTACCCACTTGAGCCTCACAACCAAAGTTGTCCATGTTGCCACCACAATCGCAACCTCATCTTTATTCTTAGGGATGAGTTGAACTTCATGATCTCATATTTGGAACACCTCTTGTCACCACCACAAGCTCCAATCATACCACCACCTCCACCAACCAATAGCCCATCCAACTAAATATCTTTATGTTTAGTTTTTAAGAATAAATGATTAGGATTCCTTTTGGACTAGAAGCAAATCTTAGGGCCTCTCAAGTTACTAAAGATTATTATGTGCTTTTTGTATTTTAATTTTCTTGTTTTGTGATGTAATTATACTTTATGTATGATCCCTTTCTTTTTTATTTATGAATGAATGGGCTTGTTTTGTTATTAGTTGAATATGATTGGTTGATATTTTATTTTTGGGCTACTTAGCCTCTCTTTTATAGTCTTTTATGGTTGGCTATTTGTCTTGGTTGCTACATGTTAGATATTGTATATTTGTCATCTAACCTTGTTTTGTAGCAAGAACCATTGCTCGATTCCTTGGTGCCCTCCAAACTAGGGGGAGCATATATCAAGGGGAGCCTTAGCGATGTCTCGACATTCTTTTTTCTTCGACAAAAAGGAGGAGAAATGGGATATAAACTCAAATTAAAAACTTGCGAAATTAATCTTCAACTAAAAGGAGTTTATGTTTTGTCATCATCAAAAAGGGGGAGATTGTTACTACAAATAATGTCTAAAAATGTTATTTATATTTCGACATCTCTACGTTTTGATGATAACAAAGTGTAAAAAAACACTTTACGTCAAAATTAACGTAAACAAGTTCTTAGTCGAAATATCCCGTTTCTACGTAAATCACTCTAGGTAAGAACAAACAAAAACTTGACAAATGATCAAAGAATTGAATTTGTGTTCTAAACTTCATATTTTTAATGTGACAAAACAATTGTTCAAAAATACATTCTACAAATTATTTTTGAATTAAAAAGAAATTTTCAATTGAAAAAATAAGTTTGAATTTTCCAATAGCTATTTTTCCCCCCGAAACAGCTCCAAACCTCCCCAAATAAACTTTCACCATTAAAAACAAAATGTAGAGTGTTTTTGTCGGGCACAGTACCACTAAATACCACGGTACCATTAAATTTAGTGGTACCGTGCGTACTTTAGTGATGTCGTCCCTCTGTAACGACCATATTTCTTTTGCCTATAAATATTACTACCTCCGTCCCAAAATTATAGTCCTCTATTGACTTTTTCGGTCTTTACCTTTCAACTTTGACCTTAAGTATTTTTGTTTATATTACATAATACTTGATACAAAATATATGAACGAATTGAGTTTTAAATGTATTTTCATTTGGTATAATTTTTATCAAAAATTGTATAACACAAACAAAAATATTTATAGTCAAAGTTAAGGAAAAAAGACCGAAAAAGTCAATAGGGGACTATAATTTTGGGACGGAGGGAGTAGATCATTTCACAAATTTTGGTTATCCTTTTTCACACAAAACTTTCTGAGTTAAATCCCTCTATCACATTTACATTTTCTTGATCATTTATGTGGAAAACTAGAAGGGGGGTTGAATAGTTTACTGCTTTTTAACTTGATTATCTTTTTAATACTTTACGTTTGTTCAAAGATGCAAGTACAACTTTGCATGTTTAATTCTTTGAAAAGCTTTACATGTGAATAACAATTCTAACTTTGCTTGTTTAGTTCTTTGAAAAGCTTTACGTTTGTTTAAAGATATAAACACAACTTTACTTGTTTAATTATTTGAAAAGCTTTACGTGTGATTAGCAATTCTAACTAAAGACAATATGTACTAAGCAAAGATAAAGAAAGATACAATCAAACCAGAACACGATTGTTTATCGTGGTTCGGCTACAAGGACTCTTTTTCCTTGCCCTACATCCACGCCCCGAGTTTCCAACTCGAGAGTTATAAGCACTAATCAACAAGCTCCTTTCCCGGTAGAGAAACCTTTACAACGTCGCTTACACTTTTACCGACACTAAGCTAGATGTCGAGTTCTTTTACACGGGTACAACCACTCCCATCGTCGCTTACACTTTTACCGACACTAAGCTAGATTTCGAGTTCTTTACCAAGGGTACAACCACTCCCGTTAGTTCTTTTACAAGGGTACAACAACTCCCGACACACTATGTATTTTGAGGTCTAAAATACTAACCGATCACTTCTATACAAGATACACATGAAGTATAAACTACCAAAGTCTATACATAACAAAGCTAACAAGTCTTGCAACTTAGAGTTGAAACTTGTAACTTCTTAGATGAATATGTGAACTCCTTTGCTACATAAGAGAATCACACAAGTTAGTAGCTACTGAGTATAATGAGAGAATATGTGTAAAATTTGACTATAAGTGATAACTCAAAACTAACAAGTGGTTTGGTATTTATAGCAAAACATTTTGCAGTTCTGGCGGATACGGCGGAACCCTCAGATGGGTTCCGCCCGTGTACCCCCAGGGTTCCGTCAGGGCTGCAGTTGGTTTTGCAATAAATCTTCTAAACCAAACAAGGTCACATCACATAAATACTAGTCAAACACAAACTTGCACAAGAAAACTTATGGTTAGTCAAACACACTTTCTTTCCATAAATGTATAATGACAAACTTACCATAAATGTGATGTGATATATCTATTTAAAGAAATAAATGTGATGTGACAAGACTCTTTCTAATTTAAGAAATAAAAACAATGTTTTGTTTAAAAGAAAATGTAAACCTTAGTTTAAACAAGACTCAAACACTTAAAGTGATAATTTACTCTTAGCTAAAGTTCATACTTTGTCATTAACAAAACTTAGCAAAGATCGTAAAATATAAATAACGTTTTTAGGCGATATTTGTATTAACAATCTCCCCCTTTTTGTTGATGACAAAACATAAACTTTATTTATAAGTAAGTCACTAGTTTTAGTGTTAAGTCTTATAAAGTTAGTATTAAAACTTGTTTTTGCTAAGATGATGTGATATGAAAATAAATTTTGAAACAAGTTTATATATAAATTCTCCCCCCTTTTTGTCGAAACAAAAAGAAGAGTAGCGAAGCGTAAGTATGCACTTGCTCCCCCTTGGACGATACTCCCCCTAAATGGAGTGCCAAGAGAGGAGACATGGATTTTGAACTTACAAGAAAAAGGTTAGTTGCCGCACAAGACAAGTCATGAAAGCATTTCATGTCTAAAACACAACTAAGAGTTGTGAAGCGGAATAATGCAATACTCATGCTCCCCCTTGAATATTACTCCCCTAAATGGAGTATCAAGGGAAGAAAACATGGATAATGATCCTACAAAAAGAAATGTTAGTTTTTAAAACACAAGATATATGTATGCTACCATAGTGAGGTATAGTTTACTCATTATACCCAAATAGTCAACAAACAATGCAAACCTTGTAGTAGAATGAAATTCATTTCATGTTAAAATTTTGACTCTTATAAAGTCAAATACAAGAGATTAGGATGACATTATCCTACTTCTTAAAATAAAGAAAAACTAAAAATAAACTAAGATCATAAAATGCTACAAGGAAATCATCATTTTTCTTAATGAGAAACATTTTCCAAAAACAAGGCTAAGGTTGTTTAAGGATGAAAATGTGTGTTGGAGGTTGTAGCGGACTTTATTTTGAAGGTTGAAAGGATGACATGGTTTTGGTTTGTTGGTTTAAATGGGAAACATTTTCCAAAAGAAACGATTTTGTTTCATTTTGGAGACTCTAAGGTTGAGGTGTGTGAGACAAGGATTGTAGATGATCCAAAATGTGGTTTAGTATAAACCTCATTTCTTCGGATAGCTCACGAATTTCCCTTCGACACCCTTCACTAATGTGGGCGGTTCTTTCGCAATGATTGCAATTATGGCGGGGAAAGTTTGGTGGAAGAGTGGTTTGATTTGTTGGTGGTGGATGGTTTGAACTTGAAGGAGCAAATGTGGATGGTTGAGAGGTGTTTTTGCTTCCTTCATTAGTTGAGTGTAGTGTTGTTTGTAAAACCATAATATGGTTGATTTGAGAGTCAACCATACGTTTGAAGGCATGAAGGTGGTTTAAATGAGTGTCAATCTCATCATTAAGGTTTGCAGGTTTTTCCCATATGGATGCTTCTATTTTCTTATAAGAATAAAGTAGAGATTCAAATTGTTGGGAATGTTCTTGTGGTGATGGTTGTTGTTGTTGTGGTTTTTGTTGTTGTGGTTGTTGGTTTTGAACAAAATGGTGGAAGCTTGGTTCGCCGGAAGGATTGCCATGAAGGTCTTTGTAAATTGGGTGAAACAAAAATGATTGTGAGTGTGTATGACCTTGATCATTTGGAAAAATTGATGGTCTAGCATAACGGTAATCCAACCGTTCTACTAATGATGGTTGATGGGGTTCATCATCTAGTTGCTCACTAGGTTGTTGTTGGGTTTCCATTTGAGCAATGGTGTCAAAGAGTGACAAGGATGGTGGACTCGATGATTTGGGTGATAGGTCTTCTAATGTTTCCAAATAGGGTAGTGGTGATGTTGGCGGTGTATGGAAAAGTTCCATTGGTGTAAGTGTTGGTGATTGAGGTGATGAAGTTTTTGATGGTTGAGCTTGTTGAGAAGGTGATGTTGAATCACTTGGAGGTCTAGTTGGTGGAGGAATGGTAGCTATGTTGTTGTTGCAATGTGTTGGAGAGGGTGTTGGAGTAGCAAGATTAAGCAAATCTTGAATGGTGAGGTGATTACATTGGTATTGCCATGTGTTGAGGATGGTGTTGAGGTAGTGAGGTTGAGGAAATCTTGGATAGGTGATGAGATGCTGAGTGAAGCATCACTTGAAGATGATGAGCTTGACTTGACGGTTTTGTTGAAGCAACAATGTTTAACACTAATCCTAGTGGTTTTTGAGAAGGATTTCGATGACTCGGATGAGGTGTTAGATTTTGTCATTTCAAAAGTGTGTTTTTGATGTTTAGAGAGAAGAAATTATGATGGTGATGGTGTGATTTGAATTGTTGCAAAACTTTCAAATTTGTAGGATGGAAGAGATGTTGAAATGGGTGTTTGGATTTGATGTTCTACCATTCAAAGATTGAGGTTTCAAATGATTTACAAAATTTTCATGAACATGTCAAATCATTGGATGTCAATCCAATGGAATAAAGTGGAGTGAAAGGCCAACATATGCACTCAATACTTTGTGATCATGGGATGTGATTTGGTTGAAAATGTTCCAATGGTTTGAAGGATCCTTTAAAAGGGTTCCTTGGGTTAGTTATGTTTGAATTTGAATTTTTGGAGGGAAGTGACTTCCTAATTGTTTTAGTGTGTGAGAGTTGTCCTAATATGGTTATTGGAGTTGATGGAAGATGTTTCTCACTTAGGATAATGGTTTGACACTTTACAAGTTTTGAGCTTAAGAAAAATGACAAAAATTTTCTGCAGGTGACTGGCGGAACCCTTGCGATACACAGGCGGAACCCTGTTTTGGGTTCCGTCTGGTCCGTTGGGCCATTTCTGGGTTGCCCAGAATTTTCACTGGCGGAACCCAATCTAGGGTGCTGCCAGATCCGCCAGACCTGAAAAAGTACACAGTCCGCGATTTTGACCCGCGAGAGGATTTTCAAATTTTTCGAAAGCACAAAATCAAAAAGATAATGCATATCTGGTTAGGCAATGCAAAAATTGGACATGTAAACACACATACCATAGGACTTTGACCGGGGGGTCGCGAATATTCACTAAACTTAGTGAAATTTACCATAAGCATAAAAATTGACAAACACCTCAAATATTGTCATTATGCATAAAGGCTCATACAAACATAATCCGACAAACGTAATAAAGCATGAACATGAAAAACAATACAAATCACATAGTTTAACACATAAAAGGTTCTAAAACCTTCATAAGCCAAACACTCCTTAATCATGCTTCTCACAACCGGTCTATCTCCTTATTGAGCTTGCTTAGGTACCTTCCAAAGCACTTGAAAATTCCTTTGGTTTGCTTGAACTCTTCGGATGCATTGTCAATGACGGGGAGTTCTTGAAGGTATTCTAAAGGAGGTAACTTAGATTTAGGAAGTTTATCGTCCTCGCTCATGTCGGATGATGATGATGATGGTGTAGGTGAGCGAGTACGTTTGCCCTTACCTTTGAAAACTCGTTTATCACTTAGAGGAACGAAGATGTGAGGAACGAGAGAATAGTCAAGGCAAATTCCATTATCGTTAGGAGGAATGGGTGAGATTGCTCTAAAGAGGCGAGTAAGAAGCATTCCATAAGGAAGAGCAGTTGTTCCAACTAAGGGTATGTCGGCCATTCTTTTGGCTAGGTAGTAGGCTAAGTTAAAGGGTTGACCGGTGGAAATGCTATAGAGCATGTAGCAAAGGCATATGTTGACATGATCTCTATTTCCTATGGTACTTATGACATTAGCTCTAAGAATTTCTTCCCACTTCTTAAATTGTGGTTTAAGTTCATTGAGCTCCATACCAAAAGGATCCTTATCCACAATATTCCCCGAACGATTCTTCCTAGTGGTAGAGGTTCTAACGAAGAGATGTTCCTTAATTGTTTCCTTACTAGCTAGAGGGTTGTTGTATGGATGAAAACGCTCAATCGAATCAAGGCTTGAAATGGGCCACTTATCTGTGTAGAGACAAGTACCCGCATTTGGGACACCAAGAATGATAGCTAAGTCTTTTAAATCTATGAAATTTGGTATTTGATTGGTTGTGAAGTTTAATGATATCTTACCAAAATCATTTGTGGAAAGGTTTACGGTTGCATAGAATTCTAAGATGAACCTAGGACAAATTGGCTCATCGATATCAAGGAGACAATCAAAGTTGATTGCGGCAAAGCTTTGGCGAATAGATGTTCCTTCTAGAAAGGATGGATCAATGGTTCTACCTTCGTGAACATAGCGTTTTTCTAATGCCTTAAAGGTTTCTACTTGAACTTTGTTGAGACCTTTGGTCCTATGGTGTTTGGGCAAGTACTTAAGGGTTTCCTTGTGGTCGGAGTAATTTGCGGGAGGCATGTTGATTCCTAGAAAACACAAAATTATATGTTAACGACTTTTAACAATGTGGATGTTCTAATGTGTTCCTATATGCAAACAATGTGGAGACTTGGTTATCTTGACTCATTTTGATGCCCAAATTGTTTTGTTATGCAAGTTTTGTTATAAAAACAAAAGATAACCAAAACTCTCCTAATTGAATGTGTCTTCGATTGAATGTACCAAAAAATACATATTAGTTATGTATTTCCTTTAGCATTCAAGAGACAATATGCAAGTGATGTTTTAATGACGTTTTTCATTTGTTTTAACAATGTGGTGAAAAGTTATGTTCTAGTTGTGGATTGCAATTTTTGAAAGACAATGCACTTGGTGTGTTTGGCAAATCAAAATAACAACAAAAAGGATACAATTCTTAACTAATGGAAGACATGATTGGTTAGCAACCAAGTTTTTCATGAATCACAAAGTTCTATGCATAAACCCTAAGATTCTAGTTAATGAATGTAAATGAGAATGTTGTACTTGAATAAAAAATGCAATTATGATTAGAACACTTACAAAGTTGATTGGATTTGAAGAGGTTAGATTGAAAGCCCTAAATTTTGTATGGTTATGTGTTTTTGAGAGGGTGATGGCTGTTTGAAAAGTGAATGATTAAATTAAGAGGGTGTTTAGTTTTGAAATTAAAAATAAAACCTGCTGCAGATTTGGCGGACCAGGCGGAACCAAAGGGAGGGTTCCGCCCGTATGGTCTGAGGGTTCCGTGGGTACTGCAGGGAAAAATTCAAAAGGGATTGTCTTGATTTTTGTGGTTTTATCCTAATCTTCAAAACTAAGGTTTTAGGTCTTATGAGTCTTTGACTAAGCCTAGGGATGATGAATGCTTCTCATTCAAGAGGTTTTGTGAAAGCGTTGATAGAATGGTTAACGTATAAGACTTTCTTAATTAAGTCGTTCCTCAATGAACATTATTACCAAGGCGATGATGATGGATCACAATATGTCAATAAAGAACATAATGGATTGAATTGTCGCTGAAGTCGATGATTCCTTTGTTAAAGGGATAACAATGTTGATAAAAGAATTCCGTTGTTGACACGAATTTGCTTGTTCAATCGGAGCTTGTTGATGTGCTTCTCCATCCGAAACTAATTTGAGAACCTTACGAGTTTTGGAGAATCATTGGGTAAGTAAGTAAAAGTGCAAGTACCACTTGGGCTTTTCTTATCAACTTATTGCTGACATATTTCCATTTGGCATACACTATGGTTTCTATTCCCGTTCTTTTGGGATACCATAATCCTAGTTGTGTAGTACCTTATGATGAATCCAAACAAGCTCTTTCAAAATAGTTGTTTTAGGATCTTCTCTAAAAACGAGCACATAGACAAACACTAAACATAATGTTGGATCTAATTGTTATGAGAACAAGTAGTCTTCCGAACATTTCTCTACGTTTAGTTTTACCTACGGATTTACTAATCTCATTCTTGATAAGTCATCAATAACTTAACCATTGAGAACAAGAGAGTAACTAGGAATGTCTTTAAGTTAAAATCCCTTGCTTTTGGGGCTTGCTTTTATTATCAAGAAGTCTTTAAAATATTGACACTATAATCACTTGATTACTTTGAAAAATCTATTTTGTTTCACTAGTTGTTTTACTCTAAATTCCAAAAACTGTTTTTGTTAAATTTGTTTAGACACAACTATGACCTATAAATCAAGTTTTATAACTTATGTCAATTTTGCTTGGTTCAATGTTTGACTCAAGGTGAGAAGATGTTATTTTGTACTTTTATCCTTAATGTTTTACATAACATACTTGTCTTGCCATCATTGGACTTTCGACTAAGTCATCATCTACCAAAGATGATATCTTAGAAGGAGAAGATCACTCGTTAAATGTTATATTCAACGACTCCTCGACTCTTTGGGTTTCCTTACTTAAGACACTATGAACTTTATTTGTTTTTGAAAAAGTCCAAGAGGTACAACATCATAAGACTAAGTGTCACATTTGATGTGTAAGTCCTAGATGTTGAAAACTCATTTTCTTCCACACATCCTAATGTATGCTAATGTGAATTATTATACCATGTATGTTTTATGTGAAATTATCATAAAAGAGTGACTGAAGTAAAACACAATTTAAGACCCAAAGTATGGTGTTTAAGAATGTTGTTTTACAAAGGTTTGTTTTGCAAGCATCACAAAAGTGTTAGACATTTTAACACTTAGGAAATTCTTAGTTAGCTCACTTGTAAGCAAGAGTTGAGTGAGACTCACTCAAGAGTTTCTCGTGTTTATCTCTTGACGGTTAAAGAACCGAAACACCTTATATCTCCTACTAGTACAAATGACGAAATTCCTTGTTGCAGAGAATCTAATCTTTGTTATTACTAATAGCAGGTAAACACTTTAGAGTATTACTAATAACACATACTCCAACACATAATGCTAGAAACAAGAGACAATCAAAGTCAAGTTGAAGTAAAGCGTACCTTTTAAATTGCATAGAGATGCTATCAAGAGGATAAACACAAAGCGTAAAATCTTGGTTTGACGACACGCTTGGAAACTCAATTACTCATGTATTCAAGAAAGTTAGATAATCATATAAAAGCATAGAGCATGATAATCTTAATCCTTTCATCATGAGTTTCTATTAGAGATTGAATTATCTCTAAATTTTCTCTTCTAGGTTTAACAAATTTTACTTGCTTAGCTTTACTAGTTGATGGTGCTTTTGAGTTAAATCCTAATCCGGTTTTATCATTAAACAACCTTTGACTCCTCAACAATCTTTCAAGAGATTTTGAGCTTTCATCAAATTTAGCTAACATTTTTCCTTTCTCATTTTGCTTTTTAATCTCATGTTTGTAATCTAGACATAATTTACATTCTAGATCAATTTCAACATGACTCTCAAGTCTAGATATTTTATCTTCTAACATGATTTCATTTTCAAAATTATTCACAAAAGATTTTGAAGGTTCATTGTTAAAGATAGTTTTTAGGTCCATGTTGCATAAAAGTTTAGACTCATTTTTTAGTTTAGAAAACTCTAGGATAAACGTGTCAAAGCAAAAGTGTTTGGTTTCAAAATGTACCTTGCTTGATGTTTTATCTAGTTGAGAATCACAAACCGGATGGTTGGCTTCATCTTCATCCGTGTTATACCATGAATCGTAAGCAAGTCCACTAAGATCTCGACATGAGTTATCATCTTCACTTACACCTTCATTTAAAACATTTAAACTAGTAGCACATGTATTTATCTCAACTAAATGTCTATCTATTAATATTTCTAAGACTTCTAATTCATATGTGAGATCAAATTGATCATCTTTCACTTGACATATTTCTTGATGAAAGTTTAACATATTTTTCTAAATATCATTAGCCGTTTGACAAAAATACATTCTTTCATATTCGGTACTAAAGCTTTATAAATCATTGTTTTAGCTTTAGTATTTTTATCAAGTTTAAGATAGTTATCTTGGTTTTCAAAACTTGTTTTCTTTGGATTGAAATCACCAAAAGAAATAATATGCCAAAGATCTTGATCAATTGATTTCACATAGTTTTCAAAAATTACTTTCCCATTCAAGTAAGTTTTCTTTTTCAAATAGCGGTGGATTTTGAATAGGTTGTCCTTCTTTGAGATTTTCAAAATCCATGGATCGATCCAAGTTTTAAAATACATTCTATTTTAAAGATCTTGAGTAACGTAGCTCTGATGCCAATTGTGAAAAACTAGAAGGGGGGTTGAATAGTTTACCGCTTTTTAACTTGATTATCTTTTTAATACTTTACGTTTGTTCAAAGATGCAAGTACAACTTTGCATGTTTAATTCTTTGAAAAGCTTTACATGTGAATAACAATTTTAACTTTGCTTGTTTAGTTCTTTGAAAAGCTTTACGTTTGTTTAAAGATATAAACACAACTTTACTTGTTTAATTCTTTGAAAAGCTTTACGTGTGATTAGCAATTCTAACTAAAGACAATACGTAATAAGCAAAGATAAAGAAAGAAACAATCAAACCACAACACGATTGTTTATCATGGTTCGGCTACAAGGACTCTTTTTCCTTGCCCTACATCCACGCCCCGAGTTTCCAACTCGAGAGTTATAAGCACTAATCAACAAGCTCCTTTCCCGGTGGAGAAACCTTTACAACGTCGCTTACACTCTTACCGACACTAAGCTAGATGTCGAGTTCTTTTACACGGGTACAACCACTCCCATCGTCGCTTACACTTTTACCGACACTAAGCTAGATGTCGAGTTCTTTACCAAGGGTACAACCACTCCCGTTAGTTCTTTTACAAGGGTACAACAACTCCCGACACACTATGTATTTTGAGGCCTAAAATACTAACCGATCACTTCTATACAAGATACACATGAAGTATAAACTACCAAAGTCTATACATAACAAAGCTAACAAGTCTTGCAACTTAGAGTTGAAACTTGTAACTTCTTAGATGAATATGTGAACTCCTTTGCTACATAAGAGAATCACACAAGTTAGTAGCTACTGAGTATAATGAGAGAATATGTGTAAAATATGACTCTAAGTAATAACTCAAAACTAACAAGTGGTTCGGTATTTATAGCAAAACATTTTGCAGTTCTGGCGGATACGGCAAAACCCTCAGATGGGTTCCGCCCGTGTACCCCCAGGGTTCCGTCAGGGCTGCAGTTGGTTTTGCAATAAATCTTCCAAACCAAACAATGTCACATCACATAAATACTATTCAAACACAAACTTGCACAAGAAAACTTATGGTTAGTCAAACACACTTTCTTTCCATAAATGTATAATGACAAACTTACCATAAATGTGATGTGATATTTCTATTTAAAGAAATAAATGTGATGTGACAAGACTCTTTCTAATTTAAGAAATAAAAACAATGTTTTGTTTAAAAGGAAATGTAAACCTTAGTTTAAACAAGACTTAAACACTTAAATTGATGATTTACTCTTAGCTAAAGTTCATACTTTGTCATTAACAAAACTTAGCAAAGATCGTAAAATATAAATAACGTTTTTAGGCGATATTTGTATTAACAAGTTAGATAGTTTTGTTTTTTTTTTTGTTTAACAGTGATCTAATCATCCAATTAACACTAGTAATTAACACTAGTACAGATTTGGCCTTTCGTCACACATAGCGTATTTTGAATGGTCACACAACAACATATTTACGTGTCTAAATGTACCAGCCTTAAATAAACAGCCACACTTGATCCGACTTGTGTGACCATTTCGTAAAATATATGTCACACATTTGTATATATATGTGACCAGAGGGTAAATGGTAAATATTTTTCGACATATTAGTCACTTTTAATTCGAGACGTGTGACAGATACAAATCAGTTCGAAACATTTGTCACATTATAGATATACATATGTGACAAATTTATGTCACACAATTGAACAGTGTGACCAAAAAGATATATGGTCACATGATGTACTTGTGTATGTGGCTAAATTATATAGTCAAGTTTGTCACACATTATATAAACGTGACTGCTATTCTTTGCTGAATAGTTAGCCGCATATGAATTTGAAATGTGTGACAACTAAAATTTCAGTTTGAAGCATTAGTCACGAAATGCATTTAAGAGTGACAAATATATGTCACACACTTGACGAGTGTGACCAAATATCATATATGGTCACACTAAACCATAGAAACATGATTAAGTGTAACTAAAATTCGATACATATGGTCACGTAAGTTGATATGTGTGTCTAAAGTTTAGTGTGTTTTTGTTTTCCAAATCCTAATGTGTACAACCACACTTAATTAAAGCACGTTCATGTGACTATAGGCTTTACAATAGTCACACCATATCACACATGTGTATCTAAATGATGTTTATGGCCACATCATAAGGGTATTATATGTGACCAATACATTCAAAATAGTCACATTGTGAAATATTCATGTGACTATTATTTATAGCAAAATGTGAAGTCAGTTATCATTAACCTTGATATTAGTCACATTGAGTTTTTGTGTGACTAAATTAAAGATGTTATATATATGGTCACATGAAGTATTTATTTAGGTGTCTAAATCATAGTGTCATATTTTGTCACACATTATTTAAATGTAGTCACAATTCGATACATATGGTCACACATTTATGATAACTTATGTATACTCTATCTAGTTTGAGTCTAATTTGATATTTACTGCATGAATTGAGTTTAGACTATTTGTCATGACTCTTCATTTGCCCCATTATGGCTTGTATTTTATTTGTTCTAGACTTACATTTTGCAGAAAAAGCAAAGAAAAAGTTGTTTCGATTAGAATTTGGGTGAATGCTAGTAACTCGGAACTTAATGCTGCTAATGCTAGCAACTCGGGACTTAATGCTGCTAGGCAGAACTTAATGCTGCTAGCTCGTTAGTGAGCCCTCACGTGCGTTGCACGTCAGGGTATTTTCGTTATTTCACTGTTCCCGACTATAACACACTTCAGCTACCTCCCTTTCACGAAAATCGACGAGGACATTTTTTGCAAATAACAAAACTAAGTCGTGTTTAACACAACAAAATCACACACACATAAACGCTCTATCTTCTTTTAACCCAATATCTCGAACAATACAGTCGGTGCTTAGCACGTACCAGGTAACCACATTTACTGATTTTTACTTCATTCAAACGGCATTTTGCATTTTTTTATAACCTAAATCGTTAATGCAATAACCATGTTTTGTAATCAATTTATTTGCGCTGTGGACAATCCTAATGTTTTGGATGAGTTTGTAAGTTAACACCATTATTGACAAGCTGCTATTTCTCTAAGAAACTAGTTTAATTACTCCTTCACATAATTATAGTCCACTGTTGACTTTTGAAGTCTTTAGTTTTCAACTTTCACCTTAAATATTTTTATTTGTGTTATATATTACTTGATGCAAAATATATGAATGGATTAAGTTTTGAATGTATTTTCCATTGGTATAATTTTTATCAACTATTATATAACATAAATAAAAATATATAAGGTCAAATTTGCCAAATGAAGACTTAAAAAATCACACATTAAATGTCCACTATGACTTTTTCAAGTATTTTTTCTTCAACTTTGACTTCAAATTTTTTTGTCTGTGTTATATAGTACTTGATGCAAGATATATGAATGGATTAAGTTTCTAGTTGTGTTTTCATTTGTATAATTTTCATTAAGTATTATATAACATAAATAAATATATTTAAGGTCAAAGTTGGTGAAAAAAGACTTAGAAAAGTCATAGTGGACACTTAATGTGTGACAGATGTAGTAGTATTTAATTCACAATGGTTAAAAATTTATTTTCATACACAGGAACTGCATAATGATTATGTTCTAGGAGGTTCCTATACTGGTAATGGTTTTATTTTCTTAGTTAACTGTGGGGGGAGGGGGGTTAGATGGAAAGTTTGTGTAAGGAGAGTCTCACAATTTAAGTGTGTTGTTGAGGGGGCAAGGTGGAATGATTTTGTCATTCACAACATCTCCTGTTCTGATGTTGAGTACATAAATTTTGTTGAAGAGGGTGAGGATGTGTTTTACGTAACTTGATATGGTGAGGATGGGTTGGAGTTTCACAATTATGAACCCGAGAGTGCCCCATTTTGGAGATGTTTAGTGCCTGTGACAGACACATCTCTGCTTATGCAGTCGTTGGAGGAAGACTTTCTGAGATACCTGGATGGTCCAACCCCTACTAATTCGGTCGTGGTTTTCACTAACACGACTGACTACAATGTTAGGGTGGCCAGTGATCATCTCTATGGTCGATACTTCCACTCCATTTTCTATGGCACTGGTCGGTTGACACTCGTTCGAGACTTGAATATGAAGGCTGGTCAGTGGATGGTTTTTACTCAGGTTGACCCGGGCCAGGAATTTAATGTGATGTTTTTTGAACCTGATGGAGGGGCCAACACAACTGTGGAGACATACAACACCAATATTGCCATGAATGCCGTGTGTCACCAACCACATGACTATGGTATTTTTTCCTTTATTAGCTTTAACTACATCAAGTATATGATATCTTTGTAACATTTTGGATTATCTATAACTTACTCATTTTGTATTATTAAATTCAGATTTTGAAGCCGGACGGATGAACTAGATGTGCAAATGGTCGTTTCACACTGTCCACGACCAAGAAGATAGGGCATTCTACCGACCACTGACTGCATGTTTCTAGAGAGATAGACGACTAGTAAGTGTCTTGAAAAATTTGATAATTTGTCAAATTGTTATGCTACAATTTCAATGAGATTACAAACTAAACAACTATTAATCTATAGCAGTTGTAACTTTGTACATTTTGTAACAAACTATACCATCAAAAATTGTGCACAAGTACAACTTGTATGGGTACTCTGTCGTTGTTGTGAAGCACCAAATGATATAGAAAGTGTTCCAAGTACGTGAGAGAACAGTGGTGGTACCTGGTCGAGGGAAGGTGAGGAGGAAGGTGTTTATTGTTTCATGCTCTGGTTTCAGGGAGTTGAGACAGGAAGCCTGCTGATGGATAGTTGATTTGCGTGTATAGTTTTGTTTTTCCGAAGAAATACCGGTGAAAGTATGTTCCTCGGGTCGTTTTCCCAACGAGGGTTGAATTGATCTTGTCGACACGGTTTGTGAATCTTGTGAAGTGAATGAGGATAGAAGAGATATTTTGGTTGGTTTTTGATTACACTACTAAAAGGATTTAAAACGCAATTAAAATAAAGAAAACATTAAAACGACGCAAAAGAAATGACAATAAAACGATGTAAAGTAAAGAAAACATTTAAAACGCGGTTAAAGTAAAGGAAAACGATAAAACGACGCAAAGGAAATAAGCAAATAAAATAAGTATATAATAAAGTAATTAAAGCGGACGAGAAATAAAACGCGAAAAGAAATTAAAACGGTAAATAAATTTAAAAACAAAGTGTTTGCAAAGCGACGTGAATAAGTTCACCAAGTGTGGGTCAAGGATTGACGACGAATTATTTTCCTTAAACAAGATTATTTTCTCACAACGTTGGTTTATTTTGAAAATAATCCTTTAAAAAGAAAATAATTACTAGATTTGTAATTTGATTATTCTCCGGCTTTTGCCCTTCAAATAATAAAATCACAAGTCTAAATAATCATAACAATTATTAATCACGACCCTCTTTTATGGCCACACTTAACTCACAAACTCGTGCCACCAAGCAAACACAAATAAACTACTCAAAACTCATATTAATAAAATAAAGTTACTTGATAAAATAAAGAAAAAGACTCGATAAAAGAAATAAACTAGATAAGCCAAAATAAAATTCGGCAGAGTTTCGTCTTAGCATAAAGCATAAGAGAACCTCACTCGATAAACGATGAGGCAATGATTATCTAACTTGATAATCTTGGCTAACTCGCCAAAAGAAATCGAACTTGATAAAAAAAATAAAAAGTAAAAAATATCAAACTCGGTATTCTAGAAAAAATCCCCTAACTCGATAATCTGTAAACCAAACTCGGCAATTATTTTAAAAGTCAAACTCGAAAAAACTTATTTGCAAAAAGGTCCCTAGCATCTAATAACCAAACTCGACAGTATTTTAAAATATGTAACTCGATAGTTTTTTTTGAAATTTGCTAACTCGATAGTTTTTATTTTATTTTCCTAACTCGATAATTTTAATTTTTGTCCTAACTCGATAACACAAAAGGAAACCTAACTCGATAGACTTAATTAGAGCCTAACTCGATAGAACATTTTACACCTAACTCGATAACACTATTAAAAAGCAAACTCGATAAAACCTAAAACTTCTAACTCGACAAAAATCTATAAAATGACAAACTCGGAAAACTTGAAAAATCTAACTCGACAAAAATTGAAAGATGCAAACTCGATAAGAATTTTAAAAAGCAAACTCGAAAACATCATAACAAAACACCATTTTGATCCAAAATAAAGCCTAAAAACTAATGTTTTTCACCAAATTTAACACTAAACTAACTAGTTTAACCATAAACTTTAAATCCCACCAATAAAAACAAGATTTTAACAACTAAAAATTAAAGATTTTTAGAGAGATAAAGCTAGAGAGAGAAAGTAAAATAAAAACATACTTCATAAAAATAAAATTACACTACTCCTACCACTATGAGGACCAACCCTCAACAACCAACCTTTCAAAGTTGGTGTTTAAGGGGTATTTATAGGCTAGGGGTTAGGGCTTCTATAATCTTTGAGTTTGTTGCATGATTAGCCCCTAGACCTTTACAAAACATGAAAAAACTACTTAAAACATATTAAAACGCTACAAATGCAACTAAATACTACACGTAACGATCTTGTAACTTGGAGGAATTTAGTTGACTTTTCTTCCAAAGTTCTTCAAAGGACCAAATTTGACAATTTGCTGAAACTTGGAGGTCCATTATTGTAAAGGTCTTCATATTTCAACTAAGAGTCTCTTTTGTTATTCTCTGAATCTCTAAGGATTACTTTTGTCATTTTGGGCTTTTCTTGGATAAATTTCTTCCTCGGCTTCGGCTTTTTTCCTTTTTCCATCATCGTGCTCGTTTTTGTCAGTTTTTGGCTTGTTTTTGTTCATTTTTCACATATCCGTACCTGCACATACACAAATACAAAAACACACATTCTCTTGGCATTTTTGGTTAGTATTTGATGTATTTGGTCTGATTTTGGGTCTAAAAAGGATGTGTGAATAAGCACACATCAAAATCCCCCAGACTAAGGTATTGCCGTGTCCTCACGCAATGTCATCACCTCACGCTTAAGAGATAAATAATTTCAAAACCTCTTTTTACTGATGTTGTAAAGTAGCAATGACTTTCAAAAGAGATAGTAAAATCATTTATTCTCAAAAACGCTCCGTTTTCCGATTTTCATGAATAACAACTACAACTACTATTTTTGTATTTTTCCATTTTTATATATGTGACGGTTTGTTTTGACTTTCATTATCAATTCATATCTGTTGATAATTTTCAGGGTCAACGAGTAGAAACACTTCAAGGAGAAGAGACCATACGGATAAAAATCGTCATCCTTGATTTTTCGCAAGCTCCCAAACTAAGCGTAAAATCGAGGTCATTGTTTAACTAGAAGTTAGATGCTAACACTGCCCACAAAAGTTACTTGTTTATTACCTCTTGTCCCCAGGTCCTATGTTTTGTATCTCAGGATTTTAATTTGTTGAGAAATGAATTGCTTCATCTTTTTCTCGTTTTGATATTTGTTAGTCCGATAAGAGCACAAAATTTGAACGTTAAGTAGTTTCCAAACTTTCCCTCGAAAATCTCTGCATACAAAAGTCGGGTCCACATGAAGGTCTCTGATTTAACACGATTTGTAGGAGCTCCCTTTTTATTTACGACCGAGACATACCATGTTTGATACACGAAACGGAAGCTTTTTATTAGGGAAACCCCCGGAGTCGAAGCTTGGCATTTTTGCATAATCATAAGCACTTTAATAATACTTTGGTCCTTAGTCCTTTATTCTTTTACAGTCAACGGTTTATGAGCCATCAAGATGCAAGAGCTTTATTATGACTTTTGGATTTCTATCCGCTGCTTTTTTTATAGCTTTGGATTCCTCTGCCTTTTTATTTGGCTTTGGACTATTATTATTGATATTCATAACCATATGCCAAACTCCAAGTCCTACGGTCTTTAATAAGATCACAACATCGGCTGCGAACCGGCAAGATGCAATAGTCTATTTCACCGTAACACTGGCAGTACCCCTATGTGTACCAAACCCTCATATGCAGAAATTTTGTTGGGAACGAGAAAAAACTAAGTATTGCCCAAACCGTATACACTTAATTATCCTAGAGATCTATTTTTATGGGTGTGCAAGCTTGTGGGAACAAGGAGGCCAGAAGTACCTCTCGTGGGTTTTTTTAAATCCCAAGAGATGAGATCCGTGTATAGCACGAAACTTCTAAATAAACTCTATCATTCCTCGATCTCCGCAAATTTAAAATCCCAAGTAATGAGATCCACGGATGCTTAGCCATAATCTTTTGATTATATTGGTTAAGGGAGACAAGCTAGGGCTCAACACGCCCGGTCAAGTCGGAACATTTATTTCTACTCTCGCCAGTAGGAAAGTCAAAATAAGGTGTCAAATCTTATTATTCATATCATATTTTTTTTTTTTTTTTTTTTTTTTTTTTTTTTTTGCATATAAAAAGGTGACAAAATTAAAATTTTTGGTGGAAAACGGAGTTGCGTAAGTTAACAGCTCATATAAATGTGATAGGTCAAATCGAATCGAAGATTCACCCCCCCCCCCCCCCCCCCCCCAGACTAAAGTGAAACATTGTCCTCAATGTTTTAAGGGTAAAGGTAATCCTACGTAAAATCTAAGGCTGTTTATTAAGTATGCCAAGAGATAAACGTTAGTCGATAAGATTTAGGATATGGTGAATTTCCAATAGAGCAGCGAAGGATGAGACTCGAGTGGAGAGAACGACAAACCACGAGCACGAGAGTCTTCAAACTTCGTGGAAATTCCTGAACATTCACAAACAATCACGAAAACACGAGTTTGGAAAGGGTTGCCCCCCCCCCCCCCCCCTCACGTTACGTTATTAAAGAAAATAGAAAATAAAGAAAATAAAATGGATAAGCATGGGGTGCCTCCCATGAAGCGCTTGTTTTTTATCACCGAGTCACATGAGCTTGACTCGATCCCCGAATTAAATCGTCCTTGGGGAGAGCAGATAAAACGGCCACTTGGCAATGGAGATGCCCGGATCAAATATGGTGTCCTCACTCCCGGTGGAGTGGAAAGAAGAAATGGTGGGATAGGTATAGTATGGTTGAAACACCCGGATGGTAAAAGCAAAGTCGATTTCTGAGTCAAGGGTGGGTTGGGTGGGTAAAATATCAAGCATAGGAACATCTTGTTCAGAAATCTCGTCCACCAGGCCAAAAATATCATTATTCGTTTCTGATTCAAAATCTACATCCGATGGTTTTGCGGGTGGACGAGAAGATGGTAAATCGAAGAGAAATGAATCGGTATCAGAAGGTAAATCATCATAATGTAATTCTTTAGTAAGCACGTTTCTTCGAAAGCCATTCTCGTCATTTTCAATTTCCGGTTGAGAAATGGTATGAGAAAATTCATCGGAGAACTTCTCGTGAGGAGAATCAAGTAAATCATGTAAGTCCTGAACCTCGGGTTCCATTTTGGACTCATCAATAGGAATATCGAAAATCGGGTTATTTGAAATTAGATGAAAATCCGTTTCAAAGTCAAATAACGGATTTGTGAAAGTCTTATCGAATACTTCGGGAACCCTCGGAACGAGGTCATCATCGTCCTCATCAACATCATCGATATCTCCACAAGAGTCTTTATCACTCGAAGTGTACTCATTGTGAGAATCGGTATAGCTTTCCACTTCAACTAAATCATCATTGCTCATCGGAGGGAGAGAAATTGACGGATCTTCATTCAATAATTCTTCGAGTAAACGAATATCTTCCTCCGGATCAAAATTAGCATTGTCAACCATTGTCGGAATGGCATCACTAGCAAGAAATGCCTCGATCTCATCTAAAAAGACATCGCTCCTCTCAACTGGTTCTAGAGAAGGATGGAAAGAGTCGGAAATGAGAGGATCTGGGGATGGAGTGGGATTGCCACTCGGAGATGAATCTGAAATTTCAAGAACGTCTACGTCGACCTTTTTTTCAGCATATAAAGCTCGGATATTCTTCATCTGCTCTTCTGCTAATAATTCTGCAATACTCTTTTCTTCTTCGACGGGTGTGGTTTCAGCCGATGAAGTGTAAATACCCCCAATTTGTATGGAATCCTCATCATCGTCGTCATGAATAAAAGTCTTACGTAATTTAGCCTCTCTTTCCTCGACAAGTAATTCTCCCATGGTCTTCTCATGAGGATCAGGAGTATATGTAGTATGATTAGCCATGAACTCTCGTACCATTGCAGTAAGGGATTTCATTTCATCAATAACTTCATTCGAAACTTGAACCATGTCGGGAGTTTGTGGGGGTTGGTTAAAACCATGAGAATCGTAACATGAATTCGGCTCATAATAATTTTCAAATAATCCCTCACAATTTTCAAAATTTGATGAACTTTGGAATGAATCACCATTGTAATACGGTTCTTGCTCATAAAAGTTTTGAGGAGGGCAATTGAAATTGTTTTGAGGATAATCGAAAGAGTTCGGATCATAATCGGAGGTGAATGTGGGTTCAGTTCTTGACATATAACACATACAAAGTCCACGAGGAAATTCACATTCTTTGCAAAAACACCGTTCACAAAGTACTCCTTCTTCGGAGGGATTTCCACAATTAAAACAAGTCGAATCCATAAGAATTATCGGTTTAGAGGATTAAAGAAGAAGAATAAAATGATAAGAGGAGAAGAAGATTATTTTTTTGGTTTTTGAATTATTTGAAAAAGAAAATCAAAAGTAGAAAAGGAAAATCTTTTTGTGTTTTTATATACCTTTTTTTTTTTTTTTTTTTTTTTTTTTTTTTTTATTTTTTTTTAAGCGATAACTTTCAAAGGAAGGTTTTTCAAAACACAAATCAAACAAACGATCGACGAAATCTTAACAACGCCTCCCTGGCAGCGGCGCCATTGATGGATAGTTGATTTGCGTGTATAGTTTTGTTTTTCCGAAGAAATACCGGTGAAAGTATGTTTCTCGGGTCGTTTTCCCAACGAGGGTTGAATTGATCTTGTCGACACGGTTTGTGAATCTTGTGAAGTGAATGAGGATAGAAGAGATATTTTGGTTGGTTTTTGATTACACTACTAAAAGGATTTAAAACGCAATTAAAATAAAGAAAACATTAAAACGACACAAAAGAAATGACAATAAAACGATGTAAAGTAAAGAAAACATTTAAAACGCGGTTAAAGTAAAGGAAAACGATAAAACGACGCAAAGGAAATAAGCAAATAAAATAAGCATATAATAAAGTAATTAAAGCGGACGAGAAATAAAACGCGAAAAGAAATTAAAACGGTAAATAAATTTAAAAACAAAGTGTTTGCAAAGCGACGTGAATAAGTTCACCAAGTGTGGGTCAAGGATTGACGACGAATTATTTTCCTTAAACAAGATTATTTTCTCACAACGTTGGTTTATTTTGAAAATAATCCTTTAAAAAGAAAATAATTACTAGATTTGTAATTTGATTATTCTCCGGCTTTTGCCCTTCAAATAATAAAATCACAAGTCTAAATAATCATAACAATTATTAATCACGACCCTCTTTTATGGCCACACTTAACTCACAAACTCGTGCCACCAAGCAAACACAAATAAACTACTCAAAACTCATATTAATAAAATAAAGTTACTTGATAAAATAAAGAAAAAGACTCGATAAAAGAAATAAACTAGATAAGCCAAAATAAAATTCGGCAGAGTTTCGCCTTAGCATAAAGCATAAGAGAACCTCACTCGATAAACGATGAGGCAATGATTATCTAACTTGATAATCTTGGCTAACTCGCCAAAAGAAATCGAACTTGATAAAAAAAATAAAAAGTAAAAAATATCAAACTCGGTATTCTAGAAAAAATCCCCTAACTCGATAATCTGTAAACCAAACTCGGCAATTATTTTAAAAGTCAAACTCGAAAAAACTTATTTGCAAAAAGGTCCCTAGCATCTAATAACCAAACTCGACAGTATTTTAAAATATGTAACTCGATAGTTTTTTTTGAAATTTGCTAACTCGATAGTTTTTATTTTATTTTCCTAACTCGATAATTTTAATTTTTGTCCTAACTCGATAACACAAAAGGAAACCTAACTCGATAGACTTAATTAGAGCCTAACTCGATAGAACATTTTACACCTAACTCGATAACACTATTAAAAAGCAAACTCGATAAAACCTAAAACTTCTAACTCGACAAAAATCTATAAAATGACAAACTCGGAAAACTTGAAAAATCTAACTCGACAAAAATTGAAAGATGCAAACTCGATAAGAATTTTAAAAAGCAAACTCGAAAACATCATAACAAAACACCATTTTGATCCAAAATAAAGCCTAAAAACTAATGTTTTTCACCAAATTTAACACTAAACTAACTAGTTTAACCATAAACTTTAAATCCCACCAATAAAAACAAGATTTTAACAACTAAAAATTAAAAATTTTTAGAGAGATAAAGCTAGAGAGAGAAAGTAAAATAAAAACATACTTCATAAAAATAAAATTACACTACTCCTACCACTATGAGGACCAACCCTCAACAACCAACCTTTCAAAGTTGGTGTTTAAGGGGTATTTATAGGCTAGGGGCTAGGGCTTCTATAATCTTTGAGTTTGTTGCATGATTAGCCCCTAGACCTTTACAAAACATGAAAAAACTACTTAAAACATATTAAAACGCTACAAATGCAACTAAATACTACACGTAACGATCTTGTAACTTGGAGGAATTTAGTTGACTTTTCTTCCAAAGTTCTTCAAAGGACCAAATTTGACAATTTGCTGAAACTTGGAGGTCCATTATTGTAAAGGTCTTCATATTTCAACTAAGAGTCTCTTTTGTTATTCTCTGAATCTCTAAGGATTACTTTTGTCATTTTGGGCTTTTCTTGGATAAATTTCTTCCTCGGCTTCGGCTTTTTACCTTTTTCCATCCTCGTGCTCGTTTTTGTCAGTTTTTGGCTTGTTTTTGTTCATTTTTCACATATCCGTACCTGCACATACACAAATACAAAAACACACATTCTCTTGGCATTTTTGGTTAGTATTTGATGTATTTGGTCTGATTTTGGGTCTAAAAAGGATGTGTGAATAAGCACACATCACCTGCTTTGGTGCAGCTGCAAGGGTCCGCTTCTCTTTAACCGATGACACAAATAGGTCCCAAAGAGTCTTAAGGTTTGATGTGTGTTGATGGTTTGATGGTTGTTGATGGTTTTATGTTTGTTGATGGGTGAAACAATGTTTGAAAGTTTTTGTAAGTTGGATAAACTTTTTTGTAAGTATCTGATGTATGAAAAACCAAATAGGTTTGTCACTAGACAATGGTATGTAATTAGCTAATGTAGGATGAACCATATGGGTTTATCCGTAGACAATGTTATGTAGTAAACTATGTAGGTTGACATTATTGTACGAAAGCGGCTTATACGGCCTTATAACTAGTTAATTGGGGATTTAAACCCTTAAGTGTAAATGTTACCAATCCACCCCTGCACTCTCATATCTAGCAGTACAAACCCACCTGCAGTAACGTTTTCTTAGCAGCAGAAACTTTTGATTTTTTTTAACAGAGCTGAAACTTTTTATTAACATAATACAAAATATATCCCAAGTTCTTGTTAATGAACACACAATCAAAATATTGTAACAATTAAGTGTAAATGTTACCAATCCACCCCTGCACTCTCATATCTAGCAGTACAAACCCACCTGCAGTAACGTTTTCTTAGCAGCAGAAACTTTTGATTTTTTTAACAGAGCAGGTACACATTCTAAAAATCTACTAATCTAAAAGGATTACAACATGTTTATTCATAAAGTCAAATAAAGTAGTACAAAAGTGTTAATACAAATATCGCCTAAAAACGTTATTTATATTTTACGATCTTCGCTAAGTTTTGTTAACAACAAAATGTAAACTTTAGTTTCTAAGCAAAACATAATCTTAGTTTTTAAGACTTGCATAAACTAGACTTTTGCTACATTTTACATTTCATAAAACACAACACAAGTTTATTTCTTAAATTAGAAATTGTCACATCACATTTATGGCAAGTTTTGTCATTATGCATTTATGGAAAGAAATGTGTTTGACTAACTTTGTTGTTGCTTGCAAGCTTTGTATTTGACTTGTTATTATGAGATGTGACATTGTTTGGTTGCTAGGAGTTATGAGACAAGACCTTGTTTGGTTTGCAAGATTTATTGCAAAACCAACTGCAAGCCCGACGGTACCCTGGAGGTACACGGGCGGAACCCTTCTCAGGGGTCCGCCTGATCCGCCAGACCTGCAGAAGGTTTTGGCTATAAATATTGAGCCACAAGTTGAATTTTGGCTCATCACTTGACATTACATTTTACACACACATTCATTCTTTCATCTAACCTCTTAACATTTCATATGTGAAGTTTCTTTTTGTAGCAAAGAGATTCACGAGCTTACTAAAAGTAACAAGTATTCAACACAACGTTGCAAGACTTGTTAGCTTAGCATTGTGTAGACTTGTATAGTTTACACTTCATTTGATTGTGTATTTTCAGTAGTGATCGGTTAGTATTTTAGTCCTCAAAATACAAAGAGTGTTGGGAGTTGTTGTACCCTAGTAAAAGAACTAACGGGAGTGGTTGTGCCCTTGTAAAAGAACTCGACATTTAGCTTTGTGTCGGTAAAAGTATAAGCGACGTGTAAGGTTTTCTCCGCCGGTGAAAGGAGCTTGTTGACAAGTGAAAGAAATTCTCGAGTTGGATACTCGGGGCGTGGACGTAGGGCAAGGAAAAAGAGTCCTTGTAGCCGAACCACGATAAATACTCGTGTTATGGTTTGATCGTTTCTTTCATTTACTTGCATGTTATATATTGTGGTTGTGCATATATCTTTGATCAAACGGAAAGTTTCAAAGCTAACTTAACAAGTTAAAAAGATTTTAATCGGTAAACTATTCAACCCCCTTTCTAGTTTTCCACAATTGGTATCAAGAGCTACGTTACTCAAGCTTTTAAAATATATTGTGTTTTAAAACTTGAAACAATCCATGGATTTTGAAAATTACAAAGAAGGGCAATCTATGCAAAGACCACCACTCTTTGAAGCAAATGGTTTTATATATTGGAAAAACCGTTTTGAAACTTACGTGAAATCTAAAGATATAGATTTGTGGTATATAATTATTGATGGTGATAACGTAGTTACTAACATCAAAGATGATGATCAAAAGAAATTAATAGGTAAAAATAATGAAGCTAAAATGATGCTTTACAATGCTTTGCCTAAGAAAGAATATGAAAGAGTCTTTTTGTGTAAAACCGCCAAAGATATTTGGCAATCTTTAATTGTCACTCATCAAGGAAACTCACAAGTTAAAGATAACAAAATTGATCTTCTTGTTCAACAATATGAACAATTTGTTATTTCCGAAGATGAGATTATTGATAATGCTTTTGCTAGATTTAATACTATTATTACTTCACTTAAAGCACTTGACGAATCTTTTTGTAGTAAGAACTTTGTCATGAAATTTCTTAGAGCACTCCATCCGAAGTGGAGAGCAAAAGTGACGGCAATTGAAGAATCCAAAGATCTTTCAAGCATGTCACTTGATGAGCTTATTGGAAACCTCAAAGTTCATGAAATGGTAATGAAAAAAGATTCGGAACTAGTTAGAGGCAAGAAAGAAAAAGTTAAGTCCATTGCCTTGAAAGCTAGAGTCCAATCAAGTGATGATGAAGAATCTACTTCGGATAGTGATGATGAGGAATATGCTATGGCCGTGAGAGACTTCAAGAAGTTCTTTCGTAGGCGAGGGAAGTTTGTAAGGCAACCTAAAGATGACAAGAAAACCTTCCGGAAAGATCGTGATGATCGAAAAGGAAAAGTTGAAAGAAAATGTTATAGGTGTGGAGACACAAGTCATCTTGTAGGAGAATGTCCAAAACCACCCAAGAGCAAACCTCAACAAGCTTTTGTGGGTGGTGCTTGGAGTGACTATGAAGGAGATGATGATGAGCCAAAGAATGATGATATTGCTCTCATGGCTCACAACACAAATGAGGTACTCTCCGGCTCATCTTACTCCTCTATTGATGATGACACTTTACAAAAAGAATATAACAAACTTTGTGAATTGAGCTTAAAAATCATAAACAAAAATAAATTTTTGAAAACTAAAAAGGAGTTTTTAGAAAATGAAGTTTATGAGTTAAAAGAAAAAGCTAAGAGATTAGAAAAGAGTAAAGGTATTGACACATCTTGCAAATCATGTGAAGAGCTTAAACTAGAAGTTGAGAAACTCAAAATTACTCAAAATGATCTAATAAAACAAACCACAAAGTTTAAGAAGTTCGATAAGAGCATTTCTTGTGCGGATGAAATTATGAAACTTCAAAAGTCACCCTCTGATAAAACAGGACTAGGATTTACGTAAATAGAAACTTCAACGGGTCAAATGAAACAACAAAAATATTGCACAAGAAACAAATAAAATTGCTACAGTAGCCTGCGGATCAGGCGGAACCCAATTTAGGGTTCCGCCCGTTGGTCCCGAAGGTTCCGCCAGGCCTGCTGCAGCAATAACCTCATCCACTTCGGATCGTTCAAAATTTGTTAAAGTTACATACAAAATGGAACAAAACCTGTGTTTAAAACTGGAGTAGGATTTAGTAAAAATGAATTTAGAGCTAAAACTACTCAACCAAGGCCTAAGACTCCAATTCCCAAACGCCCCTTTCCAAAGAGCAACTTCAACGCTCGACCAAACTACCAACATGTTTGGAACCAAAACACTCCTAGAAATTACCAAACTCAAAACCACATGCCATGGAACCCTTATGCTCTATTTTCATACTTGGAACAAATTAATGGCATGCTTAACCAAAATGGACCCATGAGAAATTGGGGACCAAATGTTTGAGTGTTTTTCATAAAGTAGGTGTGCCTTAAAGTTTGTTTGGAACCGGATGAATGGATTAAAGATAGCGGTTGTTCAAGGCACATGACGGGTAAGAAAAGCCTCTTCTCAACTTATCACAAATGTGATGGAGGTAACGTTACATTTGGTAGTAATGCTAAGAGCAAAATCATCGGAAAAGGTACAATCTCTCATGACTCCCTTTCTATAGATGATGTAGCTCATGTTGATAACTTAAGTTTTAATCTCCTTAGCATTACTCAACTTTGTCGTAATAAGTATAATGTCCTTTTTAGTGAAAACGGTAGTAAAATACTTAAAGATGGTATAACCATAGCCAAAGGTGTTCTTAAGAACAACGTATATGTCATGAAGATGGATCCAACATCTAGGGACAAACTTTGTCTTACTTCATTAGATGAATCTTCAACTTTATGGCATAGACGTTTAGGACACGCTAACATGAGACTAATTCAAAACCTCTCCTCCAAAGACTTAGTTCGAAACCTACCTAAGTTGAAATATGACCAACACTTTTGTGATGCTTGCAAAGTCGGTAAACAAGTCCATAATAGCCATAAGGCTAAAAACTTGGTTTCTACATCTAGGTGTCTAGAACGTTTGCATATGGATTTATTTGGTCCATCCGCTATACAAAGTTATGGAGGCAACTTCTACACTTTGGTCATAGTTGATGATTACTCAAGATATACTTGGACAAAATTTTTGAAAAGTAAAAATGAAGCGTTTGATAAATTTGAAATTCTAAGTAAGAAAATTCAAAATCAAGTAGGGTCTAATATTGTGTCTATTAGAACGGATCACGGTCGTGAATTTGATAATGAATTTCAATTTGGTAACTTTTGTGATAATAATGGAATAACTCATAACTTTTCGGCTCCACGTACTCCTCAATCTAATGGTGTAGTAGAACGTAAAAACCGGACATTGCAAGAGATGAGTAGAACAATGCTTAATGAACAAAACATTCCACAAAAGTTTTGGTGTAATGCCGTTGGCACATCAACATACATTTTAAATCGAGTCTTAATTAGACCATTTTTGAATAAAACTCCTTATGAACTATATAAAGGTAAAAAGCCTACATTAGGAAACTTTAGAGTGTTTGGGAGTAAATGTTTCATTCTTAACACCAAGGATTATCTCACCAAATTTGACCCAAAGTCTTATGAAAGTGTATTTCTTGGATATTCACAAAATAGTAAAGCGTACATTGTTTTGAACAAAGAAACCTTAAGAGTCGAGGAATCGTTGAACGTAACATTTGACGAGAGTCCACCTCCCTCTAAGACATCACCTTTGGTAGATGATGACTTAGTTGAAAACCAAGCAATAGAAAATCAAGAAATTTTAAATGATGACAAAGAAGATGAACTATTTAACAAAGAACTTGTCAATGTCAAAGAATCTAAAAGTCATCCATTAGATGGTGTCATTGGCAACATTAACGAAAGAACACTAAGGTCAAAAGTTCAAAATGAAAGCAACGATTTTTGTTTCGTGTCAACCATTGAACCTAAAAATATTAATGAAGCCATTAGAGATGAGTCTTGGGTAATTGCAATGCAAGAAGAGTTAAACCAATTTGTTAGGAATGATGTATGGACATTAGTTCCTCAACCAAAGAGTCAAACTATAATTGGAACAAAATGGGTATTTCGAAATAAAATGGATGAAAATGGAATCGTGTCTAGAAACAAAGCTAGGTTAGTTGCACAAGGATATAACCAACAAGAAGGCATTGACTACGATGAAACTTTTGTTCCGGTTGCTAGGCTCGAGTCAATTAGAATCTTACTTGCATATGCATGTGCACACAATTTTAAACTTTTTCAAATGGATGTCAAAAGTGCATTTCTAAATGGAATCATTAATGAAGAAGTGTATGTTGCTCAACCACCGGGCTTCATCGATTTTGAAAAACCAAATCATGTTTACAAACTTAAAAAGGCTCTTTACGGACTTATGCAAGCTCCAAAAGCATGGTATGATCGACTTAAAACATTCCTAGTTGACCATAAGTATACCATTGGCTTAGTTGATAATACTCTCTTCACTAAGAAGAAAGACTCACATATTATCATAGTCCAAATCTATGTTGATGACATTATATTCGGATCAACTTGTCAAGAATTATGTGTGGATTTCTCAAAAATCATGCATGACGAGTTTGAAATGAGTATGATGGGAGAACTCAACTTTTTCCTAGGACTCCAAATCAAACAACTAGAAGATGGTATCTTCTTTAACCAATCTAAATATATTAAGGACATGCTTAAGAAATTTGGACTAGAAGATTCGAAACCTATCAAAACTCTCATGTCCATGGAAACTAAACTCACCAAGGATGAAGAAAGTGAATCCGTAGATAGTACTAAATATAGAGGTATGATTGGTAGTCTACTTTACCTAACGGCTAGTAGACCCGACATTATGTTTAGTGTTTGTCTATGTGCTTGCTTTCAAGAAGACCCTAAAACTACCCATCTTGAAGCCGTTAAAAGGATTTTTAGGTATATTAAGGGCACTACACATTTAGGTTTATGGTATCCCAAAGGAACTGGAATAGACACCATAGTGTATGCCGACTCGGATCATGCCGGTGACTATGTCGATAGAAAAAGCACAAGTGGTATTTGTACTTTTGTTGGACATTGTCTCACCTCATGGTTCTCTAAGAAGCAAGCGGCTCTTGCTATCTCAACAACGGAAGCCGAGTACGTTTCGGCCGGAAAGGCATGTCAACAAGCTCTTTGGATGAAGCAAGCTCTTGTCGAATACGAAATTCAACTCAACGACATCACAATTCTTTGTGACAAAAAATGTGCCATTGATCTTAGCAAAAACCCGGTTCAACATGCTCGTACCAAACATATTGAAATCCGTCATCATTTCCTTCATGACAACGTTCAAAAAGGAAATATCTCAATTGAGAAAGTTTCTTCCGAAGATAACATAGCCGACATTCTCACAAAACCTCTTAAACGTGAACCTTTTAATCTTCTTAGGCTAGGCTTAGGACTCATGGAACCTACATTGTAGTTTTGGACATTAGACAAAAATCACAAAAATCAAAACAAATCCAAAACCATTTTTCTCAGCAGGGTCGGCGGAACCCTCAGCCATAACGGACGGAACCCAACTCAGGGTTCCGCCGTGTCCGTCGACCTGCAGAATCATTTTCTTTGTTTATATTAAACCAAACACCCATTATCTCATACCACCACTTCCAAACTGCTACTATTTACTTTACCATCCATCCGTACCTACGAATTCTTGGTCTTCCATTCATTTACATTGCAACTACATCATCATTGTAAGTATTCTAAACATGATTACAATCTTGATCTGAGTCTAGAAATTCTATTTCTTGCACAAAAACAAAAACTTGGGGTTATGCACTAACTTGAAAAACTCATGCATTAGATTAGGTGTTTAATAAAACTAATCATGTTTCCCATAGTTAGGAATTGCATCTTTAATTAGTATAAATATGCTTGCTAAAACACCCCATGTCAAATCCTTCCAAAAACTTCTCACAAGTAGGACAAATATTTTTTCGTCTCACATTGAGAATACAAAATCAAAACGTTATTTTTAAAACATTACTTGCATAATGTCTCTTGAATGCTAAAGGGAATACATAACCAATATGTATTTTCGGGTACATTCAAACAAAGCTACATTGAACTAGGAGCGTTTGGGTTATCTTTTGTTTTATAACAAAACTTGCATAAAACGATTTTGAAGCATCAAAATGAGTCAAGATAACCGCACCTCCACATTGTTTTCATATAGGCACACACTAGAACTTCCACATTATAATAGTGGTTTACGTAAACTAAAATGTGAAATTTTGTTGTTCTAGGAATCATCATGCCTCCTCTAACCCACTACGACCACAAGGAAACCATTAAGTACCTACCAAAACACCACAAAACCAAAGGCCTTACCGCAAATCAAGTAAACATTTTCAAAGCCCTAGAAAAACACTATGTCCATGAGGGTAGAACCATTGACCCATCCTTCCTAGAAGGCACAAACCTTTACGCCGATTTTGCCACAATCAATTTTGAGTGTCTTTTGAATATCGACGAGCCTATTTGTCCTAGGTTCATTCTAGAGTTCTATGCATCATGCGTCCTCTCCACGGATGATTATGGTCATATGTCTATCAACTTTAGGGTTAGCGGTCATCAATACTCCTTCACTCTTGAGGAGTTTGCTCAAATCCTAGGTGTTCCAAACCGTGGTACTTGCCTCTATTCCGACTTACACTCCCTCTCAACTCTTGACAACCTCCAAGACCGTATCCACCCTTATGACACACCCCTTGTCTCAAAAGATGTACTCCGTGACCACCTCTTTGTTTGGACCACCACCACCAGGAGAACCCGTTCGGGGAATGAGGTCGATAAGGACCCATATGGAATGGAAATGAACGAACTTAAGCCCCAATTCAAGAAATGGGAGGAAGTCCTTAGAGCCAATGTCATTAGCACAATAGGGAACCGTGACCATATCAACCTTTGCCTTTGCTACATGCTCTACTCCTTGTCCGTTAGGCAACCCTTCAACCTTGCCTACTACATGGCCAAGAGAATGGCCGACATTCCCGTGCATGGCACAACGGCTATGCCGTATGGAATGCTCTTGACCCGTCTCTTTAGGTTCATCTCACCCATTCCACCAACTCCAAACGGTCTTCGCCTTAACTACTCTCTCATCCCACACACCTTTGTCCCACTAAGTGATAAGAGAGTGTACAAAGCCCAAGGAAAACGTCCACATCCTCCTACCTCATCTTCGTCTTCCTGAATGAGTGAAGATGACAATTTGCCAAACTTTAGGCTCCCTCCTCTCGAATACCTTTCTCAACTTCCGGATATTCCTAATGAGTCGGAGGAGTTCAAGCAAACAAAGGGGATGTTTAAGAATCTTGGAAGGTTCCTTGGAAAGCTCAAGAACAAGATCGACCGTCAATGAGTGCGGGTGTGTAGGAGTGTTTGGCACTAGGTGCTATTTGAACAAATTTGGTCGTTTAAAAAATATTTGTGAGGAATTTGTGTGTTAGTACAATGTTTGATACAATTTGGAACATGTAATATCTAACTTTGATGCAGGTAAGACAACTCTTGGCAAGTTGTCAAATTTTCAAGTTTATGATATTTTCACTAAGTATAGTGAAATTCTCGACCTCAAGGTCAAAGTCCTATAAAATGCATGTTTACGTGTCTATTTTTTGCATTGCCCAACCAGAAATGCCTTATCTCTTTGATTTTAGGAGTTTTTGAAAATTTTGAAAATCGTCTCGCGGGTCAAAAACGTGGACTGCCACTTTTTTCAGCCTTGGCGGATCTGGCGGTACCCAAAATTGGGTTCCGCCAGTGTAATTTCTGGGAATTCCAGAATTTGCCCAACGGACCAGGCGGCACCCTCAAATGGGTTCCGCCTGTGTATTCTGAAGGTGCCGCCAGCAACCTGCAGTATTTTTGTTTCCTTTTACAACAATTCAACATTGAAACACCAAAATCCAATCCTTTTAGGTAGAAACCCATTACTTGCAATGTGTTTAGCATAATAGGATACTCCTTCTTCCATAAACTTAACCAAAACCAATTCCCGCCTAAATTCAAATGTTGCCATAACAACCTCAAGGACCCCTCAAACATAAAGGAAGGAACCCTTTTAAGGGATCCTTGAAATCCCTGAGATTTATACTACCAAACATCCACCAAAACCACTATGCATTTAGTGCAAAACTTATCTTCTCACTTCACCATTTTCATTGGATTGACTTCCATGATTTGACAACCCACAATTAGTTTTCCAAATCATTAGAAACCTCCATTTTTGTATGGACTAACATCAAATCCAAACACTCCTTTCCATAATTCATCAACACTATAAATTAAGCCATCCTCAACACCATCAAATCACACATTCCTCAACACAATTTCTGAAACTTATAAACCATTTTTCACCATGACTAAGTCAACAAACACCTCTCAACCATCAAGACCCATCCGGAAAACCGCCCGGATTAGTGTTAAACCACTATGGTATAATCAACCCATCAACCTAAGCTCCTCATCCTCGGATGAATTCACATCACCTATAAAAAATGAACACTTTTTGAACCTTGCATCTCCATCACCATCACCCAATGAACCAAATGAGCTCACTCCACCACCAACTAAATCACCTATTGACCCAACTCCACCAAGTGCTCCAACTCAACCATCCAAGACTTCATCACCATCACCATTACCCAAAATTGAGCCAATGGAACTATTTGGGTCTCCTCCCACATCACCACACCCATTTGTCCAAGATCTTAATGATCTTCCACCAAGACCTATACAACCACCACCTTTTGCAAACGAATCACCAAGGTCAATTCTTGACCAAGATAACCTTTTTAACCACATTCAACCACCACAACAAGTGTACCATTAACCTAAACTACTATTGTTTCACCCCATCTACCATGACATCCATGGTCCTCTATATGGAGAACCAAACTTTGAAAATCATGATCACCCAAATCCACCACACCCTCAACCTCAAACCTTTGAGTCTTTATTTTCTTCATATGAGGATATCCAAAACATGGTTGAAAACCATCTCCATCAAGCAATGGAATTTCAAACCACATTGCTTGACTCAATACCAAACCCATCATCAACCCAAGAACCAAAAACCAACCAACCCTCAAACCAAGAAACCAAAACCAACCCATTTCAACCCACTCATCCCCATGCTTGCTCAAAATGTGAGCAAATGGGTGAAACCATCAAAACATTGCTTAACCAATTCCAAAATGAAACCCGTTTTGCATTCCAACACGTCATAGAACGTTTGGATGCTCTTTCCCACCCTAACAAATCCTAGACAATCCTTGGAGGCCATTTTCCCCAATTTAGGAAAGTAGGATTTTATTATTATTTTTTTTTCTTGGTTATTTTTTAGTTTTTGTTTAGAAGTAGAAGAATAGTTCTCATTTCTTGTCTTTTGACTTTTAAAAGTAAAAATTTTACTTGGAATGATATTTCTTTCTACTCACTTTAGTACATTGTTGGTTGATCATGTTTGTGTTGTCATTGTGGTTGCAATGTGTGTGGTAACTACAAACTTGGCTTTATATATATATCACCAACTAACAAATTTTTTTGTAGGGTCCAAAATCCATGTTTCCCATCTTGGCACTCCATTTAGGGGGAGTATTGACCAAGGGGGAGCATTGGTATTATTCCGCTTCGCCACTCTTCTTTTTTGTTTCGACAAAAAGGGGGAGAAATATATTAAACCTTCAATACTTGATGTGCTTTTCGTCTCTTAAGTAAAACAAGGTTAATATAATTTTTTTTAAGTCTTGAAAACCAAGATTTTGCGTGTTACTTAAAAACAAAGTTTATGTTTTGTCATCAACAAAAAGGGGGAGATTGTTAATACAAATATCGCCTAAAAACATTATTTATATTTTACGATCTTCGCTAAGTTTTGTTAACAACAAAATGTAAACTTTAGTTTCTAAGCAAAACATAATCTTAGTTTTTAAGACTTGCATAAATTAGACTTTTGCTACATTTTACATTTCATAAAACACAACACAAGTTTATTTCTTAAATTAGAAATTGTCACATCACATTTATCGCAAGTTTTGTCATTATGCATTTATGGAAAGAAATGTGTTTGACTAACTTTGTTGTTGCTTGCAAGCTTTGTATTTGACTTGTTATTATGAGATGTGACATTGTTTGGTTGCTAGGAGTTATGAGACAAGACCTTGTTTGGTTTGCAAGATTTATTGCAAAACCAACTGCAAGCCCGGCGGTACCCTGGAGGTACACGGGCGAAACCCTTCTCAGGGGTCCGCCTGATCCTCCAGACCTGCAGAAGGTTTTGGCTATAAATATTGAGCCACAAGTTGAATTTTGGCTCATCACTTGACATTACATTTTACACACACATTCATTCTTTCATCTAACCTCTTAACATTTCATATGTGAAGTTTCTTTTTGTAGCAAAGAGATTCACGAGCTTACTAAAAGTAACAAGTATTCAACACAACGTTGCAAGACTTGTTAGCTTAGCATTATGTAGACTTGTATAGTTTACACTTCATTTGATTGTGTATTTTCAGTAGTGATCGGTTAGTATTTTAGTCCTCAAAATACAAAGAGTGTTGGGAGTTGTTGTACCCTAGTAAAAGAACTAACGGGAGTGGTTGTGCCCTTGTAAAAGAACTCGACATTTAGCTTTGTGTCGGTAAAAGTATAAGCGACGTGTAAGGTTTTCTCCGCCGGTGAAAGGAGCTTGTTGACTTGTGAAAGAAACTCTCGAGTTGGATACTCGGGGCGTGGACGTAGGGCAAGGAAAAAGAGTCCTTGTAGCCAAACCACGATAAATACTCGTGTTGTGGTTTGATCGTTTCTTTCATTTACTTGCATGTTATATATTGTGGTTGTGCATATATCTTTGATCAAACGGAAAGTTTCAAAGCTAACTTAACAAGTTAAAAAGATTTTAATCGGTAAACTATTCAACCCCCTTCTAGTTTTCTACAATAAGGATTACAAGTTTTATTCAAATTACTTCCTAACTCAACTAATACATTTTCTTTTGACCCTTCCCTTTTGAACAAACTTTGGGCATTTTTGGTTCCCATGGTTTTATACCCTTATCTTCACAAGTCTTAGCATTGGGCAAGCCTAGCACCTGAACCCTCTCATCAAAAAGCTCTTTGGCAGTCTTTTTTGGAGTTTTAACCTTCCTAGCATCTTCCTTTTTGTGCCTGATCCAGAATATCCCTTTGGAAAGTAGTCTGCCCATGTATTTGGAGGACCTTCATAACTGCTTGATATTTGAAATGAACTTGAGTCACTGCTGTCAATTTTAATGATTTCTGCAAAAAAATAAAAAAATATATTAAAATTAAAAATATATATAGTGTAAATGAAATAAAAGATAATGTTGCAATTCAGGGTATGTTTGAAACAACCTTTGTTCTTGGAACTCCAATGGCCACATTACTTGGTGGATGGTTGGTTTTAGATCATAAAAAAGAATGGAATGCAATAAACCAACATACTTAACCCTTCTAAGTTCCCGCTACTGCTCCTTTTGTCGTTTCAACTCCCTTTGAGCAAAGGACTGCACCAGCCGCATTGCTAGATTGTTGAAAAAACAAAAGGAACAGTACGGGAATTGAGAATGGAAAGGTATGTTGAAATTCTAGACTCAAAGTAATACAAACAATCTACAAATGTTGAGTAAAGAATAGAGTCTAAGTAACATCACTCGTCTTGAATGCGATAATGAAGTGGCATGTCATGAACAGTACACACTATATCATTATCGCATTGAATACGTCTCAATGATCAGGCCAGATCTATCTAACGTTGCAGAAAGGTTCCGTTGCTTTGTTTTTTGGACACCGTCTAATAACCACACAAACGGTAGTAGACGTTTTCCAAATTAAGCAATGGAACCATCTACAACGCTAGATAGATCTGCCCTAATAATTGAGCTTTAAGTTATTAGAAAATAGATTCTTACTATCATTTATATTGCTCCCTTAGATGTGACGAACATACATATTAATTATGTAGATTCTACGACATTAGAGAGCTAATTGTGCATGAATGAAATCATATTAAATTTATATTAACAATGCAATGAATTAGCATCCTTTCTACCCTAGCCAACAACAACATATTATTCAGCCTTGAATCTCTAACCTACCAACATGCTGGAAGACGTAGATGCTAAATTCAAGCATCGAACCTACAAATTATACTTGATAATTGTTTCTGTATTTTGACAAAGAGCAAAGATGAATCAACAATGGATGAACAACACCAAAACAAGTTTATGTTCATACTTGAAAGTTGTGTCTGTTCACCCATGTTGATACTTCTTCCATCTTTGATACTTGGATGTTTTAGCCTAAATATTCGCACACACATCCGCCACTTTTCTTCCCTATTCTCTCAAAACAAATGCAACATAATTCTTATACCAGATAGTCAACCTAAGCCTAAGATAAAATAAGCTAATCCAAGCAAACCTTAATATCTCTTTTCCTCTAATTATTCGCAAAAACAACACAGCATGTTCTTCCTTATTCTATCAATACAAATGCAACACAATTCTTATAACAAATAATCAACCTAAGCCTAAGAATAAATAGCTCTAAGGGGGTATTTGGATTATATTAATTTGTGATCTTATCGGCTTTTTGAGATTTGGGATCAAAACCCTAGATCTGAGTGAGTTGTAACTGTGAGTGTGAGAGAGAAAGAGAGGATTATGTTGAAGTGTTGTAAGTGTGTTTGATAAGTTTGTATATATATTATAAGTTTAAATGTGAAGTTTGTTTGATACTCTTGGTAGGGGTGTTCACGGGGCGGTTCGGTTCGGTTAGTAGGAAGATTTTAACTATCCATCGCGGGGCGGGTAATTTATTTATATTATATACGGCTCGGTTCAGTTAACCACGGATATCTAAAAGTAAAAACCAAAATCAAATGCTTGGTTTGTCGGTTTCTCGGGTTATTTGAACCAAGGTTTTCAAGATCGGGATCCTACCCAGATTCGTTTTCGTCTTTGCAAGATCGTGAACGTAAGATCGGATCAGGATCTTAAGATCCTACTATAATGTCATTTTCTTAATAGTTTTGTAATATTATACAAATTTACAAATTATTATATATCATGAACACAAAATTATATGAATGTTCCATCGAATAGTTGTTCTAAATTATGGTTATGAAATGTTTAATAAGATTAGCATGTTGTTTTTTAAATTCTACAAAATAATCCAGAAATTTGCAGTTGTTTAGTTTGTTATCCGAGAAAAGTAGGATCGGATCGGATTAGATCTTAAGATCCTATGATCAAGATCTAGATCCTATAAGATCTTAAGCTTTCAAAGATTCTATGTAAGATCCGGATCGTTTTTGCTTTGCAGTATCGTAAAATCGTAAGATCCTAAGATCAGGATCGGGATCCTGATAGCCATGATTTGAACACCCCTAATGCTAATTGGTAGGGGTTAATTATAGGGGGTGAAGAATGGGAAAGGTAATGAAAAAATATGCTTTGGTAAAGCATAATGCAATGACCCATTACCCAATAGTGTGTAATGGATCATTACCCAATAAATTAGGGGGATTGATTTTCTTTACCTTTCCCTTTCCCGACCATTAGCTTACACTTTCCCTTTCCCAAGTTTGAACCAAGCGCACCCTTTAGTGTATTTTGTATTTAAAAAGTCGCCCATGTGAATTAGCCATTGTCGATAACATGACACTATAAGCCACCATAACCCAATGCACATGACCCATTACCCATTATCGATCACCAGGAATGTATTGGTCGATAACATGACACTATAAGCCACTTTTAAAATTTTGAATTTAGAAAAAGTAAATAAGTTGTAGCTCATTTGTTTTAAAGGGTAAAATATCATAACGGTTTAAACCGTTTTGTTCATTTTTTTGCTTTCTTGATTTTGACCGTTTTTGTACGTCTGGGACCGTTTTTGTCCATTGTCTGAAATTTTCTTTAAAAAAACATATGAAGGCGTACAAAATGTACGAAAGCGAACACAACTTAGCAAAACAAAGAAAAAAGGATAAGGACGTGTGAAAACGAAAAAGTTCTACAAAAATGTACGAGAACGTAGTAAAGGTTTCATAACATTTTAATACGGAGGAAAATGTTCATAAAAGCTTGAAAACGAGCGAAAATTGCCAAAAACATTCAAAAATGGATGAAATTGGTCAGGAAGGTCGAAATTGGTCGAAAAGGTCGCAATCGGTCGTAGTCGGTCTAAATCCGTCGAAATCTGTTGAAAATTATCAAAATCGGCCGACAGCTAGCGAAATCAGTCAAAATCGATTGAAAACGATCAAAAAGGGACAAAAAAACGTAACATGTGAATTAGCCATTATCACCGGTCGTGCATGGGTTGCACCGGCTTGGTAGGTGTTTAGTGTGAAGGTTATATGAATTGCATTTGAAGTTATTAAAGGTGGTCATGCATATTGGGTTGCACCGGCTTGGTAAGTGTATACCATTTGTCACAAATACTAAGAATCAAGTATTCAGGGACCTCTTGATCATGTTATTCAGGATAGAGAAATTTTGAACTCGGCTTGAGCTTGACTCAAAAAGCTTGATTTATTTTGTTTTCTTACACAAATTAAAATTGTAATATAACCTAAGAATTGAAAACTCAACAATAACTCGAGTCGAACTTATATAAGGTTAAGCTCAACTCATTAAACATTTCAAGTTCATTTGATATATATAGGCTTGAGCTTGAGCTCAAAGCTCGATAAGAATTAGTTCGAACTAACACTAGTTGGCTTGAGCTCGGCTCATTTATGCCATTAAGAAAAAATTAAAGTTTAGCTCGAGCTTGGCTCGTAATATATCTATTTTGAGCTCGTTAATAAGCTTTTTATCGAGCTTGTTAATAAGTTCACCTATAATACAAATGCATAACATTTTATACATGTTTAATATGTAAAATATCATAGTGTCATTTAGGCTCGTGAGCCAAATCAAGTTTTTTTATGTAAAACTCAGACTCGAGCCCGATTGATAGATGAGTTGCATGCAACTGAGGCTCGAGCTCGAGCTTGTTTAAGCTCGGCTCATTCAAGCTTTTTACTAATATGATTCCGAGTTTTTCACGATCGGCTTGGCTCATTTCCGCTTCTAATATAAACAAAGATTAAGGTATTTCATGTGTTATAAAACTAGTTGGTTTATAAATAAAATATATAAATTAAATTAGATTTCCCCCTCACATTTTCAGTTGTCCAGCTCTAAGTTTTCTCCAAGAATCAAATTATCCCCTCCATCCAACAATTTGAAAACCAAACAAAATAAACCACCATCATAATCCCCAAATCAATTCCCCATTACATTTCCCTCTCACATTTTCAGTTGTCCCGCTCTAAGTTTTCTCCAAAAATCAAATTATCAATCCATACATCAATTTTAAAACTGAACAAAATAAAACACCATCATAATCCCCAAATCAATTCCCCCCCCCCCCACACACAATAAAACCAATTATCCCCCAAATCAGTTAATCCACAAAAAACCACACACCTTTAATCAATTATTCCAAATATTTCTGGTTTACAAACCTACAACACCAGGAAAAAACACTAGTCTTGAATCTAATTATTATTTTTTTTATCATCAAAGATCATACATAAAGATGATTAAATACACCTCACAAAAATACCGGATCTAGGAGAAACCAAACACACGCCACCAAGGTTTGAGTTTTATTGGTAAGATTTATCTTTTGATTTTTGTTCCTTTTTTGAGGTTTTTAATTTCGTTGATTTTGGGTGTTTTAATTAACTGTTATGTTTTCTTGAAATTAGGGTTCAATTCGTTTAATCCTTTAAGAAAGAATCATTAATAGAATGCACTACCTGAAGCTCGGGGTATATACTAACTCGGCGGATTGATACCAGTGGTGCTCGAAGTGAAACAATCATTATCATTAATGGAATGCGCTACCTAAAGATACAACATATTAATTTTTGGTTAGTTATTTTATTTGTTAAAGAAAAGTATATAGTAATACTGTGAATGCCTTTGGGCAGGTCAAAAAAGATGGCGGTCTAAATGCTTCAATTCGGCTTCCTTTGTGGCAAAAGCCAATCCTCTAAATCGTGCTCCCCATAAATGAAAGAGTGAACTTCACCATGCACTTTGCAATATGTTGTCAAACATTTTAGCACCACTTGAAGATGGTGGAAAGGGTAACTGGCCTCCACCTGGTGCAGACCCTGCACTTAACTTATGGTATGAAGCAGTTGCACGCATAAAAGTGTAACTCATGCATTGGACAGATAAATATAGCAAACATATATTTGTAAGTAAATGACTGTATCTTTTTCTAATATAGAGTTTGCACTGCTTCTTTGCATAACCTTACTTGGTTCCCCTCGTATATTGAAATTATAACGTTTGCTTCTTGTTTCACCATGTTAGGTTGCTTATGCTTTGGTGACTTTGCTTCTCTGTCTTGGTGATCCTGTCGTATTTCTCAATAACTTTGATCCTCATATGGAGCAACTGTACAAGCATCTTCGGGTAACATTAATTAGTTTAACTCGTTGTCTAGAGATACATTTGAACAACACTATTTACAACCTTGTTTTGACCTTTTTCTATCATTGTGCTTCATTGGCAGCTCATGACATTGGCCATTATGTTCCAAAAGCAAAAGCTGCAATTGAGTCCCTATTGAGGTCATGCAATCGAGCTTATAGTCAGGCTATTTTCACGTCTTCAACAACCCACATATGGACTACTTTATCTGGCAGTGGGTAGATGATGTTCGAGTACTTGGTCGTCCCTGTTGTGAAAGGGAAAAATAATGAGCTGGAGAAGTTTCCTGGTGGGCTTTATACTACTAGTGTGGAGGTATCTGTATGTATTATAGATTGACCTATAAATGTATTATAGATTGACCTATAAATGTAATCCATGCTTCAGGAAGTCGAGAAGGATGTGAAAGCTAAGACAAAAGGGGAGGTCGGAGCTACAAAGACACTTTGTTCTCCATTTGACCAGCTTGAACTGCATGAAGGTATTTTTTTTAATTAGAGGGCTTTTCTAATTCTATTTGTGATACCCATTAAATTCATACAGATTAATAACACTAAACTGTCTGCTCGTTTTGTTCTACAACTGCAGCAAAATTTGTATTTGAAAGCAGATGACACATCAGACCGCTTTTTCCATCGGCTCTTCGTATTTTATTCTTATCTCTTAAATGCAAGCACATGCACATACACATACAAATCAAACACAGTCATCGATGGCAAGAAAGGATATTGTATGTGCTTCTAACTTTTGTCTTTTCTACTTAAAAGAGATGAAGAATATCCAGATGATGAGATTAGTACAAAAGTTAGTGCTGCTAGTGAAAGTTAGTACTGCTAGTATAAAGTGTGGACTGCTCAGAGATTAAGACTGCTCGAAGTTAATACTGCTAATGTATTAGTTGCAACTGCAAGTTATAAGTTAGTAGTGTTGTTTCATATAGTTAGTATTGCTTGTATAGTATGATATGTATTAGTTGTTTATGAAAAAGATTATAGATACTTAGGAAAGTATTGTAAGCCGACTAGGACTCCTTGGTGTATAAAAGGAAGTCCTAGGGTATAGAGTTTATACGAATTTTATATTTACAATTTTATTGTATTTGAATTTGTTTTGAAATATATTTGAATTTGTTTTGATATATATTAATTTCTTAAATGCGACTAAAAGATGTATATAGTCACACTTATTATCAGTTTTGGTCAATATTTGCTTTATTCGTTGTGTGACTAAATATTATAGATGGCCACACAAACAAAAAATTCACATGGCCATTGGATGATCTATAGTCACACAAGATACACATTTATTCACTTTAAATAGCATACGGCCACACTTATTAACACTTTTGGCCACTCTTTCTTAAATTGTATGTAACTATATACCCAATACAAACATGCTTTATGTGACTAAATATTACAAAAGGCCACACAAACATAAAATTCACGTGGCCATTGGATAATCAATAGTCACACAAAATACACATTTCTTCACTTTAAACAACATGTGGTCACATTTATTAACACTTTTGGCCACTGTTTGTTTAATGGTATGTGACTTAATACCCAAAACAAACATGCTTTGTGTGACTAAATATTACAAAAGGCCACACAAACATAAAATTCACGTGGCCATTAGATGATCAATAGTCACACAAAATACACATTTCTTCACTTTAAACAGCATATGGTCACACTTATTAACACTTTTGGCCACTGTTTGCTTAATGGTATATGACTAAATACCCAAAACAAACATGCTTTGTGTGACTAAATATTACAAAAGGCCACACAAACATAAAATTCATGTGGCCATTGGATGATCAATAGTCACACAAAATAAACATTTCTTCACTTTAAACAGCATATAGTCACACTTATTAACACTTTTGGCAACTGTTTGCTTAATGGTATGTGACTAAATACCCAAAACAACCATGATTTGTGTGACTAAATATTACAGAAGGCCACATAAACATAAAATTCAAGTGGCCATTGGATGATCAATAGTCACACAAAATACACATTTCTTCACTTTAAACAGCATATGGTCACACTTATTAACACTTTTGGCCACTTTGTGTTAAATTGTATGTGACTAACTCCAAAAAAACAACATCCATTGTGTGACTAAATCATCACAAATGTCACATTTATTGTATATTCATGTGGCCACTGGACGGGAAATAGTCACACAAAATACACATTTACTTGAATATATCATCTCAAATGTCACATATATTATATATTTATGTGGACAGAGGTTGAAAAATAGTTACTCTCAAAAAACATTCGTGTGACTATAAAGTGTTTACGGTCACTGATAATGACTAATCCAACAAAACTTGTGCCTAATTTGTCACATATATTCGGGGTTTTGGTCACACTTTTTCAATGGAAAAGGCCACGAACTCAACAATGTGACCATATGCCACCTACGGTGGCGGGACCTTTAGTGACACACAATGAAAAAAACATGTGTGACTATATGCATATCGGCACACATTTTTGGCATGACCAATACAACTTTTTGTACCAGTGTAAGTGATCACCTTCATTCCTCTACTAGTGCAAGAGAAGAACATAAAGTATCAAGAAGATACCAAGTGTTGTAGTAGTAGTATAGTGCACTTGTAACATTTGTTACATACTTGTTGTATCTTGATGTGCATCAAGTAGTCTTAAGTCTTGTTTAGTTAGCTTGTGTGGATCATTGTGATCGTGTAAAGGTCATGGAGATCTCGCGTTGATAGTGTTTAGATTATGAAGAGAGTGTGTAGATCGAGTGGATCTTGTAGATTGTGTTATGTAAGGATCAAGTAGATCGTGAGTGAGATTGGTACTAGCTAGATTAGTACTCGACATTTTGCTTAGTGTGCATCGTGATAAGCGATGTTGTACGGTTTTCTCCGCCTGAAGGGAGTATTGTTGACATAGTGCTAGGAACTCTCGAGTTGGACACTTGAGGAGTGGAGTAGGGAGAAGAAGAGCTTCCTTACCAAACCACTATAAATCTCTTTCTCTCGGTTTGATATTCCATCTTTCACTTCTTATCTTGTAACTTATATCTTAGTAGTTAGAACTTATTTATTGTAGTGTAGTTATATAGTGTTCATATTACAATCGATTGATTTCACAAAACTTTGAATCAAAGTTTTCATAAAATAAAAGTTTAAATCAAGTTGAAAAATGGTAAAACTATTCAACTCCCCTTCTAGTTTTCCACATTCTCCACAAAACAAAAATCCTTTATTTCTTAACTTATCAAGAAAAATTACAAAACAAATTTTGGTTCCTTCTTTGTTTTCCTTTATAACCCAAACCCCTCTATTCCCATATTCGTAATAGAAAATACAAATATCAACTAAACGCGTTTTTTATATTTCCAAGTGTTTTGTGAAGATAAAATTTTCCCTTCCAAATTTCTACAAAACTAGAGATAGAAAACAATAAAACTTTTTCTCCACCTAAACGCACCCTAGCAACTTTACTCTTGTTTAATGAAAATTATTTTAGCTTCTATCCCACATAGGATAAGGAAAGGCAATCTTACCTCTTTATATGTCGTCCTGTATGTAGAATTGTAGAGGCATGTAAATACATTTTTTTCCTTCTTTTAAATTTAAGTAGATTAATAGTCAAGTTTATATACAAGTGTGTGTCAAAAATTAAGCAATATAAATCAAAGTAAAGTATTGAAAGAGTTATGTTAAGAGAAAACAAACACAGCGATTTATACTGGCTCTGTTTGAGGGGTTTAGATCATCCGTATGTTTAGTTTCGAATCCTTGAGATCTATACTATTCACTAGTAACAAATTATTATGCTGGATAAACCGTATACCTTAGCTTTAGCTAGCATCTAACATAGTCCACAACTGTAACTACCCACAAAAACCTTGCGAACTCTCATAAAAAATACAAATACTTCCACCCTATGAAGTACCAAACCCCAATGTTTGACCGCACCTGGTACAAGACTTTACACCTTTGCTTCTTCACACCTGGAGTAAGACTTTACACAATTGCTTTCTCACACCCGGAGTAAGACTTGACACTAGGATACAAATTGAGACGAGAGTTTGAAGTATTGTGTTACAAGAATACAAGAAGACTAGAAGAAGATAAAAGAAGAAGACGACTCTAGATAACACACAAGAGTAGATTAGGTTCTTATGTGTTCTTCTCTTGCAAAGAAGTTTGTTTTCAATAAATGATATAAAGATGTTTAGACACAAGAAGATATGAAACACTCACAGAGATATAAACGGGTGGTATTTATATGCAAGAGAATCAAGAAAGACCACAGCGTGTTGGCTCGGTACGTTGGCGTGTGAACCTAGGGTGTTGGGTCTGTTTTGTCTCTTGCCAAATAAATAGTCTTTGCTCCATGCTAAAACCCCATGTGAATGATGCGTGGGAATCGCAACAGGCTTTACCTCTCGAGGGATCTCGAGAAGCTTACAACCCCCACCAGGCAGTGTACCTGATCGTTGTAGTATAGTATAGTGACAAGAACCGGGGGATTGATCGTTCAGCTTAGGAATAGTGTCGCTAGGATTAGAAAGCCTAAATACTAGTTCTAAAGATGAGGGATGATTATTTTTGTATTTTTATACTTTTATGAAAGCAAGTAAAATCTCGGGGTTTGAAGGATTTGGGCGGAATTAGTTGCTAATCAACTAACCCAATACTAAGATGCAATCAAAATAAAATACTAAAAATGAAAATAAGCTAATTATACTAAAGTTGTGAGCAGTAATTGGAGAAAATGTGTTTACTTAGATTTCACTACTCCCTAGACATCTTTTACACGTTAATTACTTGTTATAATTGCATGGATGACGGATCGTATTCCTTAATACCATTCATGGGGTGGCACATATAACTCCCCAATTCTATGAGCTCTTATCTCCTCCTACACCATGCCCAACACAACTATAGGGATTGTAAACAGTGGCTCATGCATTAAATACAACCAATAAAGACCTAGTGCGCCTCGGTTCATGTTTCTTATGACGTTCAAGCATGTTACCAAGTGGAGATCTGCCAGTTTTCTTAAGCCTAACATATAAATCATTCATCCAAAACAAGAATAAACAAGTAATCAACACATAATTAACATCTAGGTTTCATTAGATCTAAGCAAACACAAGATAGATCTAGCCTAGCATAATGGAATTGAGACAAGAACAAGATATAGACAACCAACACATAGACATATTGATTGAATTAAAGGAACACTTATCTCAATTACAATGCAAGGTATCAAGGGTTTGGAACCCTTGAAAAACCTGTAAAAGTTGCACCAAAATCGTACTTAGGGTTTCTCCAAAACTTCTCTCTTTTATGTGTGAAAATTAGAAAACTATATATAGAAAAATAGGTTTGACGGCGTCAAGACAAAGCTTGTGATGCCGTCACCTCGCTGCCAAAACTCTTCTCGGACTGCCTTGATCTACATTTGATGCCGTCAAGACCAAATCATTTCCAGGCCGTCATGACTTATTACTCTTGACGCCCTTCTTTCGTGACACCGTCAAATCTGTTCTGGGTCGTCATGGACTTCTGCGCTTGACGCCGTCAGAGGATTGCTCTTGACGCCGTCACCTACTGTTCCCAGCATGGAAAATTAAGACTTTGGCGTTTTCTTCACTTTTATGCTCCAAAAACGTCCGAATTGCTTCCTTTTCTAGATTTCTCTCCCAAAGTACCTAAAATCACAAAAGGAACTATTTAGGGCAATATTTGATCAAATAAATTCGGATTCGGGCTTAAATGACCCCCTAAAAACGGATCATTTTTCGCCTCATCATATACCCTTACACTTGAGATTTGCTTGTCCTCAAGCAAATGCGCTTTTATTCTACTCAAAAGATAAGTTAGGGGTCATTTAACACTAACATAAAAGTAATTATAACAAATAATCGTTCCACTAAAGACCAATAGACAAGCTCAGAGGTCATATACTAGCACCTCATAAATAGTGTTTAGATACTCACATCTCTCGGGTGTAATAAAGTATAAATTAAAATATGGAAACGGAAGATATCTCACTACCTGTGATAGCAAAATAGATTACCATAGGCTTGGGAAAGGATCAAACCTCCACCACATGGCGTAAGCACATAGGATAAACTATCAAAGAGGTCTTTTAAAGGGTTGTAACGTTAGGTGTAGGGATATGAAATACACGGTTTTGTTGGATAAAGGAAGTTTTACTGGTGGCGAATTAACAATCTTAGTCAATTACATGTACAATATGGCGTTGCTAAGCCAAGACTAGACTCGACTTAAGCTAATAAATGAAAAATAACAAAAACATAAAATGAACATAGAATAAAAAGGGATGGTAGTCCGTATGTTTTTTTTTTCTCTTTTCTTTATTTTTTTATTTTTTTTTCTTTTTCTTGATTTTTTTTTTTTTTTTTTTTTTTTTTTTTTTTTTTTTTTTTTTTTGCATACACTCTTACCCTACCATCCAAAATAATACATCATAGGGAATGAACATTTCCCTTACACTTGAATCTTTACATACTTTACATTTAACTAAACTAATGACTCGAATTAAGAAAATCAAAACACTTGAAGCACTTTTAAGATTAACGTACATATGGGGGTAATAAATGATGTTCTTCCCCATTACTCCATAAAATAAGTACTTACCCATGAGTCCCAATCGTCCTAAAACAATATGTACAAGGATATGACTCGACTTAGCAACCATGTAATCAATTAGATAGTTAACTTAGGGTTTAACAAATAACAATAATGCACTAAAAATGAGCGCATACACGGAAGGCTAAGGCGATTTGGTTGTACATTTAAGTGGGGTGTAACAAATTCTTCCTTTAAGTAAAATGCTTAAAGTTAGAAACGAAAAGATAGGCTCGGAGGGGTGTACTAGGGGTATCGTGTACTAAAAATGAGTACAACGCTAAGGGTATGGGAAAAATTAGTTGACTTAACTAGCCAAGTAATATGACTTAAATGGTCAAGTAATTATGATACGGGTTTAACACAAGGGTGATCCTAATGCCTCTTATCATGTAGTAAATCCTACTACACGAATGTAGTCTCACTAGCGGTCTCGGGATGCATCACTAACGCAAGTTCTAGAATCTAAATGCTACCGGTACACTCATAAGCACTAATAGTAAATGCTTTTTCTATCAAATCTAAAGGTGAACCTCACATATTTGGGTGGAAAATTTTTCTGAATATACGGTTATGTGCTAGTCATACAATCTCCTATCCATGAGACGCTTGCTATGGCTAAAGTTTCACTCCTAAATGTTGTAAAAAATTTTAAATTTGGCGCTAAAATTGCACTAACAAGTATTTCTCATAGTTTTATTACACATCTACCATTAAACAAAACAAACTCAAGCGAAAGTGCATATGTAAGGTATCATCTTTTTACCTTCCCCTTACACTTAAGACGAACATTGTCCCCAATGTTCAAGTAAAGAATGTAAAAGTGAAAAAGTAAAGAGAATGAAATCAAATACTCCCCTGATTCGCTCGGTATGGATAATAGGGTGGCCAGGTTAAATCTTCCTCCAAGAAAATGAACAATCAAAGCCTCCCTTCCAAAATGTAAATCATCTTCTTGTCATACATAACCTGTAAAACCTGATAAAATAGACAAGACAACCTCGCGTAAAATCGGCGGCATTCTATATAAGTTACTAAATCCTAGAAAACAAGATAAGATATAATGCTTGTGGAATGAAGTTTGTAGATCTCCTGGAGATTATAAAACTTAATAATTCACAAAAACCATAAGACTCCGTTAGAAAAACAAAACCGGTAAAATTCCCAGATTTTAACTCCTGACGCCGTCAGAATTGACCTGCAGAAATCCTTATGTTAAGTTTCCGGAAAATTTCTGGAAAAACTTGGTCCTACTTCCTGGAAAATCCTGCAAAACTTCATTATGAATCAATACAAGCATTTGACTCTAACAAATACCAATACACATGTTCATTTATTATTGTGGAGAATCATGATCGGTTTGTTTCTTAAAAACATATTTGGGGTTTCCCCTTACACTTATCTTTTGCAAAAATACCTTTAGGTGAAGTTAAGACTAGGCCAAAACAACAAAGTAAAGTATTTCCACTATTTAGTTTAGAAACATGATCAACCAACAATAAAAATTAAGCATGCATATGGAAGCAAATAACAATCAAACAAATAAAATCACACAAAACATGGGTTGCCTCCCAAGAAGCGCTTTTCTTTATTTACGAGTCTTGTAGCTAGACTCAAGGTCATGGGTTACTACGTGATTTCATCATTGGAAATGATATACCCCATATAGTTGCGATCATTACTGTTATGGTGGTAGTGCCTCAATCTGTCGATACTCGCAATCACCATCCCACCTAATTTGCTTCTCAAGTTAGCTACCCCATCTTGGCTCACACCTTCGATTGTGAATGGCCCATACCACCAAGGACTTGGTTTATCGGGTGGTATTGTTGTTTCCAAGTGTCTCAAGAGTACCAAGTTCCCTTCCTCAAATGGTACATGATTATCTATGGGTTGAGTATGTTCGAATTCGACCTGAACCTTATTGTTTTTGCTTCTCTCATTTTTGGCTTCCTTATAGCTTTTGATTCTTGCCTCCCATGCAAGAATTTTATTCTGAACACGAATGGGTGTCGTGTCAATGTTGTTTTTGATCTTTCTCCAACTAAAATTCTCATGCTTACTTCGTGGGGTCATGGGGAAGCTAATCTTTCTTTTTCCAGATTTAAGCTCGATCTTCCTACCTTCATACTTAATGACAGCCCTAGCGGTGGTGAGGAATGGTGACCCAAGGATTATTGGCATGCATCCATCCCCTTTATCATCGATGATCATAAAATCAACGGGGTACATGAATCCTGCGACATTAACTAATACATCTTCTGCGATTCCTAGGGGATATACGTACAAGTGTCCAACGAGAGATAACCTAACACGAGTAGGGGTTGACATTTTTGACGTTAGTTGGATGTAAATAGTTAGGGGCATAAGATTTACTTCCGATCCTTGGTCGGCGAAAGCACTAAGATGTTTCAAGTCCCCGATGCTTGTTGGTATCTCAAAGTTCCCACATGCTATCTGCTTAGTAGCCACTTTTTGTACCAATAGTTTTCGAATACTGTTCCTCCAGGTAGCGTATCATACTCATCTTTCACTTCTTCCTCATTTTCAGAACCCTGTTTGGGAGGTTGGTTACGCCCATCACCCTTAATCCAATTTGTTATGGTGTTTTCGTTTATATCATGTTTCAGGTAGTAGCTCAAAGGTTGGGATTCTGGTGGTTTTTCTAAGGTCTGTTTAGCAGGAGTTTCAACCTTCTCGTTATCCTTTTGGACGATGGTGATGGAGTTAACAAATTGGGTAGTGGGAGTGACGCTTTCTTTCCTTAGTAGTATTCTTTCGGGGGTTCTCTGGTTGGCATACTCCTCTAATAGACTCATCATCTCATTCATTTTCTCCTGCATCTCCTCTTTCTGCTTATAAACTGCTTCCTCGAATCTAGCAAGCCGATCTGAGTGAGTTGCCATATATTCTCTCATCCTAGCTTCAAACTCCGAACTAAGCTCCTTGGGAGGGGAACAAGGTGGGGCACAGTTCTGAAAAGTCTTGGCGTTTTCTCTAGAGGGTGACTCAGATAATGGTGCCGAAGTTGGTTTTGAGACAGAATTGACAGTAGCCCGTCTAGGACTTAAAGGTCTCCTTTGCCTTTCCTCAAAATAGTCAACTTTTGCCTCGAGTTTGCATAGGAGTTCATCGGGGATTTCGGTGGTTCCTCCAGATGTCGAGACTGCATTGATGGCCGCTTCTATCGTATGATTAAATTCCCACATCTCATGATTATCAACAGCGAGCTCTTCAATAATTGCCCAAGACTCCTCGGCGTTCTTATCACGCAATTTACCTCCCGCGGCCCTGTCAATGGTGCGCTTAGTGTGATAGTCAACATGGTCGTAGAAAATCTGGACTAATAACCAAAGGTTTATACCATGATGAGGGATCTTGTGGAGGAGATCCTTAAAACGGGCCCAAGCCTCGTAGAAAGTTTCACCCTGCTGTTGTTCAAACATCAAAATGTCCCTTCTAAGCATTGCAGTCTTTTCCGGCGGGAAGAATTGGGTAAGGAAGTGATTGGCGAGATTATCCCATGTGGTGATGGATCCCGCGGGTAAACGCTCAAGCCATTGACTAGCTTGATCCCGTAGAGAGAATTGGAATAGGCGTAATATGGTTGTCTCTCTAGTTGCAACATCTAGGTCTATGGAATCTACGATTTTGAGAAAGTCCTTAAGATGTTGGTTTGGATCTTCGGAACGAAGTCCATGGAATGCACATCCGCTTTGCACCAACCGGATGGTGTCGGATCGCAAGGGGGTCACATTGGCTCCGGTGAGCTCAATGGTGTTTCGGTAGCCTTGGTGGCTAGCTCGGGAATACTCTCCTAAGGTTCGGGGCCTAAGGGGTTCTAATGGTGGGTTTTGTTGTGGTGGGATGACGGGTTCAAAGATGTTCCCATTGTCCATGATGTCGGGTGGTTACGAACAAAGGCACAAAGAAATGAGATAGACTAAAGAAACCTAAAAAATAAAAATAAAATCTTACTAGAAAGGAATCTAGCAAGTAGACCTAATAAAAAGAAATTCTAACCTAGACAATAACTATTCCCCGGGCTGCGGCGCCAAAAACTTGATGCGTGGGAATCGCAACAGGCTTTACCTCTCGAGGGATCTCGAGAAGCTTACAACCCCCACCAGGCAGTGTACCTGATTGTTGTAGTATAGTATAGTGACAAGTACTGGGGGATTGATCGTTCAGCTTAGGAATAGTGTCGCTAAGATTAGAAAGCCTAAATACTAGTTCTAAAGATGAGGGATGATTATTTTTGTATTTTTATATTTTTATGAAAGCAAGTAAAATCTCGGGGTTTGAAGGATTTGGGCGGAATTAGTTGCTAATCAACTAACCCAATACTAAGATGCAATCAAAATAAAATACTAAAAATGAAAATAAGCTAATTATACTAAAGTTGTGAGCAGTAATTAGAGAAAATGTGTTTACTTAGATTTCACTACTCCCTAGACATCTTTTACACGTTAATTACTTGTTATAATTGCATGGATGACAGATCGTATTCCTTAATACCATTCATGGGATGGCACACATAACTCCCCAATTCTATGAGCTCTTATCTCCTCCTACACCATGCCCAACACAACTATAGGGATTGTAAACAGTGGCTCATGCATTAAATACAACCAATAAAGACCTAGTGCGCCTCGGTTCATGTTTCTTATGACGTTCAAGCATGTTACCAAGTGGAGATCTGCCAGTTTTCTTAAGCCTAACATATAAATCATTCATCCAAAACAAGAATAAACAAGTAATCAACACATAATTAACATCTAGGTTTCATTAGATCTAAGCAAACACAAGATAGATCTAGCCTAGCATAATGGAATTGAGACAAGAACAAGATATAGACAATCAACACATAGACATATTGATTGAATTAAAGGAACACTTATCTCAATTACAATGCAAGGTATCAAGGGTTTGGAACCCTTGAAAAACCTGTAAAAGTTGCACCAAAATCGTACTGAGGGTTTCTCCAAAACTTCTCTCTTTTATGTGTGAAAATTAGAAAACTATATATAGAAAAATAGGTTTGACGGCGTCAAGACAAAGCTTGTGATGCCGTCACCTCGCTGCCAAAACTCTTCTCGGACTGCCTTGATCTACATTTGACGCCGTCAAGACCAAATCATTTCCAGGCCGTCATGACTTATTACTCTTGACGCCCTTCTTTCGTGACGCCGTCAAATCTGTTCTGGGTCGTCATGGACTTCTGCTCTTGACGCCGTCAGAGGATTGCTCTTGACGCCGTCACCTACTGTTCCCAGCATGGAAAATTAAGACTTTGGCGTTTTCTTCACTTTTATGCTCCAAAAACGTCCGAATTGCTTCCTTTTCTAGATTTCTCTCCCAAAGTACCTTAAATCACAAAAGGAACGATTTAGGGCAATATTTGATCAAATAAATTCGGATTCGGGCTTAAATGACCCCCTAAAAACGGATCATTTTTCGCCTCATCAGTGAACTTCATGTTTAAGCTTTCTAATGGCATTTCCAAGCCCCAAGATATTTGGTAAGACCAACTCATTAGCCAAACAAGTAAGGATGTAAAAGGGCATTGGTTAGAGAAAAAAAAGGATGAACTCCATTAACCACAAGACCAAGTTTCGTAAAGAGGGAAAGGGGTCTTATCAGCTTGTCTAAGAGATCAAACATAGCAAAGGGACTTTCGGTTTGAAATTCAAAATTAAGTAATTCAAATGTTATAATTTTTTTTAATTCCAAAATTAAATTGTAACTAATTACATTGATTCAACTAAGTTAAACACTATGCATATTTAGTAAAACATTAACCCACAAGAGGAAAGTGTTTTAACTAAATACTTAAAGTGAGCATAACTTAATTTCCCAAAAGGGAGTAAAGCCATTTAGCAATTCGTCAAGTCATAAGTAAGATTATAAACATTTGTTTACTTTCATTTGATCATTTTATGAAAACATAAACTTCAAGAGTTGAACTTGTTTTATAACTGATGCGTGGGAATTGCACCAGGTTTTACCTCTCAAGGGATCTCGAGAAGCTTACAACCCCCACCAGGCAGTGTACCTGATCGTTGTAGTATAGTATAGTGACAAGTACCGGGGGATTGATCGTTCAACTCAGGAATAGTGTCGTTAGGATTGAAATTAATCTAACTAGGTCAAAAGGTGAAGGATGATTCTTTTTGTATTTTTATATTTTATGAAAAGCAAGTAAAATTCTCGGGTATTGGAAGGAGGGGCGGAATTAGTTGCTAATCAACTAACCCAAAAGCTACTAATTAAACTAATGTGCAAGAAAACTAAACTAAGGTTCTACAAGATAAGTGAAGCATGTCTACCTATGATATGTTACTCCTTGCTAGCTATCCAATTCTACCTATTGAATTATCACACCTTGTTTTAATTGATGAGTTGTATTCCTTAATACCATTCGTGGGGTGGCGTATGTACTTCCCCAACTCTATAAGCTCCTACTTCACTCCTATGTCGAGCCTGCAAGAAGCTCCTAACATGGGATCATTAGAATTCGCTCATGCATTAAATACAACCATAATAACCTAGTACGCATTGGTTCATGTTTCTTAAGACGTTCAATCATGTTACTATATGGAAGTCTGCCAGTTTTCTTAAGCCTAACATCGAATACAATCAACCAAACAAGAGACAATAGGAATCAAGAATTATAAATTAAACCAATTAGACCTATCGAAGTGTCACACCCTAATTGATGAAGATAGATACAAACATCAACAAGGAATCAATAAGATCTAATCAATTATATACAAGTTTCACACAATTATAAGTAGACACAAGGTGAATTAGCCAAGCATAATTAATAAAGAACAAGCAACAATAATGATAATTGAAGACATGAATTAAGATAGAATCATTAAACCATTACAAGATGTTTATGGAGTGATTGAAACCCTCTAAGTTGCTGGAAAAGCACCCACCTAAACCCAGGAATCGACCTTAGGGTTTAGGGCTTACAAAAAGTGAAGTTATGATGTTATATTTATAGGAAAGTTTTCTGTCGGCAAGGCATGACAGCGTCAGCTCGTTACACATGATGGCGTCACACCCATATTTTCACCAAATTGTAGATTTCTTCGTCCTCTTCGCGTGGGCTTTTGAATCACCTAAATCCGAGTTCGTATGCAAAAGTTATGACCAAAACAATATCAGCTACTCCGCGCGCCAGTTTTGAGAAGTTAACACGTGACGGCCTTGGGTGACGCCGTCACGTTTCTTCTGGACTGTCACCACTTTTACTCTTGACACCGTCAGGTACAGTTCCAAGCAAGGAAAATTAAGACTTTGCCGTTTTCTTCACTTTTATGCTCCAAAAACGTCCAAAATGCTTCCTTTTCCAGAATTCACTCCAAAAGTACCAAAAATCACAAAAGGAATGATTTAGAGCAATATTTGATCAAATAAACTCAAATTCAGGCTTAAATGACCCCCTAAAAACGGATCATTTTTCGCCTCATCATATACCCTTACACTTGAGATTTGCTTGTCCTCAAGCAAATGCGCTTTTATTCTAATCAAAATACAAGTTAGGGGTCATTTAACAGTAATATAAAAGTAATTACCACAAATAATCGTTCCACTAAAGACCAAAGACAAGCACGGAGGTCATATACTAGCACCTCACAAATAGTGTTTAGATACTCACATCTCTCGGGTGTAATGAAGTATATATCACAATATGGAAATGGAAAACATCTCTCACTACCTGTCATAGCAAAATAGATTACCAAAGGCTTGGGAAAGGATCAAACCTCCACCACATGGCGTAAGCACCTAGGATAAACTATCAAAGATGTTTTCAAAGGGTTATAACATTAGGTGTAGGGATATGGAATACACGGTTTTGTTGGATAAAGGCAATCTTTACTGGTGGCGAGTTAATAATCTTGGTTAATTACATGGACAATATGGCGTTGCTAAGCCAAGACTCGACTCGTCTTAAGCTAATGAATGAAAAATAACAAAAACATAAAATAAACATTTAATGAAACGGGATGGTAGTCCGTATGTTTTTTCTCCTTTTTCTTTTTCCTTTTTTTTTTTTTTTTTTTTTTTTTTTTTTTTTGCATACACTCTTACCCTACCATCCAAAATAATACATCATAGGGAATGAACATTCCCATTACACTTGAATTTTTACATACTTTACAATAAACTAATCTAATGACTCGAATTAAGATAATCAAAACACTTGGAGTACTTTTAAGATTAACGTACATATGGGGGTAATAATAGATGTTCTTCCCCATTACTCCATAAGATTAGTACTTTACCCATGAGTCTCAATCGTCCCAAAACAATATGTACAAGGATATGACTCGACTTAGCAACCATGTAATCAATTAGATAATTAACTAAAGGTTTAACAAATAACAATAATGCACTAAAGATGAGTGCATACACGGAAGGCTAAGGCGATTTGGTTGTACATTTAAGAGGGGTGTAACAAATTCTTTCTTTAAGTAAGATGCTTAAAGTTAGAAACGAAAAGATAGGCTCGGAGAGGTGTACTAAGGGTTTCATGTACTAAAAATGAGTACAACGCTAAGGGTGTGGGAAAAATTAATTGACTTAACTAGCCAAGTAATATGACTTAAATGGTCAAGTAATTATGATACGGGTTTAACACAAGGGTGATCCTAATGCCTCTTATCATGTAGTAAATCCTACTACATGAATGTAGTCTCACTAGCGGTCTCGGGATGCATCACTAACGCAAGTTCTAGAATCTAAATGCTACCGGTACACTCATAAGCACTAATGGTAAATGCTTTTCCTATCAAATCTAAAGGCGAACCTCACATATTTGGGTGGAAAATTTTTCTGAATGGTACGGTTTTGTGCTAGTCATACGACTCCTATCCATGAGACGCTTGCTAAGGCTAAAGTTTCACTCTTAAATGTTGTAAAAAATTTTAAATTTGGCGCTAAAATTGCACTAACAAGTATTTCTCATAGTTTTATTACACACCTACCATCAAACAAACAAACTCAAGTGCAAGTGTATCTTATAAGGTATTATCATTTACCCTCCCCTTACACTTAGGATGAACATTGTCCCCAATGTTCAATTAAAGAATGTAATGTTGATATAAATAATTGACTAAAAACATTATTCATATCTTTCGATATCTCTAAGTTTTGATAATCACAAAACGAAAACTCATCAAACCAAAGGATATGACGTAAACAAGTATTTAGTAGTAAATACTCATTTTCACCATCTAATCACTTAAGGTATGAATAAACAAAGTGATTAATGCATTATAAGATCAAAAGAAATTTTGTATTAATACATAACATTTTATAAAATGTTTTTAACATTTTATAAATATTTGTAAATCATTTTTGGTATAGCTTTATTAAACCACAAAGATATGATTTCAAATTTCCAACCAAAAAGGGCAAATTTTATCCAGAAAAACTTTTCAAACGTTCAGGAGAGCGGCCCCCTTAAAGTTACTAGGCGGCCCCCTTAATCATTAAGGGGACCGGCCTATAATTAAGGGGACCGGCACGCTCCCGAACAGTAAAATCTGACCCTTTAAATACTGGATCATTTTACACATTTTCCTTACCTTTTTGCACTAGAAACTTTCTGATCTAAACATCTATTTCCTTTCTCTAAAAATCCTTTGATCTTATATACTTTGATCTTTGTTTCAAAGTGATTCAAGCCTCAACATTCAAAGTGCAAAGAGAAGAATACTTCTATTAGAAGTATTACAACTTAGTATCATCTTGCTATCTAAGTTGCTTGTTTATATTTTCTTGTAAATCTTTCATTCTTTGGTGAATAAGGTGTATGTATTAGTTAGCTAGATTTAGTTGAAGAATCTAGAATTGTTGTAAGTGTAAAGTGGAACTTGAAGTGAAGAAGAAGGGTTAGATAGTATTGGTGATAGGAGATTGTAGCAATAGGGACTTGTTGTGAAGATATTGAGGGTTCCAAGTGAAGAAGACATTAGTGACTTGAAGGTGTCAAGACATTAGTGGCTTAAAGGTGTGAAGACATTAGTGACTTGAAGGTGTCAAGACATTAGTGGCTTAAAGGTGTGAAGACATTAGTGACTTGAAGGTGTCAAGACATTAGTGGCTTAAAGGTGTGAATACATTAGTGACTTGAAGGTGTCAAGACATTAGTGCCTTAAAGGTGTGAAGACATTAGTGGCTTGAAGGTGTCAAGACATTAGTGCCTTGAAGGTGTGAAGATACTTGTGGTGTGAAGAAGTATTGAAGTAGTGCAAAGGTGTGAAGAAGAAGTGGTGTGATATTTGGTGTGAGATTGGTTCTAGCTACGATTAGAACTCGACATCTTTCTTTGTGTCGTTAATTGGTGTAAGCTTTTGGTGTGTACGGTTTTCTCCACCATAAGGGAGGTTATTGACTTAGTGAAGAAAACTCTCGAGTTCGGTGCTCGGGGAGTGGAGTAGGGCAAGGAAGGTGTCCTTGTAGCCGAACCACTATAAATCCTTTGTCTCTCGGTTTGATCTTTCCATCTCTTACTCTTTGCTTGCTTACTTACTAGCTTTTCATATATTGTTAATATTGTGTGTTGTGCATATATTGATTTCATATAAAGATCAAACTACGTTCCATTTAAAACATTAATTATACTTTAGTAAAATATAAGTATAAACAATTACTAAGACACATATATCTATATTAGTACAAACTTGTAATTAAGTAAGATATATGAAATTATAATTTCTATTCAACACTTTAAATAAGTAGTGTATATATGATATATGTGAATTAGTTTGTATCTATACTTTAGCTTCAAAGGTTTTTACAATGACCATCAATTCTTTGAAAAGCAAATTCTTATTAAACGAAAAAGACGCAAAACTATTCAACCCCCCCTTCTAGTTTTCCACAATTGGTATCAGGAGCCACGTCTAGCAAGATTTTTAAAATAGATTGTATTTTAAAACTTGTAACGATCTATGGAATTTGAAAAATATTTAGAAGGGGAATTTATGCAACAACCACCATTATTTGAAAATGATCATTTTCTTGAATGGAAAAACAAATTTGAAAATTATGTGAAATCAATAGATCTTGATCTTTGGTATATCATTTCAATTGGTGATCTTAAACCAACAAAAATGGATTTTCAAAATCAATATAATAACCTTCAAACCAAATTTGATAAAAACACTAAAGCCAAATTACTTATTTTGAAAGATTACTTCCTTATAAAACGGCAAATGATATTTGGAAATGCCTTTTAAAATTTCACCAAGAGAAATGTAAAAGCAAAGATGATAAACTTGATATTGCACATAAAACAGTTACTCTAGAAAATTTAATAGATAAATATTTAGTTGAAATAAACACGTGTACTACTAGTTCAAATATGGTTATTGAAGGTACAAATAAAGAAGAACACATGTGTCTAATCCGAAGAAAGTATGTCAATAAACCATGGTGCAACAAGGAAAATGAAGATGACGAAAATATGGCCTACATGAATTCTCTAACTAATGAGAATACAAGTGGTGACGGCAAGGATTACATGCTTCAAGATCCAAGCAACACTACAAACAAAACATGGAGTGACATGAACAATAGAATTGATCACCGCTTAGCATGTGAAGATTGTACAACTACAAATAAGGTACAATCCAAAACCAAACATTTTTGCTATGATCAATTTATATTAGAATTTTCAAAATTGGAAAACAACTTCAAACACTTTTGCAACATTGAATCAAAAATTATTTTTAAGAATGAATCTTCAACATCCGTTGAAAATAACTTTGAAAAAGAAATAATTTTAGAAGACAAAATGTCTAGACTTGAAAGTAATATTGAAATTGATCTTGAATGTAAAAATTGTCAAGACTACAAACATGAAATTAAAATGGAAAAAGAAAAAGCAAAAATATTGGCTAAATTTGAAAATAGTTCTAAATCTTTAAAATATCTACTTAACATTCAAAAGTCATTTTATGATAAAACCGGCTTAGGATTTACTGAAGATGATTACTTAACGAATACTTCAAAACAAATAAAATTTGTTAAACCTAGTGGAAAAATTTAGAACTTTTATTATTTATATCCACTGATTATTTCTCTAGTCAAGAAAGCTATTGTTTGCTTGTTAAAACAAACAAATGATGAATTCTTGTACTTCTTGATGACATCCTCATCATGTGCATTTAAATGCATTGGATGCTCTCTACTAATCAACTCGGACCCATGAGAATCTGGGTACCAAGATCTTTGTCACTTGTAGTCTACACACGTGTTGATTATGTATTGGTTGCGGTCATCTATGATCTTGGCGGTTTACATCTCACTCTTGGAGGACTCTTGTTTTACCATTCTTGATCCTTATTGCGTTGGGATTCGTCTTTGCTACTTCTACATACTTTGGGCAAAATTTTAAGACGTCTTCTATTGCTCTTTTGCCCACTCTTAAAGGAAAGCTGGACCTGAGGTAAGTTTTCTTTTCAAAACCTTGTTAATGTCACAATATATCATAGTATGCCATGATTAGTATACTAATATGATTTAATCCATAAGTTGTTATGCCTTTAGATCATAAATACCAATATATGCATACATGATATTAGGACAATTAACTCTCTTGTTGTTATGACTACTTTAATCTATATGTTCTTAACTAATTGGATTAATAGATAATTAAGACTTGCTAGTAACTCAATACTACAATGTACCTTCTATGCATATATATATATATATACATATGTCTATATTGTATTCATTGATGATTTTCTTTGTCCCTTCCTATCTCATTGCATTTAGATGTTTAATGTCTACCATATCTCTTTCACATCTTTAGTTGCCATTAGAGATGATTATGTGTGACAATGGGCCTAATCGATTCTCTTGAAGTATATCTTTCTCTTGAAATTTCTTGATTGTCAAAATCAAAACATCATATTTAAAAACTTCTCTCTTTGAATTAAAATCTTTCAAATATCTATTTTATGCTTCTTCAAACAACATGCTTAATCATAAGCTATCATAACATTATTTTGATCTTTATCAAGATAGAAACATTTTTCTTTTTGAAACAAAACAAAATTTGTTTTATTGGGATACAAACTTGAATGTACTTCAAAACATTAAGCCAAGTATTAGTGAATCAAGAAAACTTCATATTTGGTAATCTTCGATAGGTAAATTTAGGAACTCAATTTCTTCTAAAAAGAGAATGACTACTGGAGAATCAATTGACTAGAAATTCAATTTAACCTAATGGTTGAATTGCTTCTATGTGAGAAGTTGGGTGTGTGTAACCCGTAAAAACGGTCGTGTTTAGCCTGAATTGAGCACCACTAGTAATAGTCTCATACTCATTCTCCAACTTGATTAAATTGCACTTCCTATATATACCTAACGCTAGTTTACTTTTATGAATTTTGCTTCTCATTAAATTCTTTCATTTCCAGATTTATGGCATTAAGTTAGATAAGCATGCGAAAACATAGGAACTATAGATGTTAGGTTATATCCCATTCAACACTCTCACATCTAAATGAAAACTTACTTTCAAACATTGTTCAATAAAACTAAAAACATTTTGCCTAAAACATTCTTTGATTATCTTATATATGTCTTGCATTTATGTAAAAATGACATTCACAATTTAATCAAATCATTTCTTGAGAATCATGGTTTGCCCATATGGATCTTGTTTGTAACAAATCTTAAAGTCCATACAATCATTACTTCCAATTTGTTTCTTGTAGGCACTCACTATTTTGTTCAAACTAGCCAATTTATTATGGTTAGCATGTCTTATTGCTTCCTTAGTTGTGAAACTTAATTGACCAATAAGTAGATTGCATGAAAATTGGAAATTATTTGCCTACTTAACTCATCTTTATTACATTCTCTAGATACATGATTAGTTTATCCTATATTGCTTCTAAAGAATTGATGCAAATTGTTTGTACTAGACTACATAGCATTTGTATCCTTCTACTTGTTAATTGTTAACTTTCATCAATATGTTTGCACTAGTCTACATATTATCATTTTCATATAGTTATACATTTAACTAATTTGCCTTATTGCCTCCTTAGTTGCACATCTTAATTGATAAATTAATAGATTGCATGATGATTGGAAATTAATTATCTTATTTAATTGTTTCTATATCACTCTCTACATTCATGAATAGTATGCCCTATATTGCTTCAAAGAATTGAACTTGCTTGAATCCAAACCCCAAAACATAACCTTTCTGAAAATTTTCTGCCAAAAACCCAATTCTGGTATTCTGGAATTCACCAGATGGGCGGCCCCCTTAATTATATAAGGCGGCCCCCTTAATGATTAAGGGGACCGGCCCCTAATTAAGGGGACCGGCCATCTGATGGTCGAGGATACTGTTTTCTTTATCACTTTTTGACCCATTTCAGCCTATACTTCCCAAAATTCACAAACATATTTTGTCCAACGCTATCCCTCAAAAGTTGCCTTCCTAATCAACATTTCTCATACACTATAAATACCCTTATCCCATCATTAATGCCATCACACCCAAACATGTCATCTCCCAACAACCAAAAACCTAAGGTTTCAAGAACCGCAAGGATCTCCGTCAAACCCGTTTGGAGGAGAAAACTTGATTCTTGTCATAACTCAAGTGATGTTGTTCCAAGTCAACCAATTACCAAACCTCAAACCCACAAGAATGATTCATCTCACAACCTATCACCCACTCATTCCCTCATTCATGCTTCTTCTTATGATGAGCATGCTCAATCCCAAAACAATAATCCCAATTTCTCAATCAATACTTCTCATGTTGCTCATTCAACAAAAACACCATCAACTCATGAAACATCTCTTCCACCCATATCATGTTTTCATGATTACCCAAGCTCAATCATGTCTCCACCACCAAGAGTACCACCACCACATCCTACAACTTCACATGACTCTCCCATGTTGCAAGTTCAAACTTTCACCCAAGACAACTATCAAGCTCCACCACCATCATCTTCCTCCGAACAATTGAAGTTCGTTGAGGAGTTAAAAGAGGCTCATGAGCTTAGTGCTCTTTTAGCATTACATCTTGCACAACGCAATTTGGATCCACCACAATCAAGCTCACCATCATCACCACATAACACAAACCAAATTGAGAAGCATGTTAACAATTGCCGTTGTTGCATCTTCCTTCAACAACAAACCATTGCTTTGAATGAGCACTTCACTTGGATTGAGTATCTTCTTACTAGATCTCAGCAAACACCATCACTTGAACAACATCAACCAACAAACCCAACTTCAAATCCACCTTCTCCAAGCTCCACATCTCCAAACCAACCAACATCCATGCAACCAAATGTTTACCTCCATTAAGCTACCAACATGATCCCCATTCACCATTCTCACCCAAGCATTTTATATGCTTATCTTTCTCATTTTCAAATAAAACACCTCAACCATTTTGGAATTCAAGAAAGTTTGATGACACTCTTTGTTGGCACAATAGGATATTCTACTTAGTATTAGGATTCCATCATTATAGCTTATGTAACAATGATTGTGTAGTTGACATAATCATTTTAAATTAATGAATGCTTTTATGTGTGTTTAAAATTCTTCTTTGCCATGCTATTAGTTGTTATCATGTTAAATATATATTTGCTTGTGCCTCTAATATTTTTCTTGCAAGAGTTCCATAGCTCAAACCCTTGGTGCCCTCAAACGAGGGGGATCATACATCAAGGGGGAGCCTTTTTATTATCGGCTTAAACCTTTTTGATTCTACAAAAAGGGGGAGAAGTGAATATAAACTCACTAAATACTTGTCTAAAAATTAACTTTTGGATTTAATGAGTTTAGGTTTTGTAATCATCAAAAAGGGGGAGATTGTTGATATAAATAATTGACTAAAAACATTATTCATATCTTTCGATATCTCTAAGTTTTGATAATCACAAAACGAAAACTCATGAAACCAAAGGATATGACGTAAACAAGTATTTAGTAGTAAATACTCATTTTCACCATCTAATCACTTAAGGTATGAATAAACAAAGTGATTAATGCATTATAAGATCAAAGGAAATTTTGTATTAATACATACCATTTTATAAAATGTTTTTAACATTTTATAAATATTTTTAAATCATTTTAGGTATAGCTTTATTAAACCACAAAGATATGATTTCAAATTTACAACCAAAAAGGGCAAATTTTATCCAGAAAAACTTTTCAAACGTTCAGGAGGGCGGCCCCCTTAAAGTTACTAGGCGGCCCCCTTAATCATTAAGGGGACCGGCACGCTCCCGAACAGTAAAATCTGGCCCTTTAAATACTGGATCATTTTACACTTTTTCCTCACCTTTTTGCACTAGAAACTTTCTGATCTAAACATCTATTTCCTTTCTCTAAAAATCCTTTGATCTTATATACTTTGATCTTTGTTTCAAAGTGATTCAAGCCTCAACATTCAAAGTGCAAAGAGAAGAATACTTCTATTAGAAGTATTACAACTTAGTATCATCTTGCTATCTAAGTTGCTTGTTTATATTTTCTTGTAAATCTTTCATTCTTTGGTGAATAAGGTGTATGTATTAGTTAGCTAGATTTAGTTGAAGAATCTAGAATTGTTGTAAGTGTAAAGTGGAACTTGAAGTGAAGAAGAAGGGTTAGATAGTATTGGTGATAGGAGATTGTAGCAATAGGGACTTGTTGTGAAGATATTGAGGGTTCCAAGTGAAGAAGACATTAGTGACTTGAAGGTGTCAAGACATTAGTGGCTTAAAGGTGTGAAGACATTAGTGACTTGAAGGTGTCAAGACATTAGTGGCTTAAAGGTGTGAAGACATTAGTGACTTGAAGGTGTCAAGACATTAGTGGCTTAAAGGTGTGAATACATTAGTGACTTGAAGGTGTCAAGACATTAGTGCCTTAAAGGTGTGAAGACATTAGTGGCTTGAAGGTGTCAAGACATTAGTGCCTTGAAGGTGTGAAGATACTTGTGGTGTGAAGAAGTATTGAAGTAGTGCAAAGGTGTGAAGAAGAAGTGGTGTGATATTTGGTGTGAGATTGGTTCTAGCTACGATTAGAACTCGACATCTTGCTTTGTGTCGTTAATTGGTGTAAGCTTTTGGTGTGTACGGTTTTCTCCGCCATAAGGGAGGTTATTGACTTAGTGAAGAAAACTCTCGAGTTCGGTGCTCGGGGAGTGGAGTAGGGCAAGGAAGGTGTCCTTGTAGCCGAACCACTATAAATCCTTTGTCTCTCGGTTTGATCTTTCCATCTCTTACTCTTTGCTTGCTTACTTACTAGCTTTTCATATATTGTTAATATTGTGTGTTGTGCATATATTGATTTCACATAAAGATCAAACTAGGTTCCATTTAAAACATTAATTATACTTTAGTAAAATATAAGTATAAACAATTACTAAGACACATATATCTATATTAGTACAAACTTGTAATTAAGTAAGATATATGAAATTATAATTTCTATTCAACACTTTAAATAAGTAGTGTATATATGATATATGTGAATTAGTTTGTATCTATACTTTAGCTTCAAAGGTTTTTACAATGACCATCAATTCTTTTAAAAGCAAATTCTTATTAAACGAAAAAGACGCAAAACTATTCAACCCCCCTTCTAGTTTTCCACATGTAAAAGTAAAATAGGTAAAAGAATGAAATCAAATACTTCCCTAATTCGTTCGATGTGGATAGTGTGTCAACAAGGTTAAGTCTTCCTCCAAGAAAATGAACAATCAAAGCTTCCCTTCCAGAAATATAAATCATCTTCTTGTCATACATAACCTGTTAAACCTGAGAAACAATCACAAGAACCCAAAGCATCAATTCGAACAAAGAAAACTCGCAACTAGATGTAATTCCAGACTTAGGAATAAAAACAAAACAATTAAAGATATAATGCTTGTGGAATGAATATTTGCAGATTTCCTGGAGTTTATAAAACTAAAGAATCAACAAAAACTTTAAGACTCCGTTAGAAAAACAAAACTAGCAAAATTTCCAGAATTTTACACATGACGCCGTCAGGAGTTAATTCCTGACACCGTCAGAAATGACCTGCAGAAATCTTTACGTTAAGTTTCCGGCAAATTTCTGGAAAAACTTATGTCCTACTTCCTGAAAAATCCTGCAAAACATCATTATGACTCGATACAAGCATTTGACTCTAACAAGTACTAATACACATGTCCATTTAATATTGTTGTGGTTCATGCTCAATTTCGTTCTTATAAACAAATTTGGATCTCCCTTACACTTATCTTTTGCGAGATACCTTTATATGCAATTAAGACGAAGTTAAAAACAAAATAAAGCATTTTCACAATTTACTTTGAAACATGAGCCACAAATAAAAAAAATAAAACATGCATACGGAAACAAATAAAATCAAACAAACAAACAAACAAACAAATAAATAAATAAAGCTTGGGTTGCCTCCCAATAAGCGCTTGTTTTTGTTCGAGTCACAAGCCTGACTCTACCCTTATTTAACGGAAATAGGGGAGGTTTTCCCTACACTTTGAATTAAGTGCGGGTGGAAGTAGCGATACACACCCTTAGGGTGGAAGTATGCCACGTGAGGTGAAGGGGGTGAGTAAATGGCTTCCTTCATCCTAAAACTACCCGGATAATATTGGTTGATGGGTGGGTCGGTTCCTCTTTTGTCTCCTAGAAATATATCAAAGGATGTAAAGGTGTGTAAAGATTGAGGTTCCAGTTCATCAACACTAGGAAATTCCCTAGAACTAGGAGTAAGGTTATCACTACAAGTATTCAAACCTATATCCTCAAGTGGTGCCTGGTCCAAGGGTTCTACCTCCATCGGAATTCCTAAAGTTTCTTCTACTTCTTCCGGGTAAGTCACGGGCGGTGTGTGTGCCTCAAATGATGGTTGAGTATTTTGTGGGCTTATGTTATTGACCTCATCATTCCATGTGTTACTATCACCTATATCCTCAACATGTGTTTTATTATAGTCTAACCCTAACATTTTCCCAAGTATCTCAAGTGCTTCTCTAGGCATCTCAACTTCTATATCCGAATCATAAGGATCATCCTCAATATTCTGACTGCTATATACAAATTGCCTAAAAGATTCATCATCTATTTCTTGAGATTCATCATCATCGATCATAAAACCTAGGTCTTTTTGATCAATGTGATCATGTTCAGCTAAATCCTCCTCAATTGTTTTCTTAGGTAATGATAAAAGCAAACCTAGTGCTTCATCCAACTTATGATTTGTTGCAACGGCTCTCTCCATAATTCCTTGGCAAACTAGGTTGCATTTCCTATTGGGCTCACTAAAACTAGATCTTAAACATGGAGGTTGTTCATTAGAATCTATCCTAGGTGAAGGCTCAGAGATTCATAGGTGTCTCTAAATGAGGTATTTTGAACTCTTTGGTGTTCTAGCCACTCAACCTTATCTTTCAATCTTAGAAGTCTAAGTGTAAAGTCCATTTGAAGCAAATTACAAACAAAGTCACAAAGAAAAGATAGACTACGAGAAAGCTACAAAATAAAAAGAAAAAAAATCTCACTTGATAGGAATCTAATGAGTAGACCTAATAAAAATCAAATTCAACCTAAACAATAACTATTCCCTGGGCTGCGGTGCCAAAAACTTGATGCGTGGGAATTGCACCAGGCTTTACCTCTCGAGGGATCTCGAGAAGCTTACAACCCCCACCAGGCAGTGTACCTAATCGTTTTAGTATAGTATAGTGACAAGTACCAGGGGATTGATCGTTCAACTCAGGAATAGTGTCGTTAGGATTGAAATTAATCTAACTAGGTCTAAACGTGAAGGATGATTCTTTTTGTATTTTTATATTTTATGAAAAGCAAGTAAAATTCTCGGGTATTGGAAGGAGGGGTGGAATTAGTTGCTAATCAACTAACCTAAAAGCTACTAATTAAACTAATGTGCAAGAAAACTAAACTAAGGTTCTACAAGATAAGTGAAGCATGTCTACCTATGATATGTTACTCCTTGCTAGCTATCCAATTCTACCTATTGAATTGTCACACCTTGTTTTAATTGACGGGTTGTATTCCTTAATACCATTCGTGGGGTGGCGTACGTACTTCCCCAACTCTATAAGCTCCTACTTCACTCCTATGTCGAGCCTGCAAGAAGCTCCTAACATGGGATCATTAGAATTCGCTCATGCATTAAATACAACCATAATAACCTAGTACGCATTGGTTCATGTTTCTTAAGACGTTCAAGCATGTTACTCTATGGAAGTCTGCCAATTTTCTTAAGCCTAACATCGAATACAATCAACCAAACAAGAGACAATAGGAATCAAGAATTATAAACTAAACCAATTAGACCTATCGAAGTGTCACACCCTAATTGATGAAGATAGACACAAACATCAACAAGGAATCAATAAGATCTAATCAATTATATACAAGTTTCACACAATTATAAGTAGACACAAGGTGAATTAGCCAAGCATAATTAATAAAGAACAAGCAACAATAATTATAATTGAAGACATGAATTAAGATAGAATCATCAAACCATTACAAGATGTTTATGGAGTGATTGAGACCCTCTAAGGTACTGGAAAAACACCCACCTAAACCCAGGAATCGACCTTAGGGTTTAGGGCTTACAAAAAGTGAAGTTATGATGTTATATTTATAGGCAAGTTTTCTGCCAGCAAGGCATGATGGCGTCAGCTCATTACACATGACAGCGTCACACCCATTTTTTCACCAAATTGTAGATTTCTTCGTCCTCTTCGCGTGGGCTTTTGAATCACCTAAATTCGAGTTCATATGCAAAAGTTATGACCAAAACAATATCAGCTACTCCGCGCGCCAGTTTTGACAAGTTAACACGTGACGGCCTTGGGTGACGCCGTCACGTTTCTTCTGGACCATCACCACTTTTACTCTTGACGCCGTCACATGAATGCTCTTGACGCCGTCAGGTACTATTCCCAGCAAGGAAAATTAAGACTTTGCCGTTTTCTTCACTTTTATGCTCCAAAAACGTCCAAAATGCTTCCTTTTCCAGAATTCACTCCAAAAGTACCTAAAATCACAAAAGGAACGATTTAGGGCAATATTTGATCAAATAAATTCGAATTCGGGCTTAAATGACCCCTTAAAAACGGATCATTTTTCGCCTCATCAATAACATTGAGTTGGGTTCTTTAAAAGGTTGTGATATGGGTTTTATTAAACGACACTAGACATTTTGACACAATTTCTCTAACGGCTAAACCAATGATACTACAAAACATCTTGAATGTCATGTATGAACCTGTACTGAAAGCAAAAACATTGTCGGAGATGTAGAAGGGTGACTTTGCAAAACCGAGTGCATGAAGACAATGTCTGGTGCATTGGCGCTTCGTTTGCTTTCATTTTGAGCTATCGCTAATGATTTTAAATGTCTTTATATTTGTCCTCATTAAAACCTAAAGGAGATATATGAACATATTTGCACCAACGCTCTCCCCCTTTTTGAAGATGACAAGGTAGGTACTTATCATAATATCATGTATTCATGTGATTCCTTTGCTTATTGTCTGACATCTGAAAAGCACGACCCGAAGGTCTTGAATAGCTGGAGGTTTCGGAGCTCTTGAAGATTTTAGTGCTGGTGATGCTCCTTTTACTTTCAACATGTTTCGGGCAAAAGTGAGTTCGGTCAAGAAGGGTCATATTAAGTTCATGAACTGACTTACAAGCCTGATATGTTGATAGAAGTGCCGACATATTTTCTTGATTTCTGCTTTGGGAGATTTTTTTTTAAATAATTAAAGAGTTTATTAAACTCGTCCCATAATAGGCCGCTAAGCTTAGCAACCTCCTGAAACACTATATTTTCTTAACTTGACTTCTATGAGGTCAGGAATATAAGCATTATCATGCTCTGATGTTTCTATTTGCTCAAGTGAGGATTCCCTAATATTATTGTTCTGAATTATTCTTGACCTAACAACAAGAATTTGCCATCGGATCTTTCTACGACTCTTTCAGTCATTACTAGAACTTGATAGTTTAATTAAACACATAAAGTGTCAATTCTATATCATGATAACCATATTCTATGTATATTTGATCCCATACCTCCATATATAAGCCATCCTATCTCAATCCTCAAGAATGGCACAATGCCGAAAAGTCCTCGTTATGTGATGCGATTATTATCACGTTGGTCTAGCGTCATAATAATTACCTCAGATAATCGATTCATCATCGTTACCAAATCATTAATCGAGTCGTCATCGTTACCAAATCATACTTAATTCATGAACTATCTATAATCATGCACATGGTTGCTTTCTGTCCTGAAATGCATTCATAATCAAATGCTATGCTAAAACATGTATAATGCTACTGTTCATAGAGAGTCTAGCTTTAAGTATAAGTACCCAACTAATGGTGGATACTTAAATCTCTTAAACCATCACTCCAACTTGAAATGCCCGGGATAAAAAAAAAATATATAAATGCTAGAAAAAACGGTGGTTTAATAAACTGCACAAAACCGATGGACTTTCTTGTTTATTCTTTAAGTTAGGTTAATTGTTTTCTAAGTTTTTGCAAATGGTTAGGAGCTTTTAGTTGGAGGAACACACCAATGTTTTCTATGAGACAAGGAAATCATCAATCGCGTTAAAGTCAATCTATATATTATAAAAGAATATCTGCACAAAACACAAAATCTCTATTTATTGTTTAGGTTTTCCTAGAAAACATAAAATCGACTGAACACTTTTTTAAAAATTTCAACTCTTTTTTTGGACGTAAAAATCCCCTCCAAATTATGATAGACTCAACTTAGATTTCACTTAAGAAATGGTAAGATTGATTATCAATGGAGATTAAAACTAGAAATCCAAATGAAGAAGAATTGGAAATGGTAGTAATTAATCTGAAAGTTGTTAAAGTTGAGAGAGAACAAGAGAGAAATGTTTGATTACAAAAGAGCTACTGAAAATGATTACAAGTTTCCTACTTTATACAAAAAGAACTTGATAACTAACTTTGGTGCCAAAACCAAGTTAATCAAGACTCATAAGAAGATGACATGTGTCCTCTTTTAAACTCCACAATTTGGCGCGTATCAAATCCATCCTCCTTAGAAGATTTCTTGCCTCAAGAAATTGGTACAGAATCAAAATCAGGGAACCTTGTTAGGAGATCTACATAAACCTCCCAAGTAGCTTCTTCCACAGATCTGTTAGTCCATTGTACCAACACATACATCACAGGCCTGTTGTTAAACTTACCCAATCTTATTTCTAGTATAGCTTGTGGCTTGAAAGTCAATAAACCATCCTCTCTCAGATGTGGCAAGCTTCCCATTTGATGGTTGTTTCCATGGCACTTTTTGAGTTGTGAAATGTGAAAAACATGATGAATTTGGCTATGGTTAGGTAGTGTTAGCATATAAGCCACCTCCCCAATTATTTCCTCCACTTTGAAAGGTCCATGATACTTAGCTGAAAGTTTGTGTTGTTGGCCTTGTCTCACAGTAACTTGCTTGTGGGGTTGCAACTTCAAATACACCCAATCACCAACTTGAAACTACCTATCAGTCCTGCTTTTGTTAGCTTGGCTTTGCATTCTGTCTTGAGCTCTTTTTAGGTGAAAATTTAGCATTTGCACAGCTTGTTCTCTTGCTTGCATTGTTCTGTCCACCTTTTCCACCCTGCTATCTCCAGGCACATAAGGCACATGTACTGGTGGTGACTGACCATACATTACTTCATAAGGGGTTGTTTGTGTAGCAGTGTGGAAGTTGGTATTGTACCATAATTCTCCCATGGGTAGCCATTGTAGCCACTCCTTTGGCTTTTCACCACACATACATCTCAAATAGCACCCCAAACATCCGTTAACAACTTCGGTTTGGCCATCTGTCTGAGGGTGGTATGTTGTTGACAGTTTCAATTTCACTTTCAATGTTCCAAACAAAGCCTTCCAGAAGTTACTCACAAATACTTTGTCCCTGTTACTTATGATTGACTCAGGGAGACCATGTACTCTATACACCCCATCCAAAAAGACTTGAGCCACTTGGCTAGCAGAGAGAGGGTGAGATAGTGCCATAAAGTGAGCATATTTACTAAGCTTATCCACTACTACCATAATGACAGTTTTGCCATGTGAATTTGGCAATTTTTCAATAAAATCTGTACTAATCTCAGTCCATACCTTACTTGGAATAGGCAAGGGTTGCAACAATCCAGGGTAAGCACTGAGATCAGGTTTCTGTCTTTGACAAATGTCACATTCTTTCACAAACTGCTTCACCATTTTCTTCATACCCTTCCAATAAAACAGTGAACTAAGCTTCTTTGTTGTCACTTGTACTCCTGAATGACCACCAATAGCTTCTGTATGAAAATGAACCATCAATTGTTTCCTTATTTCTGGATAATTGGCCACCATAATCTTTCCTTTTCTTCTCAGAATACCCCCTTCAAATGTTATTTTGTTCCCTTTATAAGTCTTATCTTTTACTGCCTGTATCAACTGTTTCATAGTATCATCATTGTACCACCCAGCTTTGATCTTGTCCATTACACCACTGGCTACAGAGCTCACCACCATCTGCAGCAATTCACCACTGTGGTTGACTCTTGACAAAGCATCAGCAACTGTATTCTCACTTCCTTTCCTGTAAGCTATTTCATAGTCAAACCCAAGCAACTTTGGTAACCATTTGAGCTGGAATGGAGTAGTCATCTTCTGATCCAACAAATACTTCAGGTTAAAATGGTCAGTCTTGATCTTGAAATGCCTATCTAACAAGTAACCTTTCCACTTGTCCAATGCTGCTATGACAGCTAAGAATTCTTTTTCATAAGTCGAGAGTGATTGGTGTTTAACTGATAAAGCTTTGCTCAAACAAGCCAATGGATGTCCATTTTGACACAACACTGCTCCAATGCTAGTACCTGAAGCATCTGCCTCAACCAAAAACTCTTGAGTAAAATCAGGCAACCCAAGCACAGGTGCTTCTATCATAGCATTTTTTAGCTTCATAAAAGCTTGTTCTGCACTTTCATTCCAGTGAAATGAGTGTTTTTTGAGTAATGAAGTCAAAGGTTGACTAATGAGAGCATAATTTTTGATAAACCTTCTATAATATCCAGTCAAACCCAAGAATCCTCTGAGTTGTTTAACTGTAGTAGGAATATGCCAATTCTTCATTGCTTCAATTTTGGTTGGGCCAATTGCCACACCTTCACTGCTTATGATATGACCCAAATACTCAACTTTTGGAACTGCAAAGGAACACTTACTTCTTTTAGCATACAAGGTGTGTTCTCTCATTACTTGCAAGACTTTTTGTAAATGCACACCATGTTCTTCCACATTTCTACTGTACACCAAAATATCATCAAAGAAAACCAATACAAACTTCCTGAGAAAAGGCTTGAACACTTCATTCATTAGTGACTGGAAAGTGGAAGGTGCATTTGTCCGCCCAAATGGCATAACTAGGAACTCATAATGACCCTCATGAGTCCTAAATGCAGTTTTTTCAATATTACCTTCACACATTCTGATTTGGTGGTACCCTGCTCTCAAATCCAACTTGGAAAACACTGATGATCCACCCAACTCATCAATCAATTCTTCAATAACAGGTATAGGAAACTTATCTTTCACTGTGTACTTATTCAACTGTCTGTAATCTACACACATCCTCCATGTTCTAACTTTCTTCTTAACCATCACAATAGGAGAAGAAAAAGAGCTTTGACTTGCCCTAATCGTCCCTTAATTGAGTAATTCATTGACCATGGATTCAATTGCATCCTTCTGGTGAGGTGGATGCCTGTATGGTCTGATATTAATGGGTGGAGTGTTTGGCATAAGGGGTATTTTGTGGTCATGTGATCTTTGAGGAGGCAATTCTTTAGGGACAACAAACACATCTTCAAACTTACTCACAACTGTATCTACTACTGGATCTTCCTTTGTTACCTCCATTTGGTTACAAGACACAGGATATACACAAAGCATCATAGAATACAACTCAGCTTGTTTGGATTCAGTTTCTTTTTTAGCTTTCTAACCCTGCATCCAGTGCAAACTAGTGTTTTGAGTACCCCTAAGCACCACTTGTTTACCATTGTACTCAAATTTCATAACTAGAGTTCTGAAATTCCACCTTATTTCATCTAAAGTTGACAACCACTGCACACCAAGTACCATTTCACAGCATCACATCAATTTCAAATTGAACCCCATTAATACTCCATTTGAAATTCAAACACTCATAAGTACTAAAAATTTCTTGACCATTGGCCACATAAACCTTCAAAGGAGAAGTACTCTGAGCTTACATCCCAACCTTTTAGCAGTCTGAATATCTAAAAAGTTATGGGTACTACCTGAGTCAGCCAATGTATGCACCACTTGTTTACCAACCATAACCTTAAATCTCATAGTTTGATAAGAATTAAGACCAGATAAAGCATTCAATGAAATTTGTGGGCATTGTTCAATGAATTCATATTCCTGACCATCATTTACTTCCTCCTCTTCTTGATTCACACCCTCTTCTTCAAAATTTTCCTTATGGTCATCATTATCTATCACAACTTCTAAACAATTCAATTGACCACTACATTTATGTCCAGGTGTATACCTTTGGTCACAGTAAAAACATTGGTTCTTGGCTCTTTTTTCCTCTAATTCTTTCTGGGTCAATCTATAAGGCCTATTAACACCATTTCTTGGCACAAATTGGTTACCCCCATTATTAGCAGTCTTTTGAGGCACAGTAGCAGTTCTATTCACAAAATTATTTTGAGGCACAAACTTAGGAGTGCGTAACAGAGAATTATACCTTGGTTTCAATGCAACATTTGTGGCTTCTTGTATTTTGGCCATGGCAAACACCTCATGCAAAATTTTTAATCCAAACATCTTGATAGGCATCCCAATCTCTTTCTTTAACCCACCATGAACAAACTCACTGCATACACTTCATTCAATTCTACCCTGCTCAACAATGACTCAAATTCCTCTTGGTAATGCTGTACTGACCCATCTTGTTTCAAATTTTTTAAGTCCACAATTGGATCATCATACAGTGCTCCAAATCTTTTTATTACCTCTTCTTCATACATTTCTCATGGAGTTTCCTCCCCAAATCTTTTAACATAACTATGGTGCCAAACAAGAGCCTTGTCATACAAATGCATGGAAGCTAATTCAACCTTCTTATCATCCATTACACCATCAATCTTGAAAAACTGTTTGCATCTATAAACCCAACCTTTCACATCATCACCATTGAATCTTGGGAACCCAATTTTGGACAACCTTCCATATTGACCCCCATTTGCTTGAGAACCTCTGCCATTGCTTGTTCCCTCACCATTTTTCAATCTTGTGTTCTCTGCCATCATAGTGTTCATGGCTGTTTGCATGTTCTGCATTGTTTCTTGTAAAGATTCAAGAGTTGCACCTTGTGCTTCAGATCTTGTATTCACCATTGTATTGGTATCACTATTGCACATCAACACAAGGAATAGTAACTACCAACCTGTTCTTGATTACCCAAACCAACTGCTGCTCATCAGCTTGTTCAAAATCAGAAAATTCAACGAGAATATCGGCTAATCTTGTGATGGTATAGTTGTTTGGCACTAATCTATTGCAATAACAACAGGGGAATTAGTGGTGACTAATTCCTTGATCGGAAAATCTCTGTTTTGACCGGAATGTTGACCGGAGAAGATAACCGAACAATCAAGATTGTCAATGTAACAATCTTGATGAAAATGGATTGCCAGGAAAGGGCTCTGGATACCAATTGATAGAACTTAGATTTCACTTAAGAAATGGTAAGATTGATTATCAATGGAGATTAAAACTAGAAATCCAAATGAAGAAGAATTGGAAATGGTAGTTATTAATCTGAAAGTTGTTACAGTTGAGAGAGAACAAGAGAGAAATGTTTGATTACAAAAGAGCTACTGAAAATGATTACAAGTTTCCTACTTTATACACAAAGAACTTGATAACTAACTTTGGCACCAAAACCAGTTAATCAAGACTCATAAGAAGATGACACGTGTCCTCTTTTAAACTCCACAATTTGGCGCGTATCAAATTACGTACTTTTTTAATAAATTGAGTCTACTTATGCGTACAGTGCTCAAACAGGGATGTTGGAGGAACGAAAGCACTAGAACATTGTGTTTTTACATGCATTGTGGAAAATTGTTAAGGTGGAAGATTTACACACCTGGACCAAAGAGAATAAATTCATTAGAGTAATTAAGTGAATACATACAGCAAAGTTTCTAAATTTGTGGACAAGGAAAGGAAATACTTTATAGAGTAACAATAAAAGGTTATTGGTTAAATAAGCTTGGAATAGCGGCTGTGGGAATCCAATAGAAGCGTTTATGCATTAGCCTTCAGATACACACCTATGCTATCGATGTACCAGCCGCAAAGGCCATAAAATCCTGCAAATGAACCTTCATCAAATAGTAATGTAAAGGGTGTCCCTCTAGCATCACCGAAAGGTCCATGGGTTCTTTTGTCTGTAACAAACGATATTGATGATATTACTATGCGACCAGGATCATCGCCCCTCGATATCCCAATTGTTCCGCTGATGCCACGTAGTTCCTCGTTCCAGTCAAATTTAACCTGAGTGACATAGGATAATAGATCATGAAAAGTAATTGAAAACGATGACATCTAATCTAAAGACTAATTTTTGTTCGAGTAAAAACACTCACCTCAGAAGTCTTTTCTACTCCATTCCAACCACCAGCCAATTTTGAAGTGTACAACACCCCTCTATATTCTGTAGTGAACATGAGAGAATATATTAAATCGCCATGACCCACAGTTATCTTCTTCAAATGATGATTTCTTTCCAATTGGAAAGACCAGTCATTTTGTGGACGGGCACGTGGAGCGACATTTCCATCCCTTCCCCACGTTCCAACCTTAATAATTTCCTTAGAAGCTCTGGCATAGATACCAATGCTTTCAAAATGATCGGTAGCAAGGCCATAAAACCCAACTAACGATCCATCTTTCCAGGGTAAAGAGAAAACAGTCCCTGTTACCTGACCAAAAGGTCCATGCGTCCTCTTTGTTGTTTCAAAAGACAGTGATGAGATTGATAAATAACCTTCTCTAGTACCAATTGTTCCATTAATTCCTACTATTTCCTCGTCACTATCAAGCGAGACCTGGGTACAAATATAATGTCTAGTTACGGAAAGGATTAAAAATAATTTTAGATAGGTTTACTAATTAAAGATATATTCACCTCGGAAATTATTTCTCCACTGGCCTTAACACCAAACTTGCTAGACACCTGCAAAACGCCGCAAGATTCACTGGTGAACATAAGGGAGCGTATTATATCACCGTGTTCGATGGTTATCTTCTGCAGTTTATGATCTTTCTCAAGTTGAAAAGACCAGTCTTCACTTCGCCTTCCCCATGTTCCAACCCGAATTAACCCAGCTACTTCGCTACAGGCCTTTCATCAAGGAATATATAGAAATTTTAGAGGTAAAATATGTACATAGAGTTAGAGATGTGAAATTTTCACCCAAAACTTACTTGCACTTTCAATGCCTTCTCAAGTTGTCTTACTATCGAACCCATTGTTGGGCGTTCACTTCGCTTGTCTTTCAAGCATTCATATGCAAGCATCGAGAAAATATATAATGAATCTTCTTTCATTTCATTCTTGAGATTGGGGTGTATAATATCATGTAATCTGTTTTGCTCAAAATACTGCTGGGCCAATGAAGCTAGAGACCGACGTTCATCTTCATATCGGTTAACTATAGTCGGCCTTCCGCACAAGATCTCAAATAGCACCACCCCAAACGAATAAACATCCGATTCTTTTGTTAAAACACCAGTTTTGACATACTGTGGATCAACATATCCTATTGTGCCACAAGGACTTGAGACAAGGAAAGTGTAATCAACATTAGCAGGGCCAATTTTCGACAATCCAAAGTCTGATATCTTGGCTTCCCAATTCTCGTCGAGGAGAATGTTTGAACTCTTAATATCACGATGCAGAACCCTATGTTGGGGACCCACATCATTATGAAGGTAACTAATACCACGGGCTGCGCCAAGACTTATTTGTAGACGTTGTATCCAGGAGAGTTCACTTCCACTTATATATTGGTCAAGGCTTCCATGTTTTGCATGCTCATAAATTAAGATTTTTTCTCCTTTATCATCACAATAGCCAACAAGAGATATTATATTTTTGTGTCTGTAGCATGAAAGCATTTGAATTTCCATCATGAATTCATGTTCCCCTTGTCCGAATGTATGATCTAACCGCTTTATAGCTACCGTTTTCTGCTGGCCAGACAGAGAGAGGTTGCCAATGTATACCTTCCCATACCCACCCTGGCCGATGAAATTTTTATCACTGAAGTTGTTGGTGGCTAAATTCAAATCGTTTAGTGAAATGTTTAGTAGTACTTGTCCTTTTATGATCAACTCCATAAGTTTCTAACTGAACTGCAACTGGGAGCAGATCTGTAACTGAATAAACAATTGCACATCAAAGACACAAGAAATCCTTCACTGCAACAAAGTTGCTATTAATACGTAAAGCGTATTTATTCACTCACAAGCGCACAAAATTATGAAGTTCACACACATATGCCTCGTGTAGTGTGAACAAATTGGGTGTAACAAAATATTTCACCTTTTGAGTGTGAAGATCGATATTGAGATAGCATTCACTATTCTTAGTGTGAGGATGCTAAGGTAGTTCTTCACATTTCTAAGTGTGAAGATTTTGAGGTAATTGGTCATGCTTCTACGTGTCAGGAATTCTAAGTAATTGTTCATGCTTTTAACTGCGAGGAATTGGCACGCTAATCCTATTCCTAACAAAACTCAAACACTACAACTAATATAAACCGACTCAAATACAAAATGAACTATCGCCTATCCAAAAACTAAACTTACCAAAGAGTTCTTAGAAGATTAATTAAGGCAAATTCAAACATGTGCTTTTGCTTAAAGAACTCGATCATCATCCAAGGACCATATGAAACGTTTATCAGTTGACAAACCTACAAAACTAGTTAAACTATGATTAAAAAGATATTATTTTAATATCAATTTAATATAATCCACTTATAGTATCCTGTACCTAATTAATGAAGTATGAAACACACAGACACAAACAAGAAGAAAGCTATCAAAATTATACTTTTCTTGTACGTTTAACAAGGAATTGAACATGCTAAATCCTTCTACAAAATCTTCCTACTCATCCTCGTTATACAACTCTCCATTATCTATATAAGTCCATATACGAACTAACTAATGTCTATTTCTATAACCTATGTTGTTGGAACTGCTGAGTTTTTGAAACAAAAAAAAAAAAAAAAAAAAAAAAAAAAAAAAAAAAAAAAAAAAAAAAGCAGATCGAGCTGTCTCACTAAGCAGATAATTAATGAAAAAACATCACTTTACAGTTTACCCAGAATAACTAAATTCATCAGATTACTAACACTTATTTGCATTACGTATTAAGTATCAATCACAAACACACAATTACATCAACCAAGCACAATGTCTTAAGTATCAATCACTAAATCCACCAAAAAACTACACATACAGTTATGCACAATAAGTAACATTCATTCTCAATTTCGGATATTGCTCGTGGAAACGTATAATTGGCAAACCAAAGATGGGAAAGATTCTTCAAGGTGTTTTTCAAATCACTCTATGGGATGTGTGGAAGTGGCGAAATAGGATTGTGAACGCTCCTTCGGATTCGGTTTTAAAGATTAAGGATGAAGATATATTCCCGGCTATTCAAAGACTTTCCAAGACTTGGATCTCGGCTCGTCTTTCTCCTAAGCTGGCTACCTGGGATACTAGGCCTTTTGATTTATATTCTTGAGTTGATTGTATAGTTTTCTTGGTTGTTAGTTTTCGTTAATGGCATATAATAGCATAATAGAACATACTTTTCCATTTGTGCCATTATCGATCATGAACTAAAAATATTACTTATTGTCAGTTTCTTGTTCCTCTTCCGAGCTCCGTTTTTGGTGCTATGTGTTTACATATATATTCCCAGCTTTTCAAAAAAAAAAAAAAAAAACAAAAAAACAAAAAACAACATTCAGCTACACAAATCACACACACATACCTGGGGAGATGAAATCGGTTTACTATAAAATATCACAACGGTGGAACCAATAGCTTGTTTCAAACACGTGCTACAAATATCGACAATGATAGTCCTAGATAACAGCACATAGATCCGTTTTGGGTGCTCTAGCTGTGTTATTCTAGTTTGAAAAGTTGATGAATAGTATTTATGCACATAGATCAATAATACACATTTGTACGTTCACTCTCTCTTTTACCCGTTTCCTTATTTACCACCACACATACATGATTTCTCTCTTTTCATGTACATGCACAATGCCGACAATGATATCGACAATGATAGTCCTAGATAACAGCACATAGATCCGTTTTGGGTGCTCTAGCTGTGTTATTCTAGTTTGAAAAGTTGATGAATAGTATTTATGGACATAGATCAATAATACACATTTGTACGTTCACTCTCTCTCTTACCCGTTTCCTTATTTACCACCACACATACATGATTTCTCTCTTTTCATGTACATGCTCAATGCCCTACACGAGCATAACATATGTTCTTTAGTAGTGTCAGTTCCAAAATAAATGTCAGGTTTTATTTTTTAGAGCTTTGACTCTTAAATATTCTTAATGTGTTATATAAAACTTGATGCAAAATATATGAATTGATTGGGTTTCAAATGTATTTTCATTGGTATAATTTTCATAAAGTATTATATAATGTAAATAAAAATATTTAACGTCAAAACTGAACAAAAAAGACCCTAAAAAGTAAAACCTGACATTTATTTTGCGACGGAGGGGGTATCACTTAGAATTTCAAAATCATTTGGTATTTTGTTTGTAACTTACTACGTGTCAGTTTATATGTATAAGTCAAGATTTCAGTTCTTTTGTATGTCATGTTCTTTTTTTCCTCTGGGTCTCATTCTCGTTTAAGTATCTTGTTTAATCGAGGTGGGATGCCTTGCTTTATAATTTTGGTTGGTTTCGGGGTTCTTAATATATGTTTTCTTTCTAAAAAAAGTATCACTTAGAGCATCCACAGTCGGTCAAGTTATGTAAAGCTTTTTACTATTCTAGAAAGCTTTTTGAAAGGGTTTTTTGCATTGCCTCAAAAGGCTTTGAAGCTTTTTGGAAAGCTTTTTTAAAATGACTTGGTAAACTTCAAGTCTTTTCTCCAACCTTTACTCATTAAATGTATTATGCATTGAATGTATTAAATGCATCAAGACATTAAGACTTAATGCATTGTAGATGCTCTTAAAGAAGAAGAAAAAAATGAATAAAAGCAGAAAAAGTTGTGCTCTTTATTATCACAATGTACTACACGAGTGTAACTGTGTTCTCGAGTTAGAGTTAATGAAGAAAAAAAAAAGGAAAAGGAAAAGAAGGAGTCGTGTTCTCGAGTAGGAATTAAGAAGGAAAAGAAAATGAAATGGAATAAAAGTTAGGTTGTTTTTTTTTTTTTTTAATTATTATTATTATTATTATTATTATTATTATTATTATTATTATTATTATTATTATTATTATTATTATTATTATTATTATTATTTTGTTAAAAGGTCAAAGACCCGGTAAATATATTACTCCAAAAAAACGTTTAAGTACAACGGATATGGGTGAAATCCCATATCTCAGCCCGTTACATAGGCGAAAAAGCTTACATAACAAGACACTTCCTATTCTCTAAATACGAAAATAAATCACTACTCATAAGATAACATTAGACTCCTACGAAAACAAAAATTACTTCCTAGCAAGACTTTGGAGCTTAATATCGTACATGTCCTAGAAAGCATCCAATTGCCTTGGAAGATCGTAAATCTGATCCGCATAATCATTGTAATCATCTCCAAGCTCGTAACCACCATGATAAGGCGAAAAATGAACTGTTTTTAAGGGGTCATTTAAGCCCGGAATTGAATATATTTGATCAAATATTGCCCTAAATCGTTCCTTTTGTGATTTTAGGTACTTTTGGAGTGAATTCTGGAAAAGGAAGCATTTTGGACGTTTTTGGAGCATAAAAGTGAAGAAAACAGCAAAGTCTTAATTTTCCTTGCTGGGAACAGTACCTGACGGCGTCAAGAGCATTCATGTGACGGCGTCAAGAGTAAAAGTGGTGACGGTCCAGAAGAAACGTGACGGCGTCACCCAAGGCCGTCACGTGTTAACTTGTCAAAACTTGCGCGCGGGGTAGCTGATATTGTTTTGGTCATAACTTTTGCATACGAACTCGGATTTAGGTGATTCAAAAGCCCACGCGAAGAGGACGAAGAAATATTCGATTTGGTGAAAATGGCGGGCTGACGCCGTCATGTGTTAGAGCTGACGCCGTCAAGCCTTGCCGACATAAAACTTGCCTATAAATATAACATCATAACTTCACTTTTTGTAAGCCCTAAACCCTAAGGTCGATTCCTGGGTTTAGGTAGGTGTTTTTCCAGCAACTTAGAGGGTTTCAATCACTCCATAAACATCATGTATTGGTTTGATGATTCTATCTCAATTATGTCTTTCATTATTATTGTTGTTTGCTCTTCATTGATTATGTTTTGCTAATTCATCTTGTGTCTACTTATGATTGTGTGAAACTTGTATATAATTGATTAGATCTTATTGATTCCTTGTTGATGTTTGTGTCTATCTTCATCAATTAGGGTGTGACACTTCGATTCTAATTGGTTTAGCTTATAATTCTTGTTTCCTATTGTCTCTTGTTTAATTGAATGAATTCGATGTTAGGCTTAAGAAAACTGGCAGACTTCCATAGGGTAACATGCTTGAACGTCTTAAGAAACATGAACCGATGTGTACTATGTTTTTATGGTTGTATTTAATGCATGAGCGAATTCTAGTGATCCCATGTTAGGAGCTTCTTAGCCGGCTCGACCTAGGAGTGAAGTAGGAGCTTATAAAATTGGGGAAGTAAGTACGCCACCCCATGAATGGTATTAAGGAATACAACCCGTCAATTAAAACAAGGTGTGACAATTCAATAGGTAGAATTGGATAGCTAGCAAAGAGTAACATATCATAGGTAGACATGCTTCACTTATCTTGTAGAACCTTAGTTTAGTTTTCTTGCACATTAGTTTAATTAGTAGCTTTTGGGTTAGTTGATTAGCAACTAATTCCGCCCCTTCTTCCAATACCCGAGAATTTTACTTGCTTTTCATAAAATATAAAAACACAAAAAGAATCATCCTTCACCTTTAGACCTAGTTAGACTAATTTTCTAATCCTAGCGACATTATTCCTAAGTTGAACGATCAATCCCCCGGTACTTGTCATTATATTATATTACATCGATCAGGTACACTGCCTGGTGAGGGTTGTAAGCTTCTCGAGATCCGTCGAGAGGTAAAGCCTGGTGCAATTCCCACGCATCAAGTTTTTGGCGCCGCAGCCCGGGGAATAGTTATTGTTTAGGTTGATATTTATTTTGATTTGGTCTACTCATTAGATTCCTTTTTAGTGAGATTTTTATTTTCTTATTATTAGCTTTCTCGTAGTCTATGTTTTCTTTGTGTATTTGTTCGTAGAAACCTTTCCATTGACTCTTCTGTTCACCATTATGGAGAATGCGAATCCACCATACTACCGACCACGAAACCCATTCACTCCTAATGACATCTTGATGTTCAAACAATATCGAGATGAACCTATCTATGACGCATGGACTCGTTTTAAAAATTTACTACGAATAGTCCCTCATCATGGTTTCGATCTATGGTACCTAACTCAAATCTTTTACTATAGTGTCCACCCGTATTCAAAGGTACATTGATGATTTTGCCAACGGGGACCTTAGGGAATTAAATGCTGAAGAAGCATGGGATGCCATAGAAGATTGTGCCCAATATTACTATAGAGTAGACAACCCGACAAACAACATAACAAATCAATTGACAACAAATTTGAAGGATCATGAAACAAGTTTGTTAGGGGATGAATATGCTCATGTTGAGATACCTAAGTGGATGGCGCCCAATATCATAGTACAAAACAAACATATAGGTAATCTAGATACAATGGAGGATGAGGTAGATAATCCAAGCCCACAAAGTACCCCACAAGTCCTACCATCATTTGAGGCACATACACCGCCCGTGACTTACCTGGAAGATGTAGAAGAGACTATAGGAACACCAATTGAGGTAGAACCCTTGGACCAAGCACCATTAGAGGATATAGGTTTGAATACTTGTAGTGATAACCTTACTCCTAGTTCTAGGGAATTTCCTAATGTTGATGAACCGGAACCTCAACCTTTACAGAACTTTCCATCCTTAGATATACATCTAGGAGACAAAAGAGGAACCGAGCCACCCATCAACCAATATTATCCGGGTAGTTTTAGGATGAAGGAAGCCATTTACTCACCCCCTTCACCTCACGTGGCATATTTCCAACCTAAGGGTGTGTATCGCTACTTCCACCCGCACTTAATCTTAAGTGTAGGGAAAACCTCCCCTATTTCCGTTAAATAAGGGTAGAGTCAGGCTCGTGACTCGAACAAAAACAAGCGCTTGTTGGGAGGCAACCCAACCCGTGTTTTTAATTGTTTGATGTTTTTATTTTATTTGTTTGTTTGTGTCATATATGCTTAATCATAGTTGTTTAATTTTCATGTTTCAAATAATTTGTGAAAATGTTTTATTTTATTTTTAACCTCGTCTTAATTGCATATAAAGGTATTTTACAAAAAGATAAGTGTAGGAAATTTTATATTTTGTTAAAAAGAACTAAATTGGAACATGAAAACTTCACAATTCACGATTAGCATATATTCTATCTTGTTTGTGTGTCAATAATTGTGGATATGTTTTATGAGTTCCTATTTGTAATTCATTCCACAAGTATCCTATCCTTTTGTTGCTTTGTGTTGTTTCTATTTCTAAGTCTGGAATTACATCTAGTTGTGATTTTTGTTCGGTTTGATGCTTTGGTTTTTTGTGTTTGTTGATTACAGGACAAGAAGATGATTTATATTTCTAGAGGGAAGCTTTCAACGTTCATCTTCTTGGAGGTAGATTTAACCATGTTGTCTAATTATCCACGGTGAACGAATCAGGGGAGTATTAGTTTCTTTCATTCTTATTTATTTTTACTTTTACATCTTTTATCTAGAGCATTGGGGACAATGTTCGGTTTAAGTGTAGGGAGGGTATATTAGAAACTATTACTCCACTTGGTTTTTGTTTTGTTTGATAGTGAATGTGTAATAAAACTGAGAGAAATATTTGTTAGGGCAATTTTAGCACAAATTTAAAATTTTTTTGCAACATGTAGGAGTGAAACTTTAGTCTTAATAAGCGTCTCATGGATAGGAGTTGTATGACTAGCACAAAAACCATACCACTCAAAAATTTCCACCCCAAATATGTGAGGTTCGCTCTTAGACCTTTAGGAAAAACCATTCATTGTTGGTGCTTATGAGTGTACCGATAGTATTTAGATTCTAGAACTTGTGATAGCGATGCATCCCGAGACCGCTAGTGAGACTATATTCGTGTAGTTAGGATTTACTACATGATAAGAGGCATTAGGATAACCCTTGTTCTACACCTGTAATATAATTACATTGACTTCATAGGTCAAGTAATTCTCCCACACCTTTGCGTTGTACTCATTTTTAGTACACGATACCCCTAGTACACCCCTCCGAGCCTATCTTTTCATTTCTAACTTTAAGCATTTTACTTAAAGGAAAAATTTGTTTACAATCCACCCCAAATGTGCAACCAAATCGCCTTAGCCTTCCTTGTGTGCACTCATCTTTAGTGCATTACTGTTAATTGTTTAAACCCTTTGTTAGTTGTCTAATTGATTACATGGTTGCTAAGTCGAGTCATATCTTGTACATATTCTTTTGGGACAATTGGGACTCATGGGTAAAGTACTTGAGTTATGGAGTAATGGGGAAGAACATCATATATTACCCCCATATGTGCGTTAATATTTAAAAGTACTCCAAGTGTTTTGATTATCCTGATTCGAGTAATTAGAATAGTTGATTATAAAGTATGTAAAAGCTCAAGTGTAGGGAGGAAACGAGCTCCCTTTGATGTATTATTTTGGATGGTAGAGTAAAAGTGTATGTAAAAAAAATGAAAAAAATAATAATAATAAAAAAAAGAGAAAAAAGAAAAAATATATAGAAAAAGAAAAGAGAAAAACATACGGGCTACCATCCGTTTCTTTTATTTATGTTTAAGTCAAATAGTGTCTTGAAAATCCAAAAAGAGTTGTGATTAGTTTAAGTTGAGTTGAGTCTTGGCTTAGCAATGCCTCATTGTACATGTAGTTAACTAAGACAATTGACTTGCCACCAGTAAAATATACGTTTATCCAACAAAACCGTGTCTTCCATGTCCCCTACATCTAACGTTATAACCCTTTAAAAGACCTCTTTGATAGTTTATCCTATGTGCTTACGCCAAGTGGTGGAGGTTTGATCCTTGCCCAAGCCTATGGTAATCTATTTGCTATGACAGGTAGAGAGTGATATTTCTCCATTTCCAGTTATGACATATAAATTTACAACACCCGAGAGATGAGAGTATCCAAATACTTAATGTGAGGTGCTAGTGTATAATTTCCGTGCTTGTTTTGACTAGGGTGGAATGATCATTTGTTGTAATTACTTTTATATTAGTGTTAAATGACCCCTAACTTGTACTTTTATTGGTGGAAAAGCTCATTTGCTTGAGGACAAGCAAATTCCAAGTGTAGGGATATATGATAAGGCGAAAAATGAACCGTTTTTAGGGGGTCATTTAACCCCGGAATTAAATTTATTTGATCAAATATTGCCCTAAATCGTTCCTTTTGTGATTTTAGGTACTTTTGGAGTGAATTATGGAAAAGGAAGCATTTTGAACGTTTTTGGAGCATAAAAGTGAAGAAAACGGCAAAGTCTTAATTTTCCTTGCTGGTAACACTACCTGACGGCGTCAAGAGCATTCATGTGACGACGTCAAGAGTAAAAGTGGTGAAGGCCCAGAAGAAACGTGACGGCGTCACCTAAGGCCGTCACGTGTTAACTTGTCAAAACTTGCGCGCGGAGTAGCTGATATTGTTTTGGTCATAACGTTTGCATACGAACTCGGATTTAGGTGATTCAAAAGCCCACGCGAAGAGGACGAAGAAATCTTCGATTTGGTGAAAATGGCTGGCTGACACCGTCATGTGTTAGAGCTGACGCCGTCAAGCCTTGCCGACAGAAAACTTGCCTATAAATATAACATCATAACTTCACTTTTTGTAAGCCCTAAACCCTAAGGTCGATTCCTGGGTTTGGGTAAGTGTTTTTCCAGCAACTTAGAGGGTTTCAATCACTCCATAAATATCATGTATTGGTTTGATGATTCTATCTCAATTATGTCTTTCATTATTATTGTTGTTTGCTCTTCATTGATTATGTTTTGCTAATTCACCTTGTGTCTACTTATGATTGTGTGAAACTTGTATATAATTGATTAGATCTTATTGATTCCTTGTTGATGTTTGTGTCTATCTTCATCAATTAGGGTGTGACACTTCGATAGATCTAATTGGTTTAGCTTCTAATTCTTGTTTCCTGTTGTCTCTTGTTTAATTGAACGAATTCGATGTTAGGCTTAAGAAAACTGGCAGACTTCCATAGGGTAACATGCTTGAACGTCTTAAGAAACATGAACCGATGTGCACTAGGTTTTTATGGTTGTATTTAATGCATGAGCGAATTCTAGTGATCCCATGTTAGGAGCTTCTTAGCCGGCTCGACATAGGAGTGAAGTAGGAGCGTATAGAATTGGGGAAGTAAGTACGCCACCCCATGAATGGCATTAAGGAATACAACCCGTCAATTAAAACAAGGTGTAACAATTCAATAGGTAGAATTGGATAGCTAGCAAGGAGTAACATATCATAGGTAGACATGCTTCACTTATCTTATAGAACCTTAGTTTAGTTTTCTTGCACATTAGTTTAATTAGTAGCTTTTGGGTTAGTTGATTAGCAACTAATTCCGCCCCTTCTTCCAATACCCGAGAATTTTACTTGCTTTTCATAAAATATAAAAACACAAAAAAAATCATCCTTCACCTTTAGACCTAGTTAGACTAATTTTCTAATCCTAGCGACACTATTCCTAAGTTGAACAATCAATCCCCTAGTACTTGTCATTATATTATACTACATCGATCAGGTACACTGCCTGGTCGGGGTTGTAAGCTTCTCGAGATCCCTCGAGAGGTAAAGCCTGGTGTAATTCGCACGCATCAAGTTTTTGGCGCCACATCCCGGGGAATAGTTATTGTTTAGGTTGAAATTTATTTTGATTAAGTCTACTCATTAGATTCATTTTTAGTGAGATTTTTATTTTCTTTTTATTAGCTTCTTTTTATTTTCAAAATATAATGAAAAAATTACACGGATGGTTCTTATGGTTTACTCAGATTGCATGTTTAGTCCCTAGCTCGTTTTAATTACATCAGAGATACCTATTTTTAAAACTTGTCACTCATTTAGTCCCTAATTTGGATGGGCCGTTAGTGTATCCTTTAAATTATTTGCTCGTTAGTCCCTCTGTTAATATTTTTGCACCGTTAGTCCTTATTTTCTAAAATCAATTAAAAAAAGGTCGTTAATATTTTTTTCACCGTTAGTCTGTTAATACTTTACATTTTCGTTTGTTTTTTTACGTTTATGTCCGTTTTTTAACGTTCTCGTCCATTTTTTTTACGTTTTATCTATTTTTTTATGTTTTGTTCATTTTTATACGTTTTCCCCCATTTTTTTAACGTTCTCGTCCATTCTTTTACGTTTTTATCCGTTTTTTATGTTTTTGTTATTTTTTATACGTTTTAGTCTGTTTTTTTACATTTTTGTCTGTGTTTTACGTTCTCGTCTATTTTTTTCGCTTTCTTCTGTTTTTTATACGTTTTTGTCCTTTTTTTACGTTCTCGTAAAATTTTTTACATTTTCGTCCATTTTTTTACGCTTTTGTCCGTGTTTATACGTTTTCGTACGTTTTATACATTTTTGTCCAATTTTTTTTAATATTTTTGTCCATTTTTTTACGTTCTTGTCTATTATATAACACGAAAACGTAAAAAAAAGACAAAAACGTTAAAAAAATAGACAAAAACGTTTAAAAATTGATGAAAACTAAAAAATAGACAAAAACGTATAAAAAGGGAACGAAAACGTAAAAAAGACAAAAACGTATAAAAACGGACGCAAACGTTAAAAAACGGACAAGGAATTAAAACGGACAAGAACGTAAAAAATGACAAAACGTAAAAAAATGAACAAAAACGTAAAAAACTAGAAGAGAACGTTAAAAAACAGACAAAAACGGAGAAAAACGTAAAAAAATGGACCAAACGTTAAAAACAGACGAGAACGTTAAAAACGGAGAAAACTGTAAAAATATGTACAAACGTATAAAAACGTAAAAAGATGGACGAAAACCTATAAAAACAGACGAAAACGGATTAAAACGTACTTTAAGCCAAAAAAAGGTTAAATAGAATTTGTTTCGATAAAATTACACCACTAGACGCTTAGTCCGGTGGTTGGGGCGTTGGTTTTCGTGTTATATAATAGACGAGAACGTAAAAAAATGGACAAAACATTTAAAAAACGGATAAAAATGTATAAAAACATACGAAAACGTATAAAAACGGACAAAAACGGACGAAAGTGTAAAAATAAATGACGAGAACGTAAAAAATGGATAAAAATGTAAAAAAAAGGGGTCCAAAACGTATTAAAATGATCGAAAACATTAAAAAACGGATAAAAACATATAAGAAAAGACGAAAACGTAAAAAACAGACAAGAATATTAAAAAACGGAGGAAAATGTATAAAAACGAATGAAAACATAAAAAACGGATAAAAACGTAAAAAGAACAGACGAAAACATAAAAAAACGGACGAGAACGTTAAAAAAACAAACAAAAACGTTAAAAAATGGACGAGAAGGTTAAAAAACGGACAAAATCGTAAAAAGCGGACGAAAACGTAAAATATTAACGGACTAACGATGCAAAAATATTAATGTCCTTTTTTAATTGATTTTAGAAAATAAGGACTAACGGTGCAAAAAATATTAACGGAGGGACTAACGAGTAAGTAACTTAATGAATGAACTAACGACACATCCAAATTAGGGACTAAATGAGTGAAAAATTTCAAAAATAGGTATCTCTGATGTAATTAAAACGAGTTAGGGACTAAACATGCAATTTGAGTAAACCACAGGGACTATCCGTGTACTTTTTTCTAATATAATAGTTGCCCCCAAAGCTTGGTACTTTGCCAGATACCTAGTGAAAATCGAATATAGTACATCACATGCGGACCGACCTTAGTCAATATGACGGGATGGTCAATTCCTATAGGCCTATATCCCTATATTCGCGATCACTCGCAAGTGATTAATGGTGCATGATCGAGGGACTTGCTTGTGGTGATAGTGGTACTTAGTGCTTATCAGATGTTTAGCAAAGTTTTCAGTTCAAAGAACAGTTTTCAAACAATTATGATCATAGTAAAAAATAGTAGCATGTATCTCATCGCAAGTAGTTTGCAAAACAATTAAGATAGATAAAAGTGGAGCTATGAACTCACCTCATCATGCAGCAATGCAAGATATCACAACTACAATCAAGTAGTAAGGCACAATGGCATTCAGAAAGTACAAGCACAACGGTATTGGATCGGCACAACCTAATAAGTGCCATGTTTCAGAAATAACCCTCAAGTAATTTACAAAGTAGCGCTCGTTGAATACCCGTGTTAATAGGCGATGAAAGAAGTAAACATTTATATCTCAAGGAAAAATGCCTCACGTTTTATCAAGATATCTACTGATTTTCAAACTCAAATACGTTTAGAGAAGTTTAAAAGCTAAGAGATTGCAAAGTAAATATTTTGTTTGGTAAAAATAAGTTTGGAAAATTATCGGGTGTTACAAAATGTTTACGTTACATTTTCTTACTTTTCTTTAATGGAGGAAAAAAATGAAAATGAGTGAAAAAATTGTGATTTAGTTGTTTTTTAAAGTAGGTTGTTTTCTTTTAAAAGTGGACTGAAAATGTTTACTTCCTATTATTTTACTTTTCTTTATTTAAAAAACTTAAGAACACAGTGTTAGGAAGGAGGAATCTTTATACTCCCCATACCAAATTAGTTGTCCATAGACAAAAAAAATTAAAAAAGAAATAAAAATAAAATAAAAAAAGTTTAAGTAAAACGTCATGATTACCACATTTTTCTTTCTTACAACTAATTAATTTAAGGGATAATTTCTAGTATGCCCCGATTGCTCAATTGATTTGCTTTTGCCCAAGAATTCAGAGTTTTTATATTTAGACCAGGCAACTTGGCAACTCGACCCATATAACTCAAAGTGTCCAACATGAGGGCCGCCAGTTGCCCAAAAGTACACAAGTTGCCCAAAAAGTACACAAGTTGCCCTACCTTGTAATCCAAAAAGTGGCAATTGTCACTTGCAGATTTCAGTTGCCAAATCTAAATACAGAAACTCCAAATTCTGGGGCAAAATAGCAAATCAATTAGACAATCGGGGTATATTAGGGATTATCCCTTAATTTAAAACTTCTTTAATATTTTATAATAATAATCTCAAGTGGGGGTAATATTGTAAACTTGAACTATAGTTCATATCTATTTTTGGAAGTGGACAATTAATTTGAAACAATCCAAAATAAAAATATGAACAATAAATATGGGATGAAGGGAATATATAACAACAATCAAAATGGATCACAATTCAGGGATGGATCTAACATTTGTTCGAATTTAATAATCATAACAAGTATATATTAAACATGTAATAACAAAGAGCACGCAACAGAAGACTTAAACATAATATTCATAATTAATTAACCAAAACATAAAGTAAGCGTACCTTTTAGCAATCCAAGCAATCAAACGACCAAAAAACTTAAATCTTAATAATTTAGGGTTTATGAAATCGATTTACACCATAATTGTTGAGAATTGAATTATTAGTTAGAACAAACTTAAGTCTGCTAATGTAATAGTTAAGTCTGTTAGTCATAGTTATTACTGCCAGTACAAAGTTAAGTTTGGCAAGCTTAGTTAAGTATGTTTGAGTATTTCTTAGTTAAGTCTGTTTATGTTTAAACAAAATAGATATCTTAGGAGATATATTAGGGAAGGATATGTACGTATATTAGATATCTTAGGAGAATATACGTTTATCCTTTCACACGTTGTAGGACCGAAAATATACATGATTCATGTGGTTCGGGAGGTCGAGGTTGATCAAAGAAGATGAAAGGATACATGCTTCTAGTGAGAGAAAGTAGAGAGAGGGTGGAGAATAAAAGGAACTTTGATAGATAAAATAAATAATACAAATGACCTAATGATTTCCCACACCCCTCATGGAGAGTCATGAGGGGTATTTATAGGCTAATCACAACATTACTTTGCCTAGTGTACAATTGTAGTCCCTGCGGGTACTACATGCTACTAATCTAGTCCAATTCACATGTGTGACGTTATCTTTATAAAAAAGCAAGGCTAACAATCTCCCTCCAAGATATCGTCACACGTGAATGGTTACAATGAGACCTATAAACAAAATAGATTACAATAATAATAAACTATGTTGATGTTGTTGAAGCGCAGAGTCTCTGTAGTTTAGATACTGAGGCACAGATCTTTGTAGCTCTGAACTTCAACTGTAATGGTCTAGTTAGGTTGTTACTCCCTCCTAACTAGTGAGCCTTTTCTTGCTTTTTCCTGCTCCCTCCTAAACCGACAACCTCTTTCATCACGCAGCGGATAAAGTAGATTCAAAAGTGTAGACACATGGTTGTCGTTCAGGGAGCATCATAACAATATAACTCACATAATATTGCATCCAAGTTGGTAATAAGCCCTGATGTACACACACTACTTCTCCATTCACGATGTTAGGCACAATTCTCTCAGTCAATCCAATCACTGAAGACGAAACACTACTTCTTTCGGCATGTTCTTCTCCCTCCTGATGGTTGCGAGTTATCGGAATCATCATAATGTAGTGTACATGTCATATAATCACCTTGTACTTGATGCAATTTAGAAGCCATAACAGCTCGTTGAAGCATATTCTGTGAGTATATATCGCAAAAATACTCTCAATACTTTTCTCTCAAATCAACCTGTAATCGAACCTCCTTTGAATTCATCGGCTACTAGTAATGACCACATATGGAGACAACACAATATGACCAGCTTGAAAAAGAAGTAATCATCTCATCTTGTGACTTAATGCTTGTACGATAGATGTGACTTAATACCTATACTGAGCACTACAATGTAACTCCTTTAAGTATGAGGTTGCACGAAATATTTGCCACTTGAACAATCCACTACTTCGTGTAACACTGAGTACTAAAACGTAACTCATTTACGTGATAGCTATACTGTGAGCACTACAACGTAACTCCTTACATCAGTAATAACTAGATCGTCAAGACTGAAATTTTTAATTTGCGCAGACAAGTTATCTTCAAAAGTATTGCATCCAATCACCCCTAGACTTTGAGATAAATAAGTACACTTTTGAAATGCCACTTTAAAATCAAATCAATAATACCATACAAAAAACCCCGTAGTCATTTTTGTTAAACAACGCAATTCTAGCCGTGAATAATGTATCCCCGTGAAATTTGTATACCAAAATAACACTCAATCAACCAGATATTATCAAATTATGCATCCAAAAAATAGATTTTGTATAACACATTTGATATTTCAATTATTTTCAGTCCCAGTCCATAACCTTGTGTCAAATTGAATGATACTAGCTCAGCCCCAATATGCATAATCGTCCAATCAACTTGTGTGAATCACTGAAGCCCAAAATTAATAGCCAAAGTGAAGTACCGGTTCAGAAGCCCATAAAAAAACAAACCCGATCCAACAAAAATAACCTGACCCAAAGTAATCACACTCTTATACGCTCACAATCCCTAATTTATCTCCCATTTGAGATAACCCTAAACATATTTCCACATTTGCAGCCACTAAACTTTTCTCTAGCAGCCACACATCTGCCACCATCTATATCTCCTAAACACAAACGCATCTCACCTCCCAATCACAACCGATCTCACCTTCATCCCATCACATCTCAACACCATCACAACAGATGAATAAAACATAGAAACACTACTTTCTTTATGTTTAGCACGGTTGAAGAGTACAAGAGGTTTGTATCTTCAAGATCTTTAATCAAAGGTCTCGGGTAGGTTAATGATGTTTTTAATTTCGTATTGTGATTGAACCGATTGAAAGAGAAATGATAACAATATTGTTATTGTTTATCTTTGTTATAATCGGATAGTGAAAGAAACGTTTGCTTTCTTATATGGATCTATGATGATAATGGTTTAACAAAAAAAATCTTTAAAAGATTAGAATAAAAGTTAAACCAAATCTGAGATTGTGTCTTGGTCAAGTCTTATTATGTTTGTGAGATGGAATGAAGGTGTAGCGTGAATAGTGACATGGGATTAAGGATAGATGGACTGGTGGTTATTGTATTGTGGTCGAGTCTCTTTCTTTCTTTCTTTCTTTCTTTTTTCTTTCGGTTTGACTTAGGTATTTGGACAGATGATGGGTTATAAGCTGAGTCTTGGTATTTGGATATGGTCAAGTCTCTTTCTGCATCTTGCATCTGTATTTTCGAAACTTTACATCTTGTATTTTCGAAACTTTTCTTCACTTTAATTTTTGAAACTTTTCATATTGAAAAATTTCGAAACTTTGTTACCCCAAAAAAATTTTGAAAGTTTCTTTCCACAACTTTTCGAAAGTAAAAAATTTTCGAAAAAGGATATTCTCGATAAATAGTACATTTCGAAAACATATTCTTGAAAAATAGTACTATCGAAAACATATTCTCGATAAAAAGTACATTTCGAAAATTTCTTATACAAGAAATTCCGACCAGATTCCGGCGAGTCATTTTGCAGATTCCAATGAGTTTTCCGATGAGTTTTCCAACCTTGTTGTGCCTTTACATTGACCACTTTACACGGGATGGTACAAAACAGTCGTGAAATTGATATAAGATTGCATAAAAAGCTGTTTGGACAAACATATGACACAAAGCAGTTTTTTTTGGGAACCAATGAATGGAAGCATCTGACTTTTTTGACCATCGATACAAATAGTTGTTTAGAAACTGTTAAACCATAAAAGATATGAAAAAAAAATTCCAGGTCCGAAAAAATTGGTAAAAACAGCTTAAAAACATATACGAACCACAAAAATCATCAAAAGACAACACCGCAGCTCTGATGCCAATTGTAGGACCGAAAATATATATGATTCATGTGGTTCGAGAGGTCGAGGTTGATCAAAGAAGATGAAAGGATACATGTTTCTAGTGAGAGAAAGTAGAGAGAGGGTGGAGAATAAAAGGAACTTTGATAGATAAAAGAAATAATACAAATGACCTAATGATTTCCCACACACCTCATGGAGAGTCATGAGGGGTATTTATAGGCTAATCACAACATTACTTTGCCTAGTGTACAATAGTAGTCCCTGCGGGTACTACATGTTACTAATCTAGTCCAATTCACATGTGTGACGTTATCTTTATAAAAAAGCAAGGCTAACACATGTTTTGTAGCATTAGGGTTTCCTTAGTGTATAAAAGGAACCCTATGACATTGTATTATATGTCAATTCCAAGATTAATAGAAGTGATTATTAGTAAATCTCTATGTGTTCTTTATAACCATTGTTTGTTAAGATTTCGCATTAACAATCAATTATACACAGTTAAGATTTTCTCATATATTTAATTTGGATTTATTTAAGTAAACTATTGTCTAACAAAGGCTACTTAGATCCATAACTTTGGACCTACAAGTGGTATCAGAGCCTATAGAGGGACTCTGAGTTAGAAGAAACACATCAACCACAAACAAAACAATCACTCATTCACTAATCTCCAAAACATGTCTAAACCCAATGATGCATACGCTGACCATCCAAGTGATGATGATACTTCAAATCATGATGATGATGATGATGTTGTCTCAGAAACTAGCAAGCCAAAACAACAGCAAATCATGTATGCAACAACAACCATCTCCAATATCAAACTCCTAAATCTAAAGAAGGAGGAGTATGATATTTGGGCTACGGAGATAGAGCACTACTTGGAGTATATTGACAATGATGTCTGGAAGGTGATCCATAATGGAAACTCTAAGAAGAGGATCTCTGTTGGGAAGGATGGAACTGTTAGGGTCCTTCCACCAGTCTTTGCTACAGAGATCCATGCTGTGAAGAAAGAGAGGAAGGCCAGAACCATCTTACTGATGGCCATTCCCAAGGAACACCTCAAAAGGTTCCATTGGATGGATGATGCAAAAGAAATCTGGGATGTAATCAGGACTAGATTTGGAGGTAATGAAAATTCTAAGAGGATGCAGAAGGCTGTTTTAAAACAATAGTTTGAATCTTTCTCTATATCAAGTTCTGAGGGGTTGGAGAAAGGTTATGATAGATTTCAATAACTTCTATCACAGTTGGAAGCACATGGTCATGAAGTGCCTACTGAAGATGCAAACCAAAAGTTTCTCAGATCCTTGCCTTCAGAATGGTCTAACCTAGCAATGACAATAAGAGCCAAAGAAGATGTGGACAACTTGTTAATTGATGACTTGTACAATAACCTTAGAGTCTTTGAACAAGAAATCAAAATTCATTCAAAACCATCTTCAAGTGCCAATGCTGCTTTTGTCTCTCACAGCAAGACCAATACTAATAAAGTTAAGTCTGGCAACTTTGGTACTTCTTCAAGTAATGTAAGAGAAAGAGAAGTGCCTGCAGGTTTTGCCGATGAAGTTATCCACTCTCTTTTTGCAAAGCAAACAAAAGACTTGGACCTCCTTCATGAGGACCTTGAACAAATAAATGATGTTGATATTGAAGAGATGGATATTCACTGGCAAATAGCAATGATTGTTGTTAGGATGAAGAGGTTTTTCAAGAAGATTGGAAGACCAATCAGGTTTGATGGTAAGGCACCTGTTGGTTTTGACAAGACGAACCTTAAATGCTACAGATACCACAACACAGGCCACTTTGCTAGGGAATGCACAACTCCAATGACCACTAATGGAACAAGGAAGAAAGACTCAAAAGCTGGTTTACCTGTAAAGAATCAGATTGGGATGCTAACTGTTGATGATGTTCTCAACTGGGGAGAGCACAATGATGAAGAGGAAGAAACCAATCATGCTCTCATGGCTATAAGCTCCAACTCTTAGGTATCTTTATACTCTAAACTTTGCATTGACTCATACAATAATATTAAAACACTTTTTGATGAACAATTGAGTCAGATAAGTGATCACGAAGTACAAATACTTGCATATGATAATGCTATTAAGACTTTAGAAGCACAAATTGTAACTTTACAAAAACAGCAAGCTACTTTAAATGAAAAACTCTTCTTTCAAGCTAATGAAATTTCTGAAAAAGATGAAAAGCTTAGGAAGTATAGAAGAATAGGAATGAAATCTTTAAAAGACAAAGACCACCTGCAAAATATTGTAGACTCTTGGAAAGATTCTTCTAAAAACCTGTTTAGACTTATAGATTCAGGAATGAGTTCAAACTGTAAAGTGGGTCTTAGATTTGAGAGAAAATCAAATGATGAGGTTTTAGGCTATGAGGAGGAAATGGAAAGAACTGTTTTTATTAGTAAAGATGAAGATTTTGTTGATAAACCAGTGTACAATAGATTTTCACAAACTGAAAATTTTAAAGGAGTTCCGCACCCCTTAAATGGAGACTATACCCCAAAACCACAGAAATAAATTGTTGAGTCTCTATATGTGTATGGTAAAAGAGGACCTCAACAGCCTAAAAATAATGTCTCGGATGATAAAACTAGTGAGTATTCTACCTGTCAATTGAATGAAAGTGAAGGATCCATTGGTAATATCTCTGACAATTTAGTTGAGTCTGAGTTAGAACAAGTAAGTGTACCAAAAGAAAAGTCTATACCTAATCTTATTTCAGTCAACAAATCAGTTGTGTCTAAATCTACACATAAAACAGTTAAACCTAGTTGTGTGTCACATATAAAATCTCCTAGGCAACAGGTTAAAAGTCAAGAGACACCTAGAAAGAATTGGAATGAGATGGGGAAAGGCTACTCTTTTACTCAGAAAAGATGTTTTGTTTGTGGTAGTCTAAGTCATTTAATTAAAGATTTTGATTTTCATGAAAAGAAAATGGCTAGAGAGGCTGAGATTAAGAAAAACAGGGCTATAAATACTGGTAATGGGATGGCTAAACCAATATGGACAAATTGAGAACAGAGTTAATCATGCAAATAAGTTTGTTCCAAGACCAATACTAATCAATGCTGGTAGATCAAAAGTTAATTCTGTTCAGTCAAACATTAATACTGGTAGGCAAAATGTTAATTTTGTTAAGCTTAAAGTTAATTCTGGTTATGTAAATGTTAAATCTGTTCAAATCAAATAACCAGTACCTACCAGTAACTATTATAAAAGGCCACAAGTGACCAAATATAATGAGAAAATCAATTCTACTAAATCTCACTCACTTGTGAGGAGACCCATTGTTAAACAAACAACCAAACTTGTTGGGTCACTGAATTCCCCAATCTTCTTCTAACTAGGATTTAAACATAAAATAACATAAGTGTTTAATATCCATAAACACAAACAAGTCACTGAGTGAACAGTATCTCAGTGAGTCATCTTCAGGATGCTTAGAAGAGCCTATGAAGAAAGGTTCACCATTCAGTGAGGCAGAACTCAGAGAGTGGCATCTAAGCCAAAAAGAAGGTAATGGGTTCAGTGAGGATGACAATAACTCACTGAACCCCCAAGACTCCTCAACAACTATTGAAGTACTGAAGACTGAAGACTGAAGACCTGAAGACTGAAGTATGGGCGAGACAAGGCGGGAAAGTTTGAACTTATCAACAGATGTCCTTATCAACCTGAAGTCAAACTTTCCCTGAATGGCATAATAGGATGGTGTCATCACTGTGCATCAGAAAGGCACATTGTCTTTTACCCAATATAGTCTATTGTAACAGAGACAAAATATGTAAGTATTTTGTCTCTACTAGTTAGTTCATCTTTTTGTCTTTGTTAGTAACGTTGTAATTTACTTGTGTATAAATAGGCAGCATAAGTGAGGAGTAAAAGTTGACAAGTTTGTGCAATTAATGCTTAGTATTCACAAACCACTTTTACTCCTCCAAAAAACAACGTAGTCCCTGAGATAGCTCGGTGTGACCTTTAGTTGTCACTCAAAATTTGTTTGAGTTTAGTGAGGAGTCCATACCATACTTTTCATTTCAATCCCAAGTGTTATTTCGCAAACACTTGGGTATAATTCTTTTGATTAACTTCTAATAAGAATTAAACGTTGAAAATATTGTGTCTCTTTTCTTTGCGTTTATCTTTGTTGTTAATCTTTTATATATGTGTTAAAAAGCCATGGAACTTGGTTAGATTAACTCTTTAGTTAACTATTAACCTAGTAACCGGGTCCAACAAGTGGTATCAGAGCCTCTGATTTGTAAAACTTCTCTAAATCTGTTTTCAAAACACAAGAGTGCTTAAAAGTTTTTAAAATCAAGATCCCACCATGGCTGACTAAGATGTTCCCCAACTTGTCGATAAAAAGGGTGGAAGTTATTTAGCTACTGCCCCTCGACTAGAGGTTGGAAAATTCAACAAGTGGAAAAAGCGAATGCTTTGCTACTTGACTGGGATGGAACCATATTACATTAAGCTTATTAATGATGGTCCATATGTGCCAACAACTGCCCAAGGTTTAGTCAAACCTAAAGCTCAGTGGACCCCTGATGAGAGGAGGGTGGTCAATCAGGACCAACGCCTGAAAAGCATCATTATATCTTGTCTCCCTGACGATATAATGGAATCAGTCATCAATTGTTCAACTGCTAAGCAGACATGGACTGACTTGGTTCATAGCTATGAGGGTCCCTCATATACCAAGGAAAACAGGATCATGGACCTAAAACTTGAGTACAATACTTTCAGGGCCAAAGACTCTGAAAGTCTCTCAGAGACCTATACCCCGTATAAGACCCTCCTGAATGAGCTGACCAATGATGGTTTCACCCTGTCAAAGCATGAAATCAATGTTGGATTTGTCAACAGTCTCCCTAAGAAATGGTTAAGCTTCTCTTAGGGTTTGAGAAATGCTAATCATATCCAGAATCTTGAGCTCCCTGAAATTTATGGGAAGTTTGTCTATGAAGACAATCTTATCACCAGGAGATACCATAGTAAAGCTTAGGAGACCAAAAAGACTGACCTCCTCACCCATATCCACTGCTTTCTATTCAAATGGTGTTGTGCAGGATTGTCAAGAAGGATCTGATGATGAGGTTGATGAAAGAACTTGTGAGGAGTACCTGAATGATTTACAAATTGAACTTCATGAAAGGGCACTCCTTGCAAACTCAAGAAGATTTATTAAAAGAAACAAAAAATTTTCTAACTCAAAGGCAAATGACAATACTGAATGTTTTAAATGTGGTAAAAAGGGTCATTTTACAAAAGATTGTTTCTTAAAAACAACCTCAGAACCATCTTACAAATTCTCAGGAAAAAATTTCTCTTCAGGAACTAGCAAGTTTCAACCAAAGTTGCTTCAATCAAGTCAGTTTGTTCAAAACAAAATTGAAAAAATACCTCAAAAAGATTTTGAATCCAAATACAAAAAGGCCAAGGCCAAACTTACTTTTCTTTAGTCTGCTTCCTCAGTCACTCAGCCACCTCAGGCTCCTAAACAAGCTCAGGCTAAAAACAAAGGGCTAGTTGCTGAACATTTGACTAGGATGAGGTTGAAGTGTCTTCTGATTATGAAGAAGTTCACATCAGTACCCTGATGGCTCTCTTAGAAGACAACAAGCTTGCTGTGAGAAAGGTAAACATCTTACTCTCTATGGATGATGATGCTGATTGGAAATCTTACTTAGATTATATTAATGTTGATCTTAAGTATATTGAAGAGGAGAGACTTAATTTGTTTTCAAAATTTAACAAACTGAGTTTTGAATTAAATCAGTGTAGAGATGAACTTCTTGCTTTAAAACAAGCTAAACTTGAAAGTGTCACACTTCAAATTCAAAATTTTGAACTTGTAAAACAAAATCAAGCTCTTCAAGAAGAACTTAAAAAAGAAAAGGCTGTCATTTGGAAATGGACTCAGAAGAACTTCAAACTTTTTGACACACTGAGTCTCACACCCAACACCAAAAAGGCTGCTCTGGGTGAAGATCAACTCACTGAAGTGTCTAGAGAGAGTAGCCATTCAACAGCCTTTCTATCAGCAAACAAACTCTCTATCAAAGAACTTGCTCCTAAGCCCAGTGATTGGATTGAAAGAGTCAATCCTAACAGTAAACTGCCAAACTTCAACACTGGAAAAATTCTAGAGCCTGAAAGTTAGGCTATTAAGGAGTTGCTAGGAGTTACAGATGAACCCAGTCATACTGAGTCCATCACTGAGTCTAAGTCAGATTCACAACCACCACTCCCTCCACTGAAACAACTTCAGGGAGCAGCACCTAGTTCAGATCTTGCACCACCAGTTTATCAAGCACACTCTCCAAAGGAGAAAACAAATCCAGGAATAACCATCCTGAAGAGACCTACCTCTGTACCTCCTGAAAACCACACACCTTCAGTATCCACTGGAGTAAAACCTAAAAGCACTGATTCAAAGTTTGATCAGTTAGCTGAACTTGTCAGGAAGTTGAGTGAAAGATTGAGTCCACTGAGAAACACTCTAACTCAAAATCTAAACCAACAACTTCCTCAAGTTCCTCCAAACCAAAACCTTCATCCACACCTTCTGTGAGATGTAAACTTTGCAATCATCCAAACCACTCCACTGATAATTGCTACAGAATCCTGTTCTGCATGATATGCAAACAAGAAGACCACAGGACTTCTGATCACAACTCTCACACTGCTTCTCTAAAAGCACAAGGTCTTTACAAAACACAAGGCTATCAGTATGCCTCATCTTCTAAACAAAGACAAAAGGCTAAGCCTTTCTTGCCATGTCCACACTGTGGGTTCAATGATCATCTACCTGATGATTGTATGATGAACAACTATTGTAACATCTGTGGAGACCCCACACATGATGACAAAGGACATGACAAGATCATTCAAGCCAGAAGAAACACCTCAACCAGCACTTCTCAGTCAACTGAGTCTTCAACTACAACAAAATGTAAAACATATGGAAGCTCAGTTCACTCTACTTCAGACCATGACTCTTTAGCTAAGTTCAAAAAGTCCCTGAGGACTAAGCCCACTAGGAGGTGGGGTAACAAGAAAAACTAACCTAGTTTACTATTTGTGTAGAAACACATCAGGGATCCTGCTTGACACCTCAACAGTGGATGCTCAAGGAATATGTAGAAGAACCAGGACCCAAAGTAGTATTTGGTGATAACTCATCAGCTCCCACTGAAGGTTATGGTTTAGTAAACTGCTATGGTATAATTTTTACAAGAATAGCTTATGTCAATGGTCTCAAGTACAATCTGATAAGTGTGAGTCAACTATGTGATGCAAAATACATAGTATAGTTTGATGATAAGAGAGGGGCCATCTTCAATGCCAACAAGGAAGTTGTGTTGATTGCTCCCAGGAGGGATGATGTTTATGTATTAGACATGTCATCCCTTACTCAAAATGGGACTTGCCTCTTCTCTAAGGCAAGTGAGACAATCAACTGGCTTTGGCATAGGAGACTCTCTCATCTCAATTTCAAAAACATCAACAACCTAGCCAAACAGAACAAAGTTCTTGGCCTTCCATCCTTGGTGTATACCAAAGACAAGCCATGTTCTGCTTGTGAAAACGGAAAACACCACAGGGCATCATTCAAAACCAAACAATTTTTCTCAATCAAAAGCTGCCTGCATCTTCTCCATATGGACTTGTTTAGACCTGTCAGCCCCATGTCCATTCATCATGAGAAGTATACTCTAGTTATTGTGGATGAATACTCAAGATACACTTGGGTTTACTTCCTGACCAAAAAGAGTCAGGCAGCTGACACAATCATGTCATTTGTCAGGAACATTGAAAATAAAAATGATGTCAAAGTTAAACAAATCAGAATTGACAATGGCACTGAATTCAAAAACCATGACCTTGAGTGTTTCTGTGACGAGAAAGGGATTTCTTATAATTTCACTTCTCCCTATACTCATGAACAAAATGGAGTAGCTGAAAGGAGAAAATAGAACACTCATTGAGGCAGCAATGACAATGTTGAATGGCTCAGTCCTCTCAAAACACTTCTGGACTGAGGCAGTCAGAACAGCCTGCTACACTCAAAATAGGTCTATTATTGTGAAAAGACACAATAGGACTCCCTATGAGCTATTCAAAGGAAGGATCCCTGACATCAGCTACTTTCATGTATTAGGGTGTCATGTGTTTATTCATAATCACAAGGATCACTTAGGTAAATTTGATGCCAAAGCTGATGATGGATACTTCTTGGGATACTCTCTGGTTTCCAAAGCCTACAGGGTGTTTAACACAAGGAGACAACAAACTGAGGAAATTTATCATATAACAGTTGATGAGAGCACTGAATCCATCAGGTTCTCCAGATCCTCAGTTGAAGAGATTGGTATTGATGATTCATCAAGGTATCCTCCTGATGAGTATCTCCCTGAGAATCACACTTCAACAATACCAAGGATAGCCAATCCATGCCGATGATTGCATCAAAACTTCCAAGTTGAACAGGCATAAGATCAATGGCAAAAGGTTTCTCTAACAGGGTTAGGGTACAATCTTTCATGACGGTATTTGTGCCTATTAAATTTCTGTTAGCCATCTCGATTCCATAGGTGGTGTTCAGCTTAGAGGGAGTAATGTTAAGTAAATGGGCAAACATATCTGATACAAAACTCTTATCTGCTCCCGAATCAAATAATACCCTAGCATTATGACGATTTAGTAGAAACGTACCGGTGACCACGTCAGGTCCATTGCCGTCTCCGAGGAGGTATACTCTAGCTTAAGCGTTGGTTTGTCCATTTCCCTTTGGGCAGTTCCTCCGGATGTGTCCTACTTCTCCGCATCTGTAACAAGTGGGAGTTACAGTCTGCGTGTTGCTTCCTATAGTATGACTTCTACAATGTTTGGTTTGGTGACCAATCTTTTGACATTTTTTGCACCGGGTGGTACAATGACCGTTGTGATGTAGTTTACATCGTTGACACTGGGGTTTTTGGCCGTTGTATCCTACACCTTCTATGGCGGCGTAGGCTCTGGTGTTCTCTTGTCTTCGGTTTTGTTGTTGGTGGTGAGCATTCCGATCATTGTGGTATTGTTGGTGGTTCCGATTATTGTTGTGGTTGTTGTTGTTGCGGTGATGGCTGGTGTTACTCTGATGGTTATTGTTGTGATGGTGGGTGGTTCTCTTGTTGTCTAGCTTCCTTTTGAGCTCATTATATTTAACCTCTCGATCCAGAAGTTTCTAGGCCAGTTCCATGGCGGCTTCTAAGGTTTCCTGTCAAATTGTTCCAACTCTTCTCTCATGGCCTGAACCCAGCTCTCATAAGTTAAAGCTTCTTTAACATTTTTAGGCTCTATGTCAGAAAGAAAATCCACATAGAGACAAACATTGGCTGAGGCTGCCATGAGTTTGGCAGCCATGCTTCTGGTTAGAATGCCTTCAGTGGGCTCACCAATGATGTTTACAAGCTCAATTGTTTTAGATTTTGTCCAGCTATCCTGAGGTCTAGGATAGGGATTAGAGCTTGTAGCAGCCTGAATTGTTGGAGTGGGTTCAGTTACAGGAACCTGAGGTAACTCAAGATTTTGGTCTTCAGTGACCTCAGTGTGAATGGCTTGGTTTGAGGGTTCCTGAACAATTGGTTCAGTGGTAGTGGTCGTTGGGTTTCAATGACTTCAATGAGACAACACCCTGTTCATCTATAGAACAAAAGGTGATGTCATCCTTGTTCAAGTGTATGTTGATGACATTATATTTGGCTCAATAAGTTACAAACTTTGCAAACATTTTGAAAAATTGATGACCACAAAGTTTGAAATGAGCATGATGGGTGAACTTACTTACTTTCTAGGACTTTCAAACAGACTAACAAAGGCATATCCATTTGTCAAGAAAAATACATTAGGAACCTACTAAAGAAGTATGTGCTTTCTGATTGCTCTTCAGTGAAAACCCCTATGGTTCCTCCAAACAACCTTGGTCCTGACCTCACTGGTAAATCAGTGAATCAAACCCTTTATAGAGAAATGATAGGGTTACTGATGTACTTACTTGCCTCAAGGCCTGACATCCAATTCTCAGTCTACCTTTCTGCTAGATATCAGTCTGAACCAAAAGAGTCTCATCTCACTGCTTGATGCGTGGGAATCGCAACAGGCTTTACCTCTCGAGGGATCTCGAGAAGCTTACAACCCCCACCAGGCAGTGTACCTGATCGTTGTAGTATAGTATAGTGACAAGTACCGGGGGATTGATCGTTCAGCTTAGGAATAGTGTCGCTAGGATTAGAAAGCCTAAATACTAGTTCTAAAGGTGAGGGATGATTATTTTTGTATTTTTATATTTTATAGAAAGCAAGTAAATATCTCGGGTTTGAAGGATTTGGGCGGAATTAGTTGCTAGTCAACTAACCCAATACTAAGATGCAATAAAAATAAAATACTAAAAATGAAAATAAACTAAATTATACTAAAGTTGTGAGCAGTAATTGGAGAAAATGTGTTTACTTAGATTTCACTACTCCCTAGACATCTTTTACACGTTAATTACTTGTTATAATTGCATGGATGACGGATCGTATTCCTTAATACCATTCATGGGGTGGCACACATAACTCCCCAATTCTATGAGCTCTTATCTCCTCCTACACCATGCCCAACATAACTATAGGGATTGTAAACAGTGGCTCATGCATTAAATACAACCAATAAAGACCTAGTGCGCCTCGGTTCATGTTTCTTAAGACGTTCAAGCATGTTACCAAGTGGAGATCTGCCAGTTTTCTTAAGCCTAACATATAAATCACTCATCCAAGACAAAGATAAACAAGTAATCAACACATAATTAACATCTAGGTTTCATTAGATCTAAGCAAACACAAGATAGATCTAGCCTAACATAATGGAATTGAGACAAGAACAAGATATAGACAACCAACACATAGACATATTGATTGAATTAAAGGAACACTTATCTCAATTACAATGCAAGGTATCAAGGGTTTGGAACCCTTGAAAAACCTGTAAAAGTTGCACCAAAATCGTACTTAGGGTTTTCTCCAAAACTTCTCCTTTTTGTGTGAAAATTAGAAAACTATATATAGAAAAATAGGTTTGACGGCGTCAAGAATAAACTTGTGATGCCGTCACCTCGCCGCCAAAACTCTTCTCAGACTGCCTAGATCTACTTCTGACGCCGTCAAGACATATACACTTCCAGGCCGTCATGACTCTTTTACTCTTGACGCCCTTCCAACGTGACGCCGTCAAATCTGTTCTGGGTCGTTATGGAAATTCATGAAATTTGCTCTTGACGCCGTCAAGGTTTTGCTCTTGACGCCGTCACCTACTGTTCCCAGCATGGAAAATTAAGACTTTGGCGTTTTCTTCACTTTTATGCTCCAAAAACGTCTGAATTGCTTCCTTTTCCAGATTTCTCTCCCAAAGTACCTAAAATCACAAAAGGAACGATTTAGGGCAATATTTGATCAAATAAATTCGGATTCGGGCTTAAATGACCCCCTAAAAACGGATCATTTTTCGCCTCATCATATACCCTTACACTTGAGATTTGCTTGTCCTCAAGCAAATGCGCTTTTATTCTACTCAAAAGACAAGTTAGGGGTCATTTTACACTAACATAAAAGTAATTATAACAAATAATCATTCCACTAAAGACCAATAGACAAGCACGGAGGTCATATACTAGCACCTCACAAATAGTGTTTAGATACTCACATCTCTCGGGTGTAATAAAGTGTAAATTACAATATGGAAACGGAAGATATCTCTCACTACCTGTCATAGCAAAATAGATTACCATAGGCTTGGGAAAGGATCAAACCTCCACCACATGGCGTAAGCACCTAGGATAAACTATCAAAGAGGTCTTTTAAAGGGTTGTAACGTTAGGTGTAGGGATATGAAATACACGGTTTTGTTGGATAAAGGAAGTTTTTACTGGTGGCGAGTTAAAAATCTTAGTTAATTACATGTACAATATGGCGTTGCTAAGCCAAGACTAGACTCGACTTAAGCTAATAAATAAAAAATAACAAAAACATAAAATGAACATAGAATAAAAAGGGATGGTAGTCCGTATGTTTTTTCTTTTTTTTTTCCTTTTTCTATTTTTTTTCTTTTTCTTGATTTTTTCGATTTTTTTTTTTTTTTTTTTTTTTTTTTTTTTTTTTTTTTTTTTTTTGCATACACTCTTACCCTACCATCCAAAATAATACATCATAGGGAATGAACATTTCCCTTACACTTGAATCTTTACATACTTTACATTTAAACTAATCTAACGACTCGAATTAAGAAAATCAAAACACTTGGAGCACTTTTAAGATTAACGTACATATGGGGGTAATAAGTGATGTTCTTCCCCATTACTCCATAAAATAAGTACTTACCCATGAGTCCCAATCGTCCCAAAACAATATGTACAAGGATATGACTCGACTTAGCAACCATGTAATCAATTAGAAAGTTAACTTAGGGTTTAACAAATAACAATAATGCACTAAAAATGAGCGCATACACGGAAGGCTAAGGCGATTTGGTTGTACATTTAAGTGGGGTGTAACAAATTCTTCCTTTAAGTAAAATGCTTAAAGTTAGAAACGAAAAGATAGGCTCGGAGGGGTGTACTAGGGGTTTCGTGTACTAAAAATGAGTACAACGCTAAGGGTGTGGGGAAAATTAGTTGACTTAACTAGCCAAGTAATATGACTTAAATGGTCAAGTAATTATAATACGGGTTTAACACAAGGGTGATCCTAATGCCTCTTATCATGTAGTAAATCCTACCACACGAATATAGTCTCACTAGCGGTCTCGGGATGCATCAGTAACGCAAGTTCTAGAATCTAAATGCTACCGGTACACTCATAAGCACTAATAATGAATGCTTTTCCTATCAAATCTAAAGGCGAACCTCACATATTTGGGTGGAAAATTTTTCTGAATATACGGTTATGTGCTAGTCATACAATCTCCTATCCATGAGACGCTTGCTATGGCTAAAGTTTCACTCCTAAATGTTGTAAAAAATTTTAAATTTGGCGCTAAAATTGCACTAACAAGTATTTCTCATAGTTTTATTACACATCTACCATTAAACAAAACAAACTCAAGCGAAAGTGTACATGTAAGGTATCATCTTTTTACCCTCCCCTTACACTTAAGATGAACATTGTCCCCAATGTTCAAGTAAAGAATGTAAAAGTGAAAAAGTAAAGAGAATGAAATCAAATACTCCCCTGATTCGCTCGGTATGGATAATAGGGTGGCCAGGTTAAATCTTCCTCCAAGAAAATGAACAATCAAAGCTTCCATTCCAGAATATAAATCATCTTCTTGTCATACATAACCTGTAAAACCTGACAAAATAGACAAGACAACCTCGCGTAAAATCGGCGGCATTCTATATAAGTTACTAAATCCTAGAAAACAAGATAAGATATAATGCTTGTGGAATGAAGTTTGCAGATCTCCTGGAGATTATAAAACTTAATAATTCACAAAAACCATAAGACTCCGTTAGAAAAACAAAACCGGTAAAATTTCCAGATTTTAACTCCTGACGCCGTCAAGAGTAAACCCCTGACGCCGTCAGAATTGACCTGCAGAAATCCTTATGTTAAGTTTCCGGAAAATTTCTGGAAAAACTTGGTCCTACTTCCTGGAAAATCCTGCAAAACTTCATTATGACTCAATACAAGCATTTGACTCTAACAAATACGAATACACATGTTCATTTAATATTGTGGAGAATCATGATCGGTTTGTTTCTTAAAAACATATTTGGGGTTTCCCCTTACACTTATCTTTTGCAAAAATACCTTTAGGTGGAGTTAAGACCAGGCCAAAACAACAAAGTAAAGTATTTCCACTATTTAGTTTAGAAACATGATCAACCAACAATAAAAATTAAGCATGCATACGGAAGCAAATAACAAACAAACAAATAAAATCACACAAAACATGGGTTGCCTCCCAAGAAGCGCTTTTCTTTATTTACGAGTCTTGTAGCTAGACTCAAGGTCATGGGTTAACGTGTTTCGCTTATGCTCACATAACCTAGTGTGAGCCATCTAATAGTCGCCTCATCTTTCTTATAATCATCACCTAATTCTAAGCATCCGCGATAGTATCTTTTATTCTTTTCATGAGTATACTTAAGTCCTTTTCTCTTATCGTTCTCACTTAGCATCTCTATTGGCGGATACCTACTACACTTTTCCATGGAAAAATCCTTGAAACTAGGGTGTGTGCGGGGCATTTGATAGACAAAATCTTCTTCCCCATCCGAGAATGTAATTAACCCTTCTATGAGTTTTTCATCGAGATTGGTCAGCCGTTTGAAGGGTTTTCCAAACACAACTTGGGTCAACTTATTATCAATAAACTCTCCTAGATTCTCCATAACCATGAACTCAACAAGATAAACCAAGCTTCCAACAAACACATGCAATGGTATTGCCTTAGCAATAATGTTTTCTCCTTTGTACTCTAACTCATCTACCATGATTTGATTGTATTCATTACGTGAGATTATGTTCATTGGAAGAGATGAGTTGAGACAGGCATTAAAGCTCTTAAATCCGATCTTACAAGGGAATTGCATGTTAAATGAACTATCACACTCAATCCTAGTTCTAGGGTCAACATACCTAAGAGGGTTTATTTCTTCTTCCATCCTATTCTCATTAATCACATCACCATCATCAAGATCCTCATCGGAGTCTGAATAGTAGAAAGGACTAGCCCTACGGTCATCATCATGATCAGACTCTTCTAACTCAGAATTATTGTTAAAGTGGTGGTTGGGTGAAAGGTTAGGAGGGTTCACATTTTCTGCTAAAGGAAGTGGGGCGGGCATTTGGAAGATCCTACGATGAAAAACACGAATAACAGGAATCAAACGATCAATGTTATTGTGTTCCACCGAAAAAGTTTACGAACAAAGGACACAAAGAAATAGATAGACTAAACAAAACCTAAAAATAAAAATAAAATCCTACTAGAAAGGAATCTAGCAAGTAGACCTAATAAAAAGAAATTCTAACCTAGACAATAACTATTCCCCGGGCTGCGGCGCCAAAAACTTGATGCGTGGGAATCGCAATAGGCTTTACCTCTCGAGGGATCTCGAGAAGCTTACAACCCCCACCAGGTAGTGTACCTAATCGTTGTAGTATAGTATAGTGACAAGTACCAGGGGATTGATCGTTCAGCTTAGGAATAGTGTCGCTAGGATTAGAAAGCCTAAATACTAGTTCTAAAGGTGAGGGATGATTATTTTTGTATTTTTATATTTTATAGAAAGCAAGTAAATATCTCGGGTTTGAAGGATTTGGGCGGAATTAGTTGCTAGTCAACTAACCCAATACTAAGATGCAATAAAAATAAAATACTAAAAATGAAAATAAACTAAATTATACTAAAGTTGTGAGCAGTAATTGGAGAAAATGTGTTTACTTAGATTTCACTACTCCCTAGACATCTTTTACACGTTAATTACTTGTTATAATTGCATGGATGACGGATCGTATTCCTTAATACCATTCATGGGGTGGCACACATAACTCCCCAATTCTATGAGCTCTTATCTCCTCCTACACCATGCCCAGCACAACTATAGGGATTGTAAACAGTGGCTCATGCATTAAATACAACCAATAAAGACCTAGTGCGCCTCGGTTCATGTTTCTTAAGACGTTCAAGCATGTTACCAAGTGGAGATCTGCCAGTTTTCTTAAGCCTAACATATAAATCACTCATCCAAGACAAAGATAAACAAGTAATCAACACATAATTAACATCTAGGTTTCATTAGATCTAAGCAAACACAAGATAGATCTAGCCTAACATAATGGAATTGAGACAAGAACAAGATATAGACAACCAACACATAGACATATTGATTGAATTAAAGGAACACTTATCTCAATTACAATGCAAGGTATCAAGGGTTTGGAACCCTTGAAAAACCTGTAAAAGTTGCACCAAAATCGTACTTAGGGTTTTCTCCAAAACTTCTCCTTTTTGTGTGAAAATTAGAAAACTATATATAGAAAAATAGGTTTGACGGCGTCAAGAATAAACTTGTGACGCCGTCACCTCGCCGCCAAAACTCTTCTCGGCCTGCCTAGATCTACTTCTGACGCCGTCAAGACATATACACTTCCAGGCCGTCATGACTCTTTTACTCTTGACGCCCTTCCAACGTGACTCCGTCAAATCTGTTCTGGGTCGTCATGGAAATTCATGAAATTTGCTCTTGACGCCGTCAAGGTTTTGCTCTTGACGCCGTCACCTACTGTTCCCAGCATGGAAAATTAAGACTTTAGCGTTTTCTTCACTTTTATGCTCCAAAAACGTCCGAATTGCTTCCTTTTCCAGATTTCTCTCCCAAAGTACCTAAAATCACAAAAGGAACGATTTAGGGCAATATTTGATCAAATAAATTTGGATTCGGGCTTAAATGACCCCCTAAAAACGGATCATTTTTCGCCTCATCACTGCTGTAAAGAGAATCATCAGATACCTGAAGGGTACACCTAACCTTGGTTTGTATTACCCCAAATGTTCAGGGTTTGATCTCAAGGGATACACTAATTCAGACTATGCAGGCTGTAATATGGATAGAAAAAGTACTTCAAGATCCTATCAATTCCTTGGTGGCAAACTTGCGTGTTGGAGTACAAAGAAACAACAGTCAGTGGTCATGTCCTCAGCTGAAGCTGAATATATGGCTGCTACAGTGTGTTGTGCAAATGTACTTTGGATGAAGAGCCAACTGGGTGACTATGGCGTTTGGTACAAGATGGTACCCATCTTTTGTGATAACACCAGTGCCATAGCCATCTCAAATAACCCAGTGCTTCATCAAAGAACCAAACACATTGACATAAGGTACCATTTCATCAAGGACCACATCATGAATGGAGAAATTGAATTACATATCATCCCCACTAAGTATCAGTTAGCTGATATCTTTACCAAACCCCTGGATGAACCCACTTTTACCAGACTGAAAGCTGAGTTGGGCATGTTGGACATTGAATCAGGCAACTGGTTAAAATTATTCCAAATTGATGTAAATTCTCTTAGGTCCCTGAATAAACCCATTTCTCAGTGATATACACCTCATCACTGATCATCAACACGCTGAATGATAATTCATTCAGGGGGCTCAAGATGTCAAATGACATTGAATACCCTAACTAAATGCTCTAAGTACTTAGTTAGTAAATGTCCCAGGTAGCTAACTGGTCCCTATTAAATATAGGAATATATGTTGCTTACACAACTGGCATCCACATCTTGGGCCCCCACACCTACTTCACTAATACCACTGAGCATTAAATGCTCTCACACACGCAAATACTTGTGTGGTGACATCACTCTGCAAAAGTGTCTTTTGCAGAGCCACGCAACTGTTCATCCAATCATGTTGCGAGAAAAATGGTGTAATGGGAATTGTGCAAATTAATGTGGATATCAAACACGCTTAATAACATCATTTTGAATTAATAACAAAACCGTTTGATATCCGCAACATCATAACCCTAATTCATTCCCTATAAATACCCCTACAAAGAAAAACACACACACGCTTTCAAAACTTAACAAAACTCTTGCAAATTTTATCCAAAAACAAATTTGTTTTCAAACTGTGTGTGTTCCATCCTTGATTAAAACTTTTTCTCAAAACCAGACCATTTCTCATCACAATGGCTTTTTCTAAAGTCATCAAATACGCTCCCAATGTGGATTTCCAAGTGGAGAGCTTAGACCTGACCAAAAATAATGTGGTGGAAAATTTCGCCTACCCTGAATACAGGGATGTGGTGAAATTTCTTCAAAACTGTTTCCTTACCACCACATTCACTAAAACCCATCTGTCATTTATCATGACTATTTGAGGGAATTCTGGTGCACAGCGGTGGTTGAAAACCCTAATGCACCAAAGGATGCCACCATAAGGTTCTCAGTAAAGAATGGGACAAAGTTCCAAACTCTTAACTATAAGACCTTTATCAAAGCCACTGGCCTTGATTATGCTGTGACCTTTTCTGCCCAACCCACTGAAGAGGATGTGAAGGCAATTTTGCTAGAACTAGGGCCCTATGATAAAAACCACCTTGAGGTAACTCCAGGGGCCCTCCTATCCAAAGCCTCAATCATCAAAACCTAGTTTCCTGCCCCCTGGAGGATCCTGATGACCTTTGTCATCCAGGTCCTTGGGGGAAACAAATCCTCCACTGAGCAACTTAACACTACTCAATCAATGATAGTTTATTGTCTCCTGGAGGGTATAAAAATTGACCTTGGAGAAATTATGTTCAGGGACCTCATTGCAAAATTAGGTGGGAACTCTAGGCAAAAACTTATGTCATACCCTAGATTTATTTCCTGCGCCCTGCAAGACTTGTTGGGGTCCGAGTATGTTAAGCCTGATGGTGTAGGCTTTAAGCCTGATGGCGTAGGCTTTAAGCCTGATGTCCTACATAAGGCGAATTACTCTCGTGACCTTGCTGAGGTTACACCTGTCGCCCTGACCACGTATATGCTTACTGCTATCCAGGGTGACAACAAGATTTCTCCTGTTCCCTCTCCCACCAAGAAGGTGAAGAGGAAGAAGGGGCAGGGGTCCAGGAAGGTAGCTCAAGCCAAGTCACTCTCCACTGGTACCTCTGTCTCTAAGCCTGACAAAAGGGGGCAACAACAACAGACCCTGACTATTGACACCCTCAGGATCATAACCGAATCATTGACCCCAAAACAACCGCCAATGAAGGGCACTGAGACATCACACTCAATGTCCTCGGGCAAACCCATTCCCAAAGGCTCTTCTGACATAAACAAGTCAGTGGAGTTGGAATCAACCCAACCTCCACATCTTGTTAAAGGCTCTGGTAAATCACAACCAGAGTCTCAGGGAGCAAGGGGTCCTAAATCCTCGGTGGGGCAGCACTACTCCACTGAGAAGGGGACCCACACCCTTTCACATCCTGCTAAAGGCTCGGGTAAATCACAACCCAAGCATCAGGGAGTCAACGCCCCTAAATCTTCGACATGCCAGCACAAGCCTGTTGGAAAGGGGGCAAAACCACTCAAGTACCTGATGAGGACATTCGCAAATCAAAGCTTTTGTCTGAGGGCACAACAACTCTTCCCAAAGACTCAGAGGGACTTATGCAACCATCTGATAGGGACACAACAATCACGATTCCTAAGGATGACACTAGAAAACACCCATCAGTGTCTGAAGGGATCCCGGGGGACAAAGACTCAGAGGGAAAAAGACCATCCGCTGATATGGAACCCAAACCCACTCATAGAGGTGCCCACAACTTGGGAACTGGCTCTAAGGACCAGGCAGATAAAACCAGTCTGTTGGATTAGAGGAGTCAGGACCTGGCCACAACGAAGGCAAGTCTTCTTATAAAGAGGAGCCGGATAACCTTATTTTGTAGATTCAGTCAATGGCTGATGTTCAGGCAGCCTTGTTCTCAGATGATGACTTCCATAGTGATGAGGAGGTTTTTGAAGCCGGAGATGACATGGAGGTTGAGGAGACAATCCTTGAACAAATCTCTCAGTATCCTCAATCTTCTGACCATGAAGCTGCTGAATCTCACTCCGAATCAGAATCCTCATGAGATGATCAAGCTCCTCTCACTGGGAAGTTCTTTACAAAGTTCATCAAAAGGGCCACCAATGCCTTATTCAAGGGAGTCACTGATCAAGTTTTTCATATGCACACTGAACAAGCTGTTCATTACTTCAACCTTAAAGATGCTGTTGAAGAATTTAATGACGATGTCAGGGAACAAAATGCCTCAGTTTCCTTCTCCCTGGCACAGATTGTCTCCCACCTTAACAAGTTCCTTGAATCCCTAACCAAACTGAATACAAGGATTCAGTCCATTCAAGAATCAGTTAAGGATGATCCTGAACTTACCAGGAAGCTTCTTCAGGCATCCGAGACCTATCAGCTCAACTCAGTGCATCTCACTGAGCTACTCAACCTACTGAAGTCCTTCAATCTTCAGGTTCTCAGTAGCTCAGTAGAATCTGTCAAAACCTCCCTTGCTGCCTTGGATCAATCAATGGCAGCTCAGTCTCAAAAGTCAGCCTCTCTAGCTTGGAGTTTTGGTTCTCGGCTGACAGCAATGGAAAATGCTCAGGCATCACTTGAAGCCAAGGTGTCTACCATTCAACAGGACACCTCAGCCATCAGGACTATGATGACTGAGATATATCAGGCCTTCAAGAGTTCCTATCCTTCTGCATCAATCACTCCAACTCTTGCCATCACTGCAGCTCAGGCAACAGTTGAGGGGGAGAATGTCACTGGTGCCCCTCATACTGATGCCCAAGATGAAGTTACCGATGTTGCATCAAGATGACAGCCCTCTCACACTGAGGGGGAGCATGTCACTGAGGCCACTCCCATCTCATCAGTTTAACCTCAAGAAGAAACAATCTCCTCATCTCATCAGCAGGATAAAGGCAAAAGCATTGCTACAACACCTGAACCTGAAATAGTGCTGAAGCCTACCTCCACCATAGTCAGACAGGACCATGATGAACCAATCAAAGTTTAGTTTGAGATCAATGGGGATCCATCACCTCACTGATGTTGAAATTCAGGCCTATTTGGAAAGAGATGAGATACTAAAAATGGTGGCTGTGGAAGAAAGGATGAGCAAACCTGTCCTCATAAAGGGTGTTCAAGAAGAGGCTGAGAAGATTGGTTTGGCAACTGAGGAACTGGCTACTGGGCAAGCTGGTGCTGTCTTCAAAAAGGCTCAGGAGGAAGAGATGAGTGCCCTGAAAAAGCAAAGAGAACAAAAGCTCAAGAAGGATGATGTGTGCTTTTTCACACATCCTTTTTAGGCTTAAATCAGACCAAATACACCAAATACTAACCAAATATGTCAAGAGAATGTGTGTTTTTGTATTTGTGTAACAACCCGTACTTTTCCACATCAATGATTATTCCCAAACTCTAATTTATTACTTTCAAAATTTTGCAAGAACACTTTTTACATATAATTTTTTTTAGTTAAATAAACGTAAAATTAGACACAACCCTCTTGTGCACTACGACTTTAGACTATATTTAGTCTACAACATTACAGTACATTGCCGCTATTCTAGTCCATAATTTAAATGCAAAGGCAATTGTATCTTTATTTACATAATTTTTTAATAAAAGTCTTTCACAATTTAAATGAACAATGTACCCGCTACTTCTAACAATTATTTTTAATACATTATCACACTTACTAAATTAATACAAAAGTGTCAAAAATTATTTTCTTACACTTTTATAATTCTTTTACTAAGCACACTTAATTATACGTATTTGATGTTAACTATTAAACCAATACCCAATACCTATTTTTAATACCTAATACACTTAATAAATACAGTTTATATAAAAATTAAACATATGTTTCCTCTTTTTCTACCTTTGTCGTACCCCCTAATTTATAACATCACACATAAAATCATTTCTTTGACTAAATTGTACAAGTATTCAAGAAGTTAGACCATGACCAACTAGTATGTGTGCTTGACCACCATTTTGTCCCCTACTTTCCCCAAATTTTTGGCCAACATAGGTATTCCTAGCCAACACACTTTTCCTTTGACCCTAGCTATGTATTTGACTACCATTAATGCCTTTTCTATATAAAAAGTGCTTATACACTCATTTTACTCACACTTAACAAAAAAAAAAAAAAAAAAAAAAAAAAAAAAAAAAAAAAAAAAAAAAACTCACCACTCTCACACTACAATCGGCCACTAGGAGAAAAGAGCAAGAAAAATTAATTTTTCAAGTGCAAGGGTTTATTAAGAGTTTACTTGGGTAACGAAATTAGTAGCAAGGGCTTGGAGTCATTAGTTGGGGTATCCTTGTGTTCATCACCATCACATACACTTCTTAGGTGCAAGTAAGTCATTACACCATTTTCATAAGCTCTACACTTAATTTCACGGGGTTTTTGCATATATATCCTTCCGAAAATGCATAATTGCATATATATCCTACGTATGCAAAAAAAAAAAAAAAAAAAAAAATGTATTATGTGCATAAAAAAACTTGTACAAAAGACATATATACAATTATCATTTTGGGAGGGATATATATGCAATTTTGCCTAATTTCATTTACTAGAGTTTCTTTCCAAGTTTACATTCACTTGTATATCACCAAGTACATGTATCAATTTTTGTAACCAAATGAGTTAACAACTAATAAAAATGGCTAAAATCTATTTTTCAACATAAATATGTTTTTTTTTTTTTTTTTTTTTTTTTTGAACAAACATAAATATGTTGGTTATATATTAAACTTGACAAAGAAAATAGAAAACTGAGACATTATATTAAACTAGTAAGTTATTTATTTAACAAGTGTTAAAAATTACTTACATACATGTGAAACTTGAGTTCCTTAATCTTGTTAAGTATATTATTGACACGTTCAAAGATTGGTAGACGAGTTAGGGTAGTTTTTGAAGTTGTTGGAAGCGGTTTTGGATGACTAGAATACTAGAAAACGCACTTTGACACTTTTTAACAAGAGGCTGTCCTATTTCGACTTACACAGGAAAATCAATTGGTTGAGAGTAAGAGTAGCCCAGAAATTTAGAAAATAGACTCAAAAACGAAAACATGGCCGCTTGAATGGATTAAAACGGACTATTAACGAAGAAGATACCTTAATTTGAAGTTGATTGACAAAAATGATTTTCTGAAACAATACTTGCTGTTGGAAGATTTTTAAATGGAAAAATCGAGTATTAAAAGTTAACTAGATTAGTCTAGACACTAAAAACATGTTAATATACTTGAACACGAACCCAGGGATATATAAAACTCAAGAAACGGAGCTACAACAAGAAAGATATGGCCTAAAGAACTTGCGACGACATATAACTTTTGACAGCTTATTATTTTTTTTTTTATTTGGCTATTAGAAAAGCTGATGGAACATATTTAAAGTGGATTTTGGACACTTTAGGGTGTATTTTGGCTAAAATGACGTAAACAAAAATGGTAGAACATTATATATACTTATTGGGTTCTGTAGAGATTTTTGGAATACCTATTAAATATGACGACTAAAATTTAGTCACGAGATTTACAAGTTATGTTTTCTAAAACGGGTGATTTTCTTAATAAAATAACACATTTACGCAACTACATTTTTGACGATAAATATTACAACAAACATGTACAAGTGATAACATGGTGTGTGAACTTGCATGCACGACCTTGTTTTCAAACCTAAGACATATGAATCAATTAGGTTGCGGTTAGAGCGTTTGTGCCTCGATTTTCGTGCGTTTTCCTTTTTGGTTATCATATCGATTGTTTCAGGTGAGTTCATAACCCCTACTTTTACTTGTTTTACAACTGTTTTGGGGGAAGATACATGCTCGTTACTATTTAAATTCAATGCTTGTTTTACTTGAACGTGATTCATTTTCTCAAACATTACTGAATGGTTGAAATACTTGAATTGATTACTTGAATACATTATGTATTACATATTCCATCCTTGATTACTTTCTTATGGACACAAGTACATTACTTTTATTGCGGACATAAGTACAAAATTGTTACATTGCATGAATTACCATTACTGCCACTAAAGTCCCCTCCATCATGACCGAGTGAACTGGTCACATAACCGAGTGTACTGGTAACATGACCGAGTGAACTGGCCATAACCGAGTGTATTGGTCAAACCAACTTTAAAACTTGTGGTCCATACAAAACTTGTTGTTTACTTGAAACTATGAACTCACCAGCTTTATGCTGACGTTTTAGCATGTATTTTCAGGTTCTTAAGGCGTTAGCTTACTTTTGGAGGCTTTTGGCAAGGCATGGCATGGTTATAGAAGACTCTGATGTATTTGGGACCATTTTAGTTCTCTCATGGGCTTATATTTTCGCAACACTTTTAATAATGTAAATTTAATGCTTTGGTAATGAAATTATTTTAAACGGTTGAGTTAAAAACCGTTCCTTGTACCTTGTGTTGTGATACCATACGGGTAGCACCCCAGTGACATGTATGCTTCCGCTGGACCCAATTTCGGGGGTGTTACAATTTGTGTATGTGCAAGTACGGATATGTGAAAAATGAACAAAAATGATGCAAAACCGACAAAAACGAGCACGAGATTGGAAAAAGGTCATAAGCTAAAGCCGGGGAAGCAAAATGATAAAGGAAAGCTCAAAATGTCATTAGAAGTCCTCAGAGATTTAGAATGTTGCATAAATGGTCCCTGGACAAAGTATGGTGAAATTGGTAACTTCAGTCCCTGTACTCTCAGAAAATTACAAAAATGGTCCCTTGAGCAATATTTGAAGAAAAGTCAAGAAAATTCCTTCATGATTAAGAGATTTACAACATAAGCCCTTGGATAAAAGTTTTGAAAATGGCAGCAGAGATCCTTCAAAATTCAGCAATTTACAATATTAGTCCTTGTTAAATTTATTAGTCCTAAACTAATAATACACTAACTAAATCCAGTATCTATTCCCTGATCCAATGAAGCCCAAAACCTATGAACAGCCCATCTCCCCACTTAGCCCAATCCACCACCCCCTAAATAATACTACCCGGTCCAAACCTCAAACCCGGTCAACAGTCAAACCCTTACCCACCCGATCAACACAATATCAATAAAAACCCCCAACTCCAATTACCCGCCCCCTAAATAATTACCAAACCCAGATTTTCACTGTTCACCAAGAACCCTAACTACTATTCACACGCAATAAATCAAATTTAACCACAATTAAGGGTAGTTTGGTACAATCAGGTAGATTTCTAGAAGAACCTGACATGGCAGGCCAGCCATGTCAGCGATCCGTGTGGTATTGCGTGCTAATGATTGGTTGATGATTTAATCCAAGGGTCGAGGATGATTGGAAGGATCTGGAATTGGATCAAGGGCTATAGGACTCTGAAGAAACACAACTTCACGAGGATTGGTTACCTGGCTTCCCTCTCTCATCAGGCTATAAAAAGGGACTCTCACTCACGTTTTGAGGGGTTAGATGGTAGGAGTAGGAGTAGGAGTAGGAGTAGGATAGCATAGTTTAGTTAATTGTAATCATTTTTACTTATTTAGTTTTTCTGCTATTAAACTTTGTACTCAATTGAAGGTTTTAATAAAAGTCAAGTTTTCATTTAATTGTCAGTTCCATTTTCAATCAATTTCCTGCTTCTAAATACTTTTTCTAGTTTACATTTCCTGTTTTCAGAAGCTTACTCAAGCTTCATTTTAGTTTTTAGTGAAATTGTGATTAAATTCCTGCATAAAATTTGTGATTGTTTCCTGGTCAAAGTAAGTCAAACTTAGCTTAATCCATTAAGCTGAGGTGATTTAGAAGTAAGAAGAGCTTATTGGAGCCTATCTAAAGATAGGCTGTGTGGGAACACTTCTCTGTTTAGCTGAGAAGTGACTTGTAAGTTTCCTTTTATTGTTTCATCTGAATGTTCATTTAGATTCTGCTTATAGTAGTTTATCTATATTGCTTTTGATTACTGCTTACCTGTTTGTTCATTTTTTTTTTATTTAGAAATTTATTTGATGTTGTTTAGTTATTTACCAGAGCTTTGTTTTTGGTTTAATGTTCATTTAGATCTTTAAAGTTTCCTGGTTAATATTTTGTCATTCTCTTAGATCTGAGTTACTATTGTATTGAGTATTTGGTTTCTGAATTTCTGTGTTGAATATTGGATTGTTGGATATGAGTTAAGCAGAGGTTAAGTTTTGGTTGCTTAGAAGTCAAGTTCTAGTGTAACAGCTTGTATTCAGGGGTGTTTGGATTGGTGGATTTAACTGTGTTTCAGTGGTTATCAGGTAGTATAAGTAGTTTAAATATCTCAAATTAGGTGCACTTAAGATAGTTTAGGCATAAAAATCATGATTCATTAGGGAAAAGTCTAAATCACGTAGTAATTTCTTCTGTGTTTGCAGCATACATCCGTAAAACTCCACATTGCTAGTTTTAGGGTAGAATCAAGTTAATTAAGTGATGAGATGTCTTAATATTACATATAGAATAGATCTGATCAGTAGAAATCCATTTAAGTCAAATCTCAGTTGTGATCAAAAAGTCAAAAATCCCATAGCCCTGCAGGTTCAACTGAAGCTGAACTAGGGTACTTTTGGAGGATTAACTGTTGGTTAGTATTAGAGCTCTTAGGTTATTTTGATAGTTAGTAGTTCTAGCTTGTAGTATTTGTTCTTAGATTCCTATAATTAGCTTATCTAGTGCTTTTTAATTAGCTGTCAAAAGGGTAGGACAGCCTTATTTTCTGTCTTATCATCAGAACTGCCAAGAGCATATTCTGCTTAACCTGTGAGCTTGTTTGGATTTCTCTAGTAGCATTGGGCTTAAAATTAGTACTATAATCCTTCTGTGAAGCTTATTGTATTAATTGGTGGATAATTCCTTATTTCTTATTGCTTATTTGAAGTTGTTTAAGCCCATTTCTTAGTTTCTGTGATCATTTTGGTCTCATACTGTTCCAATAAGCCTATTTGAGTACTAGAATCACTTGGTTAAGTTCTGGTCAACTTTTGGTCTAACTGCTTATCAATAACCACTTTTCCATTAAGTTGTTTCAAAGCAAGTAGCTGTTCTAGAGCTTATTTTTTCAATTTTTATATTTTTCCTAGCTTTAAAACATTATTATAGAATTTCCCTGAATTTTTCATATTTTTCCAAGTTGATTTGCTATTTTTCTTATTTAATTTCCATTTTTAATCAATTTTAAATACTTTTTAATTACCAAAAATTCCAAAAAAATCAGAAAAAGCCAAGAAAAATCCAAAAACATTTTAGAAATTTATTTTCATTTATTTTAGAATTTTAGAAATTTATTTTACATTTTTTCCATTTATTTTGAATTTAATTTGAATTTTTAATTAGATTTAATAGTTTTTAATTCCCAAAAATTACACAAAAAGCCAAAAAAAAAATTTAGTTCTAAAATTACTTTTTAGTTATTTTATAATTTTCAAATTTTATTTTTCATTTTTCTCACCTTACTTGCATTTTATTTTTATTTTTAATTAGTTAATTAGTTTTTAATTCATAAAAAATAAATAAAAAGTCAAAAAATATTTTTCTTTTTTCTCAAAATTTTATTTTATCATTTTTAACTTTTCAAAATTATTTTCAAGTCCGTAGGAGTAGTATAGCTTAAAATTCACGTTTTATTTCGTACGTTTACGTTTATTTTACGTTTAAGCTTACGTTTTCGATTCTATGTAACGTTTTTAGTTTGTTTACTTGATTTACGTGCTTAGTGGGTTATTTGTTTTTCATTTTCATATTTCTTAGTGTAATTTATATAAAATCACTTTTTACCGTTTTCACGACACGTTTCACGAACAGAGAATTCAAAATTCCATTCACACCTTCGTTGGGACACGACCCGGGGAAATACTTTCCTAAGCATTTCTTCGGAAAAAAACAAACCTATACTATAAAAACGACTGAATCAAAATGGCGCCGCTGCCGGGGAAGGTTGAAGTGAATTTTTCGTTTTCGTTTTTCGAAATTGTGTTTTGAAAACCTTCCTTGTGTATATTTTCTATAAAAACCAAAAAAATTGAAAAATCAAAAAACACTTTTCCTAAAGTGTTTTCAAAAATACAAAAAAAATAATAAAGTTACAGCCTCGACTCTCCCGTTGAAGGGTGGGCGTTGTAAACCAAATAAGCTTAACGACATAAGAACGCGTGAAATTAGTTGCTAATCAGATTACTTTGAATTCTACAACCGAATAAGCGGAAAATACGGATAGCTTTGACATTAAATTGCAAGCTGAAGAGAGATCCATTCTTTTCTCCCGTTCCGTCGCGAGTAGATTTGAAGGAAATGGTTTACAATTAACGTAACGTTTGAAAAACAAAAGAAAATAAAAGTTTTAAGTTTTCAAAATTTTGTTTTCCAAAAATAAAAATACAAAAAGATTTTCCTTTTCCATTTTGATTTTCCTTTTATTTGATTTTGCAAAAACCAAAAATAATCTTCTTATCCTCTTATCATTTGATTCTTCTTCTTTAACCCTCTAAACCGATAATTCTTTCACTTTCACTTATATGTTTAATTCTTATGGATCCGACTTGTTTTAAATGTGGAGAACCGTTCTTTGAAGGTTCATGTGTTTGGTGTACGTGCGAACAATGTGGTAGTGATATTCACGATGGAGTTTGTTGGTTTTGTAATACTCCCGAGTATGTTCGAAACGCAATCCTTCAAAACGTTCCTGATTACTATCCAACACCACCGCCTTCTCCGTTCACTTGCTTTAATTGTGGAAATCCATCCGACGAAGGATTACCGTGTGGGCAATGTTTTTGTAATCAATGTGGATACATCAATTGTATATGTTATGCCCCGAGTGCTGAAACGTCTTACGCTTGTGATACGAGTTTTGATAATTATCCTCAAAATGATTTTAATCTTCCTTTTCAAAACTTTTATGAGCAAGTACCAAATTACAATGATAATTCGTTCCAAAGTTCATCGAATTTTGAAAATTGTAGGGGATCGTTTGAAAATTTTTATTATGATCCAAATTCATGTTACGATTCTCATGGTTTTAACCAACCCCCACAAACTTCCGATTTTACTAATAATATTTGTGAAATTAAATCCATGATCGAGAAGTTAAAAGAAATGGTGGCTAATCGTTATACGCATACTCCCGAGCCTCGTAAGAAGTCTATTGCAGAGTTACTTGCTGAAGAGAGAGCGTCTAATCCTTTTAAAAATTTTGTTTACTATGATTCCGATGATGATGATGAGAAAATTACGATCGTTCTTAATCCTCACAATACTTCCGATGTTTCTTCCGTAGAACCCGATGACTCTCTAAAAATGGGGGATGTAGAATACTAACTATGTTGGAAACATGATTGGTGTTGTGTTTGTGTGGCGTTGGAGAAGTAAGAAAGAGGGGAAGAGAGGAACCTTGAGAGAAAAATGAAATATTAGCTTGAGATTAAGTGAAGGTCCAACCCTCTCCACATGTGGAGAGGGGTATTTATACATACAATAAAACACCCACTCCCGGGCTGTGGATCAGGCATACAGTGGGTGAAGACCCGTCCTTCTTCCACGGTGTTACTTAAACTAATACTAATTAACTAATAAACAAACTAACTACGAGCTAACTTAATGCTATTACAATCATTAGGTGACCGAGACTTTTACAGGAATATTTGTATTCCTAACAATCTCCCCCTAAGCGAGGTCACCTTCGAAATTAAGATCTTTGGTCTTTAAGCATTCTTTAGTCTTTGTAGCTCGTAGGATCTGATTCTTCACTTTTCAACACACTTTGTACTTCAAGCAAGCGAACTTGTGATTTGAATTCCTTTGAGATATGTGATCTTTGAGCTTCTTTGAGATCATCAGCCAAAGTAAATCTCCAAGCTCATCCATAGTAGTATTGCCTTCATGTGATGTAGTGACTAAGGACCATCATGCTCATACCCTTCTGTATCTGGAGACGTTGCATTGGAGTTGTGGATCAGGAGACTTTTTCATCAGAGTTGCAGAAACGTTGTTAGTAGTCTCTCAACATTTGTTGTAGCAATTCTCTCATCTTCATTGATAGTGTGGAGGATGTGTGAGCATGAGGTATGGATTGACCCGATTCAGCTGGAAACCGGAGCCATCAACGCCATCTTTATATGTGTCCCTGAAATAAAACAGTTAGCAATAAAGATAGAGAACGAACATGGCTTTGTCATTCGTTCTGCGAGGACAGACTACCCTCCGGTTTTGTGAAAACCGACCTGTGATCAGGTAGAGTCTCTTTTAAAGAAGACTCTCGTTGACAGGAATTTCCAGCTTGTAGTAATGAAATTTTCAAAGAATCCACTTTGGAATTTTCATACTTAGCATGTTCTCATACCAGAACGTCTCAAAGCAAACAGCATGATAGAGTGAATCGTTGAATAAACATTCACGGATTTATGAGAACTAGATTTATAGAAATCACTCGTGTGTCCTATGATAAGCAGTTTTGAGACACGACGAGAGTTTTATACTTTGAATCTCATTTCCATCAAAAATACTTTTGTTTGAAAGATGTTGTACACAATCAATGTGCTCGAAGAATTAGTTTGTGAGCACATTGAAAGGTTTTTGCAAAAGTATCCGTCAATCCATATCCTGGAACAAGTTTGATTCAATTTTGAATCGTACCATCGTTGCTTTCCAGTTGTCACTTGATCATTGATCCAAGATGGATCTCACATGTCACCTACCAAGAGCTTGAGTGATGTTCGCTCTAGAAGGATTTCCATCTTCATTGTGAATATTTTCATATCACTCGGATGTTCTGGCAATACCACAAGGATAAAGCGTAGGACTCTAAATATTTTATCTTATTTTCCACATTGTGTGAAACAATAAGCATATTTGGAATGTGTCCTATCGAGATTTATGGATGATCTCATGGCTCTAGACTCAATAGTGCGTTTTGATCCGCTCCTGGAGACTGGGGAGGCGTCTCATGTTTTAGGTATCAATATAGCTCGCAATGAGCGATCGATACATTGCACAGGGTTCCCCATGAGAATGAAACAAGCTCTTTTTAGAGAACTTGAGTAGTTGGGAAGTTTAATGCAGTGCGTCACTGGGTCCATGACGTCTTGTCTTCAATACCGGTGTTACCTTAGTAACCGCCAGTAGATTATGATATGAACCCGGTTTCTGCCCTAAGGTTGAATATTTGGAGGGCTATTTATTTTCACCCTTTCTCATTTCATTTCTTTTTCATTCTTCAACCCCTTCAGTGCTTACCGAGACTTCACCACTAGAACCTTGTTGGGTTTGTTCCAGTCCTAGCTCTATCTCAGACCGTACTCTTCCCTTTCTCACTTTACTCCTTTTTTCATAATCATTCCTAAGGACTTCTAATCTATCTATGGATTGTCCCTGGGAAGATCCTTCCGGTTCTGGTGGATCATGGGAATTCATACCTAACATTAACCAACCTTATAACTCCATGCATAAAGATAAATGGTCGGTCTTTGGTATAACTTCCACAAACGCCATTTGCTCCCCCTCAATATGTGCATCGATATTCGAAAGTGTTTAGCACATATGCGGGAGCCTTTTATTGAGTCTTAAAGATCACATTTGATTATCAGATTTCATATTTAAATCACATTCTCTCCCCCGATCAAAAATATCAAATCTTTCGAGATTTTTGATCTCAATTGATTTAAATAATTTAGAAAACTTTTGGGAGAGAAATGCGGTAAATTTTTTAATGTTTTCTGATAAAAGGAACTTTTTCTTGCTCCCCCTCAAACTGTGAGGGAGATTGTTATGTGTCAGATTTGAAGAGTTTACAAAAGATTCGAAGTTTTAACAAAAACTCTTTGAAAATTTACACATTCTGACACATAACCATCACAAATCGTATTGTTGTTTTTGTACAAAGTGGGGAGTTTTAATGATACATAAAATTTTTGAAAATCATTCCCCCCCTCAATCAATGACGGATGGTTAAAACATAAATATGTTATGTCATTGGTTGAGTGAAAAATTTTATCAAAGATTTAGATTTAATTTGATTTTCAATCAAAATCTCATGGTACCACGAAGTTTTGCACAAATACTTTCCGGAAACATCATAGAAGGGAAAGTATTTGGCGATAAAAAGAAGACTTCTCTTCTTTATCAAGAAATAATGCACTGAAACGTACATTAGATCGAGGAAACATGGATATAAAGTAATCCATGCCTAGATGAACTTCACCCGGTAAAAGGAACAACCGTCTTTTTGGTGACGTGTTTTCCCCATTTGAAAAACGAGTTGCTATCTGAAGTAATAGCAAACCATAATTTTGAAGTCCGGGTTGTAGCCTGAAATGACTACAAGCCATATTTTTAAGAAGGTTTTGAGATACGACATGTTTTTGAAAAGAACTTTATTTGAAACCGAAAAACTCTTGCTCAAGCATATGTATGTTTCCGTGTCATTATTGAATGACATTTCTAGAAACGTACATAATATTGATTACACAAGAGACATGTCGTGAGAGGAATATTTTTAGATTTTTATGATTTTTTATGATTTTTATGGGTTTTATAGGTTTTATATTTTTCTATTTTTTTATGGTATAAGATATATACAATGATATGTGAAGCAACCCCTTTACTCCTCTTGATCTTCCTGAAGACAAATGAGATCCTTAGGCGTGAGACTCTTCATACCAAGGCGTGGGAGGATGAAGTGAAAACGTTCCCTAGAAAGTGCTTTGGTGAAGATATCGGCTAGCTGGAACTCAGTCCTCACGAAGTAAAGTTCCACAATTCCTTTCTCAACTTGCTCCCTGATGAAGTGATGTCGAATGTCAATATGCTTAGTCCTTGAATGCTGGACATTGTTGCAGCAGAGTTCAATTGCACTTTTGTTGTCACAGTACATGGGAATCTTATTGCATATGAAGCCATAGTCTGAAAGTTGAGATCGCATCCATAGGATCTGAGCACAGCACGATGACATGGAAATGTATTCAGCTTCAGTGGAGGAGATAGATGTACTCATTTGCTTCTTTGACGACCAACTGACTAGCTTATTCCCCAAAAACTGTGCACCCCAGATGTACTGTGACGAGTGTCTTGACATCCCGCATGATCAGCATCTGAATATGCTGTGAGAGCCATAGAAGTTTCCTTAGGGTACTAAAGGCCCATGTGGATTGTTCCTTTACGGTATCGAAAGACTCTTTTGACAGCTTCCAGATGTTTCTTGGTGGGTTTGGATTGATACCGAGCACAAATGCAAACTACAAATAGAAGGTCAGGTTTGCTTGTGGTAAGATACATTAAGGAGCCAATCATGCTTCGATACATGGTTTGTTCAACCGGAATTCCCACATCATCTTCATCTAGTTTCGATCTTTCAATCATAGGAGTATCAACTGAATCATAGGAGTCGAATCCAAATTTCTTCAAAATTTCATTGGTGTATTTGGATTGATTGATGAAGATGCCATTGGGATTTTGAGAAATTTGCAGTCCTAGAAAGAATGACATTTGACCCATCATAGACATTTGGAATTCGGAACTCATCTCTTGGGAGAAACGATCACATTCTGTGGGATCAGATGAGGCAAAGATGATGTCATCAACAAAGATTTGTACATGCAGAAGGTTTTTGCCCGTTTTTTTGGTAAAGAGTGTAGGATCAACAACGCCTTTGGAAAATTTGTTAGCCAGAAGAAATTTAGACAAGGTGTCGTACCACGCCCTAGGTGCTTGTTTAAGCCCATAGAGAGCCTTCTTTAATCGATACACGTGATTAGGGCGTTCTGGATCTACAAAACCTTCGGGTTGAGATACGTACACCACCTCTTTTAGATCGCCATTTAAGAATGCAGTCTTGACATCCATTTGATAAACCACCATGTTTTGACTTGCAGCATTTGCGAGAAATATTCTTATGGCTTCAATTCTAGCAACAGGTGCGAAGGATTCTTCAAAGTCTATACCTTCTTCTTGTCAATATCCTTTTGCCACAAGCCTAGCTTTGTTTTTCAATACATCTCCATGCTCATCAAGTTTAACCTTGAATATCCATTTGAGAGCAACGATCATAGCACACTCGGGAGGTGGTACTAATTCCCATACATCCAGTCGGTCAAACTCATGAATTTCGTCCACCATTGCAGTGAACCATGAGTGTTTGGACATTGCATCCTTGATGTTTTTTGGTTCAGCTTTAGAGAGGACAGAATTGAAGAAGCACCACAATGCGTCGGTTGCAAGTTGCTTGCGGGTAGATACTGGACGCGAAGGGTTTCCAATAATGTTGTCAATAGGATGATCATTGGTCCATTTTCTAAGGTATTCATGGGGTTGAGAGTAGGGAACTGAGGTAGCCGTATTAGATTCGTCGGAGGATGTTACATCATTTGACGATTCAGGGGCAAAGATATTAACAAATGGCTCATTATCAGGTGGAGCAAAAGGATTTACTTCAGATGTATTATCTACAGTTGCCGCTAGCTGTACAGGTGAAGGTTGGACATTAGAAGTGCTAACCGATTGACTGATGGTGGGAGCTTCAGAATCTCATGACAATGAAGTGGATGGACCGTTATTGTCAACTTGAATATTCACCACTCCGTCTGGTGGTTGAACCACTGTAGCTTCAGGAGCATTCATCTGTTGAGGTTCAAAGTATTCATCAAACATTGGGTCAAACAGTTTCTTCCAATCTTCACTTGTAGGAGGTACAAAAGGAGCAGCAGGAATGGGATTCTGTACAAGCCTGGAGCTAATTGGTCCAGGAGACAAAAGGTTAGGTACGGGTCCAGAACTTGATTGTCCAGGAACCGGTTGCTCAGTCTGCTCATCGAAAGTAACGTGGATTGTTTCCATTATGTCTCTGGTACGTTTGTTGTAGATTCAGTACCCCTTTCGCTCTGGAGCATAGCCAACGAAGAAACCAATGTCGGCCTTGGATTTGAGTTTCCCAAGGTCTTCACTGTCATTTGTTGGATAGAAAAGTGCACCAAAAACTCGAAGAAATGAAAGATCGGGTTTTCTGCCATGAACCAGTTCATAGGGAGTCTTGCAGTGGAGAGGATGTATCAAGGATCGGTTCTGTGTGTAACATGCGGTGTGATTAGGCGAAAAATGAACTACTTTTAGGGGGTCATTTAAGCCCAGAATTGAATTTATTTGATCAAATATTGCCCTAAATCGTTCCTTTTGTGATTTTAGGTACTTTGGGAGTGAAATCTGGAAAAGGAAGCAATTCGGACGTTTTTGAAGCATAAAAGTGAAGAAAACGCCAAAGACTTAATTTTCCAAGCTAGGAACAGTAGGTGACGGCGTCAAGAGTACCATCCTGACAGCGTCAAGAGTAAATTTCATGACGACCCAGTACAGAAATGAAGGCGTCACAAGGAAGAGCGTCAAGAGTTAAATACGTGACGGCCTGTAAAAATATATAACGTGACGGCGTCAGATGTAGATCAAGGCAGTCCGAGAATTCTTTTGACGGCGAAATGACGGCATCACCCATTTGGTCTTGACGCCGTCAGCCTCAATTTCCTATATATAGTTTTCTAATTTTCATTCATAAGGAGGAACAAGTTTTGAGAAACCCTAAGGCCGAACCATATACAATTTTTACAGGTTTTTCAAGGGTTTTCAGCCCTTGAACCCTTACATGTGTAATTGAGATAAGTGTTCTTCTAATTCAATCAATATGTCCATGTGTTGGTTGTCTATATCTTGTGCTTGTCTTAATTCCACCATGCTAGGCTAGATTTATCTTGTGTTTTCTTAGATCTAATGAAACCTAGATGTTGATTATGTGTTGATTACTTGTTTATGGTTGTATTGGATGAATGATTTCGATGTTAGGCTTAAGAAAACTGGCAGATCTCCAAATGGTAACATGCTTGAACGTCTTAGGAAACATGAACCGATGTGCACTAGGTTTTATTGGTTGTATTTAATGCATGAGTAAATTCTAATGATCCCATGTTAGGAGCTTCTTAGCCGGCTCGACATAGGAGTGAAGTAGGCACTCATAGGATTGGGGAGTTAAGTGCGCCACCCCATGAATGGTATTAAGGAATACAATCCGTCATCCACGCAACTATAACAAGTAATTAACGTGTAAAAGATATCTAGGGAGTAGTGAAATCTAAGTAAACACATTTCTCCACTTATTGCTCACAACCTTAGTTTAATTTAGTTTTATTTTCATTTCTAGTATTTTATTTTGATTGCATCTTTAGTATTAGGTTAGTTGACTAGCAACTAATTCCGCTCAAATCCTTCAAACCCGAGATATTTACTTGCTTTCTAAAAAATATAAAAATACAAAAATAACCATCCCTCATCTCTAGAACTAGTATTTAGGTTTTCTAATCCTAGCGACGCTATTCCTAGCTGAACGATCAATCCCCCGGTACTTGTCACTATACTATACTACAACGATCAGGTACACTGCCTGGTGGGGGTTGTAAGCTTCTCAAGATCCCTTGAGAGGTAAAGCCTGGTGCAATCCCTACACATCAAGTTTTTGGCGCCGCAGCCCGGGGAATAGTTATTGTCTAGGTTAGAATCTCTTTTTATTAGGTCTACTTGCTAGATTCCTTTCTAGTAAGATTTTATTTTTATTTTTATTTTTAGGTTTTCTTTAGTCTATCTTATTTCTTTGTGTTTTTGTTCGTAACCCTTCTCCACCTGCCATCAAGGCAACCGACGAATCCTCTAACCTTAGGATCACTAGGAGTCATAGTTCCACTAGAAACCTTGTCTTGCCTTATGCAGAACCCGAAAGAGAAATGCGTAGATTAAGACAATCTCACTCAACTCCTGAACCATCTAGCGTTGCCATCGATTTTGATGCACCCCTTTCTGAAGAAAATTCAGAAAATCACGTTACAACCCCTAGCTCCCAACCCAACAACGAGATAAGTAACCCCGCAACTCCTATCCCTAAGCGCCTTAAGGACTACTCCTCCCCAACCCCTCGTGGCTTCTCAAATGCCATTGTCTACCCAAACGAACACACCAATGAGGTCTTGCATGCGAACGATGTTTGGCTTGTCCAAAGTGTGTGTAAGTTTTGTGGATTAGATGAGGAAGATCCAATTCAACACATTAAAGACTTCTTGAAAATAGTAGACACCCTCCATACGGATGGGGCTACTAAAGACACGTCCCGATTGCGATTCTTTCCTTTCACCCTATATGAAAAAGCCCGAGAGTGGTATGATAAAATTCCTTCTGAATCTATTTTCACATGGGAGCAACTCATATCCAAGTTCTATGAGAAGTTCTTTCCACCTGGAAAAACCTCAGCGTTTAGAGATAGGATCCTCCGTTTCCGAAAAGGGAAGGACGAACCCTTCCATAAATCGTGGACTAGATTCAAAGATTTAATAAGACAAGTTCCCCATCATGGTATTGAGCTTTGGCTCTTGGTCCAAATCTTCTACGACAATGTCTCCTCTAATGATCGAAACGGAATCAACCAATCTAGAAAAGGGAGATTGGCCAATCTTAGTGCCGAAGAAGGATGGGATAGGATTGAAGAATATGCTCAAGACCAGGATGACACTTGGGATGAACCTGAGTTGACTGTCAGCATTTCTGAAATCACTTCAGATCGGTTGAGAAAAATTCACAAAAGAGTGGAGTACCTAGCTGGGTCGCAGTTACCTAAACAACTTTCGAATCCTTACTTAATCTGCGACTACTGTGGGGGCCCGCATGAGGTAGAAGAATGCGGAGGAGCAGCCACGACTGAACATGCATGCTTGTCAGGAGGTGACATCTATGCTGATCCCTCCCATTTGCCTTTTTACCAAAATGACGATTACACCCTCTGCGGAAATCTGGTAAAAATAAAAGAAAGAGAGAAAGGCCCTGAATTCAAAATCAAGAGCACTTTTAAAGATGACCTTGGTCACTTCACTCAAGAAAAGGGCTTGCAATTGAAAGGTCTTAATGAACTTGTTGACGAGCAGCAGGATGACATTAGAGAATTTTTCAACAAGCTTAACTCAGCCCTAGATAACCTTGAAATGCCATCAGTAAGCAAAAAAGACCCCATGCTCGCGATAACCACTCGAGCAACAACAACCAAGGACCCCCCTTACCCAAGCTCGTCCCCCATCACTCCCGATCCAAACAAGCCTCACGAGGAGGAGGAGGATGTAGGCAGCGAGACTCCCGACCAACCTCCCTTGACGACCCCTTCCCCATCAACCCCACCTAACCAACCTGTAAGAATCCCATTCCCATCCCGATTAAAGAACCAGAAAACTGAGAATGATAATAAAAGATTCTTGTCATACCTAAAAGACTCGGTAGTCACCATACCCCTCCTTGATGCTTGCTATCACATGCCAAAGTATAGCGCATACTTTAAAAAACTACTTGCTAACCGAAAGAAACTCGAGGGTCTTGTGACCTTGGGGGAAGAATGCTCAGTGGTGACCCATCGAGGGCTACCAAAAAAGGTAGACGATCCAGGCATCTTCACCTTGCCTTGCTCCATAGGATCTCTATCAATAAAGAATGCTCTTGCCAATTTGGGGGCAAGTATCAATCTCATGCCTCACTCTATGTTCCTTAAATTCGGATACTCTGGATTAAAGCCTACCCGTATGAACATCCAACTAGCCGATAGATCAGTCAAGTACCCCGTAGGGATATGCGAGAATGTGCTAGTCAAAGTTGGGAAATTCAAATTCCCGGTCGACTTCGTAATCCTGGATATTGAGGAGGATGACTTGGTACCCATCATCTTAGGGAGACCATTTCTTGCTACTGCTCGTGCCGTCATTGATGTTTATGACGGCAAATTAACCTTGCGAGTGGGAACCGATAGAACAACCTTCGACATTAAGGACTCTATGGATCTCTCTCTCGAAGCAGCTAACCGGCTCTATTTCATTGGGGAGGTCGATGAACTCACAGATGTCATTGATAGTTGTGTCGATGAATAAATCGAGGAAGGCTGGCTACGGGACGAGAGTTTTCTTCCTTTGCTAGAGGTGGAAAAGATGGAGGATGTTGGTGCAGTCTCCTTCTACCCTAGACAAGAGGCAACGGAGCATCTCGAGCTCCGGAAGCCCGAAAACAAGCTTAAGCCTTCTATTATCGAACCTCCTGAGTTAGATCTTAAGGAGCTTCCTAACCATTTAGAGTATGCCTTCCTTCAGGGAGAGGACCAACTGCCGGTAATCATAAACTCTTCCCTGGAACATGAACAAAAAGATAAACTCTTAGAGGTCTTAAAGAAATATAAGGGAGTGCTCGCATGGAGTGTAGCCGACATTAAGGGCATTGACTCAACTTTTTGCACACATAAGATTCTCATGGAAGAAGATTCTAAACCTACCGTGCAACCCCAGAGGCGGGTGAATCCCAACATTAAGGAAGTAGTAAAGAAAGAAGTCATCAAACTTCTGGATGCAGGATTGATCTACCCAATCTCGGATAGCCCATGGGTCAGTCCTGTACAGGTTGTACCTAAGAAGGGTGGGATGACTGTAGTTAAGAATGACAAGGGTGAGATGGTGCCCCAGAGAACGGTCACTGGATGGCGGGTATGCATTGACTATCGAAAGCTCAATGATGCCACGAGGAAAGATCACTTTCCCTTACCATTCATTGACCAAATGTTAGAGATTGTCTGGACACGAGTACTATTGCTTCTTGGATGGATTCTCAGGGTATTTTCAAATTCCCATAGCACCTGAGGACCAAGAAAAGACCACGTTTACTTGCCCTTATGGAACATTTGCCTACAAAAGGATGCCTATTGGGCTATGTAATGCCCCCGCCACTTTCCAATGATGCATGACCGCAATCTTTCACGAACTCATGAAAGACAGCATGGAAGTGTTCACGGACGACTTTTCGGTCATCGGGAACTCCTTCGACCGCTGTCTTGCTAATCTAGAAAAGATGCTTAAACGTTGTGAGGAAACCAACTTGGTGTTAAACTGGGAAAAGTGTCATTTCATGGTAAAAGAAGGGATTGTGTTAGGGCATAAGATCTCAGGGAACGGAATAGAGGTGGACCAAGCTAAAGTTGAAGCTATATCTAAGCTACCATGCCCCACGACTGTAAAAGCAATACGCAGCTTCTTGGGGCACGCCGGGTTTTATCGGAGATTCATCAAAGACTTCTCCAAAATAGCTCGGCCAATGACTCAATTGCTTGTGAAGGACGCTCCGTTCGATTTTTCCCAAGAATGCAAGGATGCATTCAATCTCTTAAAAAAGGAGCTCACACAAGCTCCAATCATGATTACACCCAATTGGGAGTTACCGTTTGAAATCACGTGTGACGCTAGCGATTTCGCTGTCGGGGCTGTATTGGGTCAACGGCGTGACAAGCTTTTCCAACCTATTTACTATGCTAGCAAAACCATGAATCCCGCTCAAAAGAATTACTCCACCACTGAAAAGGAATTATTAGCCGTAATGTTCGCATTCGACAAATTCCGGCAATATCTTGTCCTTTCAAAGACAGTCGTTTTCACTGATCACTCGGCTCTTCGATATCTTTTTGCGAAGCAGGATGCTAAGCCACGACTCATTAGGTGGATCTTGTTGTTACAAGAATTCGATGTTAAGATTCGTGATAAGAAGGGGCAGAAAATCTGGCCGCAGATCATCTATCTCGTCTTGAAAACCCCTTGGATAAGCACGATAGAAGTGAGATTAGGGATTCATTTCTTGACGAACAACTCATGTTAATGATTGATTCGGAGCCTTGGTACGCCGATTTTGCCAATTATCTCGCAAGCAGACTCGTTCCTGAACACCTGACTAGATACGAAAGAAAAAGGTTCTTTTCTTAGTTAAAATACTACTTTTGGGATGAACCATTTTTATTCCGAAGGTGTCCTGACCAAATTATAAGACGTTGTGTTTCGGAAAGTGAGGCAGTAAAGATTATGAGGGAATGTCACTCTGGTCCCTCTGGCGGGCATCATGGGATAAACACCACCACCCGAAAGATTTTCGACGCAGGATTCTATTGGCCCACAATTTTCCGTGACGTCAAAGAAATGGTACAGGCATGCGATGCATGTCAACGGGCCGGGAACATATCACATAGGGATGAAGTGCCTCAAAATTTTATACAAGTATGTGAGGTCTTCGATGTTTGGGGAATTGACTTCATAGGACCCTTTCCATCTTCAGGGGGAACGAATACATTTTAGTTGCCATAGATTATGTTTCAAAATGGGTTGAGGCACAAGCCCTTAGGACCAATGATGCCAGGGTAGTTATTCATTTCCTGAAAAAGCTTTTCGCTAGATTCGGGATTCCTAAAGCTCTCATCAGTGATAGGGGGACCCACTTTTGCAATGCATAAATGGAAAAGGTCATGAAGAGGTATGGAGTATCCCATCGGTTCTCCACCACCTATCATCTACAAACCAATGGCCAGGTCGAAAACACCAATAGGGCTATTAAAAAAATACTTGAAAAGACGGTTAGTCAAAATAGAAAAGACTGGTCATTTAAACTCGACGAAGCCTTGTGGGCATTCCGAACCGCCTACAAGACACCTATTGGTACGACCCCGTTTCGCATGGTGTATGGTAAGGCGTGTCACTTGCCAGTAGAATTAGAACATAAGGCTTATTGGGCGCTTAAGACATGTAACTTAGATTATACAATTGCCGGAACTAAGAGGTTCTTGCAATTACACGAGCTTGATGAGCTTAGGTTAGAAGCCTATGAATCTTCCGTTACATATAAAGAGAGAGCAAAAAGATGGCATGACCAGAGAATTAAGAAACCAAAGAATTTTCAGAGGGAGACAAAGTCCTATTGTACAATTCTCGGTTGAGATTATTTCCGGGAAAACTAAAGTCTAGATGGTATGGACCATTTACGGTGAAAAATTCCTCTAAAACTGGAGCCGTTGTGTTATTAGACGATGAAGGTAGGGAATTTACTGTCAACATACAACGTGTAAAACATTATCAAGAAAATAACAATGAAATGATTAGTGAGGAGGATGTGACGTTTGATGATGAGGTCACGTAGTAACCCATGACCTTGAGTCTAGCTACAAGACCCGTAAATAAAGAAAAGCGCTTCTTGGGAGGCAACCCATGCTTTGTGTGATTTTATTTTGTTTGTTATTATTTGCTTCCGTATGCATGCTTTATTTTTATTGTCGGTAGATCATGTTTCTAAACTAAAAAGTGGAAATACTTTACTTTGTTGTTTTGGCCTAGTCTTAACTCCACCTAAAAGTATTTTTGCAAGAGATAAGTGTAAGGGGAAACCCCAAATATGTTTTTAAGAAACAAACCGATCATGATTCTCCACAATATTAAATGGACAAGTATATTCGTAATTGTTAGAGTCAAATGCTTGTATTGAGTCATAATGAAGTTTTGCAGGATTTTCCAGGAAGTAGGACCAAGTTTTTCCAGAAATTTTCCAGAAACTTAACACAAGAATTTCTGCAGGTCACTTCTGACGGCGTCACGAGATTACTCTTGACGGCGTCACGTGTAAAAATCTGGAAATTTTACCATTTTTTTTTTCTAACGGAGTTTTAAAGTATTTGTTGAATTATTAAGTTTTATAATCTCCAGGAAATCTGCAAACTTCATTCCACAAGCATTATATCTTACTTTGTTTTCTAGGATTTAGTAACTTATATAGATTGCCGCCGATTTTATGCGAGGTTGTCTTGTTTGTTTTCTCAGGATTTACAGGTTATGTATGACAAGAAGATGATTTATATTCTGGAAGGGGAGCTTTGATTGTTCATTTTCTTGGAGGAAGATCTAACCTGGCCACCTTATTATCTATACCGAGCAAATCAGGGGAGTATTTGATTTCATATGTTTTACTTATTTCACTTTTACATTCTTTACTTGAACATTGGGGACAATGTTCATCTTAAGTGTAAGGGGAGGGTAAAATGATGATACCTTACAGATACACTTTCGCTTGAGTTTGTTTGTTTGATAGTAGATGTGTAATAAAACTATGAGAAATACTTGTTAGTGTAATTTTAGCGCCAAATTTAAAATTTTTTACAACATTTAGGAGTGAAACTTTAGCCATAGCAAGCGTCTCATGGATAGGAGATTGTATGACTAGCACATAACCGTATCATTCAGAAAAATTTTCCACCCAAATATGTGAGGTTCGCTTTTAGATTTGATAGGAAAAGCATTTACTATTAGTGCTTATGAGTGTACCGGTAGCATTTAGATTCTAGAACTTGCGTTAGTGATGCATCCCGAGACCGCTAGTGAGACTACATTCGTGTAGTAGGATTTACTACATGATAAGAGGCATTAGGATCACCCTTGTGTTAAACCCGTATCATAATTACTTGACCATTTATGTCATATTACTTGGCTAGTTAAGTCAACTAATTTTTCCCACACCTTAGCGTTGTACTCATTTTTAGTACACGATACCCCTAGTACACCCCTCCGAGCCTATCTTTTCATTTCTAACTTTAAGCATCTTACTTAAAGGAAGAATTTGTTACACCCCACTTAAATGTACACCCAAATCGCCTTAGCCTTCCGGGTATGCGCTCATCTTTAGTGCATTATTGTTATTCGTTAAACCCTAAGTTAACTATCTAATTGATTACATGGTTGCTAAGTCGAGTCATATCCTTGTACATATTTTTTTGGGACGATTGGGACTCATAGGTAAAGTACTTATTTTATGGAGTAATGGGGAAGAACATCATATATTACCCCTATACGTATGTTAATCTTAAAAGTGCTCCAAGTGTTTTGATTTTCTTAATTCGAGTCATTAGATAAGTTTATTGTAAAGTATGTAAAAATTCAAGTGTGAGGGGAATGTTCATTCCCTATGATGTATTATTTTGGATGGTAGGGTAAGAGTGTATGCAAAAAAAATAAAAAAATAAAAATAAAAAAAATAAAAAAAAAGAAAAAACATACGGACTACCATCCCGTTTCATTCTATGTTCATTTTATGTTTTTGTTATTTTTCATTTATTAGCTTAAGTCGAGTCTAGTCTTGGCTTAGCAACGCCATATTGTACATGTAATTAACCAAGATTGTTAACTCGCCACCAGTAAAGACTGCCTTTATCCAACAAAACCGTGTATTTCATATCCCTACACCTAACGTTACAACCCTTTAAAAGACCTCTTTGATAGTTTATCCTAGGTGCTTACGCCATGTGGTGGAGGTTTGATCCTTTCCCAAGCCTATGGTAATCTATTTTGCTATGACAGGTAGTGAGAGATATCTTCCGTTTCCATATCGTAATTTATACTTTATTACACCCGAGAGATGTGAGTATCTACACACTATTTGTGAGGTGCTAGTGTATGACCTCCGTGCTTGTCTATTGGTCTTTAGTGGAACGATTATTTGTTGTAATTACTTTTATATTAGTGTTAAATGACCCCTAACTTGTATTTTGACTAGAATAAAAGCGTATTTGCTTGAGGACAAGCAAATCTCAAGTGTAAGGGTATATGATGAGGCGAAAAATGAACCACTTTTAGGGGGTCATTTAAGCCCGGAATTGAATTTATTTGATCAAATATTGCCCTAAATCGTTCCTTTTGTGATTTTAGGTACTTTGGGAGTGAAATCTAGAAAAGGAAGCAATTCGGACGTTTTTGGAGCATAAAAATGAAGAAAATGCCAAAGACTTAATTTTCCAAGCTGGGAACAGTAGGTGACGGCGTCAAGAGTACCATCCTGACGGCGTCAAGAGTAAATTTCATGACGACCCAGTACAGAAATGAGGGCGTCACAAGGAAGAGCGTCAAGAGTTAAATACGTGACGGCCTGTAAAAATATATAACGTGACGGCGTCAGATGTAGATCAAGGCAGTCCGAGAATTCTTTTGGCGGCGAGATGACGGCGTCACCCATTTGGTCTTGACGCCGTCGGCCTCAATTTCCTATATATAGTTTTTATAACTTTCATTCATAAGGAGGAACAAGTTTGGAGAAACCCTAAGGCCGAACCAAATACGATTTTTACAGGTTTTTCAAGGGTTTTCAGCCCTTGAACCCTTACATGTGTAATTGAGATAAGTGTTCTTCTAATTCAATCAATATGTCTATGTGTTGGTTGTCTATATCTTGTGCTTGTCTTAATTCCACCATGCTAGGCTAGATTTATCTTGTGTTTGCTTAGATCTAATGAAACCTAGATGTTGATTATGTGTTGATTACTTGTTTATGCGTGTATTGGATGAATGATTTCTATGTTAGGCTTAAGAAAACTGGCAGATCTCCAAATGGTAACATGCTTGAACGTCTTAGGAAACATGAACCGATGTGCACTAGGTTTTATTGGTTGTATTTAATGCATGAGTAAATTCTAATGATCCCATGTTAGGAGCTTCTTAGCCGGCTCGATATAGGAGTGAAGTAGGCACTCATAGGATTGGGGAGTTAAGTGCGCCACCCCATGAATGGTATTAAGGAATACAATCTGTCATCCACGCAACTATAACAAGTCATTAACGTGTAAAAGATATCTAGGGAGTAGTGAATCTAAGTAAACATATTTCTCCACTTATTGCTCACAACCTTAGTTTAATTTAGTTTTATTTTCATTTCTAGTATTTTATTTTCATTGCATCTTTAGTATTGGGTTAGTTGACTAGCAACTAATTCCGCTCAAATCCTTCAAACCCGAGATATTTACTTGCTTTCTAAAAAATATAAAAATACAAAAATAATCATCCCTCATCTCTAGAACTAGTATTTAGGTTTTCTAATCCTAGCGACACTATTCCTAGCTGAACGATCAATCCCCCGGTACTTGTCACTATACTATACTACAACGATCAGGTACACTGCCTGGTGGGGGTTGTAAGCTTCTCAAGATCTCTTGAGAGGTAAAGCCTGGTGCAATCCCTACGCATCACGGTGGTAATTGCCTCAGCCCAAAGAAACATAGGAGCTTTGGAAAAGATGAGCATAGTCCTTGCAGCTTCAACTAAGGTGCGATTGCGTCTTTCAACAACTCCATTTTGTTGAAGAGTACGTGGAATGCTTTTTTGATGACTGATGCCGACACCTTCATAAAATTGAGTAAGTTGTCTGTTCACAAACTCTGTTCCATTATCAGTACGAATGAATCTAACTGTTTTGTTGAGGCGAACTTGCAACATCTTGATGAGTTTGATGATGGTTTCCGGAGCTTCATCTTTTGATCGTAGAAACTTTACCCACGTGAATCGAGAGTAATCATCAACAATAACCAGCACATATTTCTTTCCATTGATACTTTGAATCCTCATTGGTCCACAGAGATCCATGTGAAGAGTATGAAGAGCTTCCATGATTGAATTGACAGTTTTGGGTTTATGGGAGTGCTTTTTGCTCTTGCCCATTTGACAGGCGGAACACAAATGGTCTTTTACATACTTAAGTCTGGGCAAGCCTCGAACAAGATCCTTACGTGTAAGTTCATTGATGGTACCAAAGTTCAAATGGTTTAAACGACGATGCCACAACCATGATTTGTTCTTAGAGGCTTTAGAGAGCAAACAAATTAGAGAGGACCGTAGCATATCTTCGATGGAGATGGTGTAAAGATTAGTGCCCCGACTCCCCTTGAGAAGATCAACACCATCTAATTCTCTAACAAAACAGGTGTGCTTTCTTAAAGCGACTTCGAGATCTGAGTCACAGAATTGACCAACAGAAAATAGATTGTGCCCAAGTCCTTCCACGTAGTAAACTCTGGATATAACACTGTCTCTAAAGACGTAATCACCATAACCCATTATAGATCCAAAATGGTTATTCCCAAATCTAACCGTACCAATAAACTTTTCCACGAAATTCTTGAGCCGCGAGCGATCTCCGGTCATATGTTTTGAGCAGCCTGAGTCCAAATACTAAAGGACGATTTGTACGACCTGCATTTGAAACCAGACAATCGTGGATAACTGAAAAAGCTGGAGCCCCACACACATTTGGGGTCCGTTTGGTTAGCACACACAAATATTGGATTATCATATGTTACAGATATCTCACTGGAGTATTCACATTTTGATGCACTAGAGCTAGGAGTGGTATTCATTGCTTCTATTGGGAACAGTCTACCGGTAGGTCTCCACTTCCTAATAGGCACAACTTTGGAGTTATTGATTCTAGTCATTGGGCACTTTCCCTTAGAGTGAATTTCCTTCCAGTAGGTTTCCATTGATAACCAACATTAGTGAACACTTTTCCTGTTTTATTCCATACTTGTTTTGCCCGTTTAACACTAGAGACATTCATAACTGGAGATTTTATAGTGGATTTAAGAAAGGACACAACACATGCATCATGATTACCATAAAATATGCATTTGTTACAAGTCTTACAAATAGCATCAGAATAAAAATTAATTACATCATTGTTAACACAAATGTTTGAATCAACTCGATTCCTTTCACTAAGCATAACTTTATTGTTCCTAGATGATTCTTCTACTTCGTTCATAAGTGTACTCTTAGCCGGCAAAGTCCTATCATTCTTTGTATTGCACTTAGGCTGTGACTTGCTAGCATTAGATACACCTTTTACTCCTGTAGAAGCAATGACGGGAACATTAGTCTGATTAGTTGCTACTTGTTTACCGGTGATCAAGATGGAGGATTGTGACATGGTTTGGGGAAAATCAAATGTGACATGCTTGTTGCCACTGTGAGGGTGCAATGCAGATGTCCTATCCGACTTGTTATCATTCTTGGGGCATGATCCTATAGCATATTCTAATAATTCCTGGGCTCTATTAGTGAGGAAGCACGCAGCAATAATAACAACATCAAGTGGTTTAGAAATCCTCTCATCTTCAATGGTTTCTCTAAGTATGGCCAGACAATCCTTAAGATTTCTAAGATAGTTGTTATGAACTAACTTATTGTTCCTAAGAGGAAGAGAAACATTCACAGCATCGCACGCATATTTCTTACAAGCATGTACATTGGAAATTGCATGATCACATGAAACGACGGGCATTTTACCCTTCACCATGGTCTTTAGATTCTCAATTTCATTTAACAAAGAAGTGACTCTTTCATTGTTTTGGTCACGTGTTGTTTTAATAGACTCAAACAATTCTTTATAACGTTGTTTAGCGTTAGACATTTCAGTACGAAGCCACTCATTTTCATGTTGTAATTCATTGATAATGCCCTGTTTTTGAAAGTTTTGAGAATCTATCGACTTCTGGTAATTGGTATTGGTCACATCGCTTTTGTTCGATTTTAATTGTGCAATTTGGACCTTCAATTTCCGAATCGTGTTTGAGTGAGCTTGAATTACTTCATCCTTTTTGGCTAATTCAAAACATGTGTCAAACTCAGGAGCATCCGAAGATGTCTTGGCATTTGATATTTTTATGCTTTCTTCTAGATGTTGATATTTTAATTATAGGTTCAGATTATCAACTTCTAGTTTTGAGAAATTCCTGACCATGCTATCATGGTCGTCGTTTTGAATTTTTTCAGTAAGTTTGTAATTCTCCCCCTCAAGCTCAATTACACGATTCTGGAAGGCATTCAAAGTAACCGACATTTCATGAAATTGTCGATCAGATAGTGCAGAGTCGGTAACAGTATAAAACACATCTTTTGCAATGCAGTTAGCAATCAAATTTTCATTCATGATGAGAATGTTTTTCCTGTCAATTTCACTGTATTTGAGATCAATAGCTAATTGGTTACCCTCACTTTCCACTTCATCAAAAACCTTTTTCATTTGAGTCACATCATCATTAATGGTGTTTTTAAGGCCCTCAAAATGTTCTTTGAGAAGTTTAAAAAATGGCATAACTTCAGTTAGGTAACACTTTTTGTTTGCTCAAAACCCCTTTCCCCTTCTGTAATCCCTGTGGGTGTAATTCTTATTTTACAGGTTTTCTCAAAGTCATTGAACATTTGACCTAGCACATACAACCCAATTATAGTGTTACACTGAGTGGGAAGAGTGAATGGTACGAGGTGTCTAGGTGTGTTCAGGGGGTAAATCGTTGGGTCAGCAATTCTAAACATAGTGCGTGTGTTACCTACAACTCTTTTAGCTTGCATTTTCTCAATTTCAATATTCCAAAACACTTTGTCAGGAAGAATTCTCTTTTGAGGAGCAAAAATGGCAGAGTGATTGTCAGTCGCATAATCATAGTGAAACACAATATTCTTAGCAATGCATTTAGGATCCTTTAAACGTTCAGCAAGTTTTACCCTAGTTCTATCCTCTGCCTCATTGATGTGGTCATAGGATCGTGTATCAGGAGGGGCATGGTTAGGTTCAAGCATAGTGTTTGCATCATATAATGCAGGTTGTGCACCTAGACCAATTCTAAGGTATCTTGCTTTGGGCTTGGAGGTATCCTGTTCACTAAATTCATCACTTAGTTTCCTATGGTTTTCCATCATTTGAGCAGATTGAATGGTTTGGCCCTGTTTGTACAACTTATCTTCCAATTTATTTTTTAGCATTTTTAGTTTTGAGAAATCATTTAGAAGTTTAGTTTCTTTATCTTTGAATTCGAGTTTGATTGAAGTCAAACCTTTTTGAACCTCTTGTTTTTGCTTGACGGTTTGATCCAATTGGTTTTTTAAAGAAACTAGTTCCCTTTTCAATGCTTCTTGTTTGGAATTGTTTTCAGATATGTAAGTACGCAGTTGCCATTCCATTTTCTGCTCACGTTCATTCAGCTCAAACTTTGCATGCTGCTCATAAGTATTTACTTGATCCTTAAGGGTGTTAATTCTAGTGATCAAGGAATCATCAGGGTTGTATATCGTGTGCTCATGCACCTCATGTTCACTAGAGTCAATAGACGGCATGTCACTTGGTACAACTGGCGGTCCATTGTCATTCACATACATTTCATATGGGATATTATTGGTGTTACCCATATTAGTGACGTTTGTATTGACAGTATTCTTAAGTTATACCGAGTCACATGCCCCCTGTACAGTTGTAGGATTGTTCAGATCATGATTAGGAGATGTTGGTACCTCAGAGATAGCAGATGTGATGGATGAATCAGGATGCTGTGAAGAGGATGCAGCTGCAGACAGGTTAGCCATGAAAGTGGTTTGTGCAGTAGGTTCATCATCTACGTCTGAGTCAAATGCATCACACTCTTCAACTTGAAAGATATTCGGGTCATTAAGAGCCATATCCTGAACAGGCTGATCATCCACATCAGCATCAAAGGTGTTCCCATCATTACCAGCCAGAAAGAGCAGAGCTTCTTCATCCAACACCGTCCCATTTTCTTGTGCCTGCATCAGCAACATCTTGTCCTTGAAGTACTCAGAGTTTGAGGACATTTTGGAAGAGTGCAATTCCTAGCTATATGGCCCAACCCTCCGCAGTTATAGCATTTAGGCTGCTTAGCTTGTGCTTGAAGAGCATTCCCAACTCTGTACTGCCCATTATCTCTACCAGCATTTCTTTGATTGAAGTTCTGTCTTCCCTGCACATTCTGCACCACCACACGACCATCTTCAATGACTGCCTGATTACGTGGATTAGATGAGATCCTAAGTTGGTTGTTAGTAGAGGGAAGTGCAGCCCTGAACTGTTGGACCAGTAGAGAAACTTGGTTGGAGAGATTATCAATCGTCATGTCAGTGTGAGAATACCCAGAATCAAGTTGTGTATTCAGAGCAGATGGTAAGGGAGTTGATGATTGACTATTGGTTGAGGGAGACTTGGAGGATGGTTGTGATGGTTGAGATTGATCATTTGAGGTTTGGTTAGATTGTTGAACATTAGAAACAAAAGCAAGAGATTCATTTGTTGCAGATGGATTGAGCTTTTCTCGCATTAGCCAATCATAAGCAGCATGTTTCTCATGTTGTTGGAGATATGCATAGAGTTGTTCATGATTGGTATGTCTGAGACCTTTGTTGAGCTTAACAGCTGTGACAAACCTATCCCATTCTGGTGCCATGTTATTCACGAATTTCGAATTAAGCTGTATATTGGGCATTGTCATCTTGATGGCTCTCATATCATTGACCAACTTGTGAAATCTGACGTAATAGTCAGTGATGCTTTCACCTGGGTTCATTTTGAAATGCTCAAATTCATCGTATAGCTGAGACTCACGATCTTCTTCAGTTAACTCAGACCCTGCAAGAAGCATTTTGACATTATCCCAGACCGCCTTTGCTTCAGTGTTGTAGTTGATAAGTTTGTAAACATCTTTCGGAAGCCCTTGAATGACGATATTCGATGCTCTGATGTCGGCATCATAGCGTTTCTTTTCTTCATCAGACAGCTCACTGTAAGTGCGAGGTCTATCAGGACCAAATACGGCCGGTTGTTGATCAGTTGCTGCAACCGTGTCTCTAGTAGTATGATGTGTAGGGATTGCACCAGGCTTTACCTCTCAAGGGATCTTGAGAAGCTTACAACCCCCACCAGGCAATGTACCTGATCGTTGTAGTATAGTATAGTGACAAGTACCGGGGGATTGATCGTTCAGCTAGGAATAGTGTCGCTAGGATTAGAAAACCTAAATACTAGTTCTAGAGATGAGGGATGATTATTTTTGAATTTTTATATTTTTTAGAAAGCAAGTAAATATCTCGGGTTTGAAGGATTTGGGCGGAATTAGTTGCTAATCAACTAACCCAATACTAAAGATGCAATCAAAATAAAATACTAGAAATGAAAATAAAACTAAATTAAACTAAGGTTGTGAGCAATAAGTGGAGAAATGTGTTTACTTAGATTTCACTACTCCCTAGATATCTTTTACACGTTAATTACTTGTTATAGTTGCGTGGATGACGGATTGTATTCCTTAATACCATTCATGGGGTGGCGCACTTAACTCCCCAATCCTATGAGTGCCTACTTCACTCCTATGTCGAGCCGGCTAAGAAGCTCCTAACATGGGATCATTAGAATTTACTCATGCATTAAATACAACCAATAAAACCTAGTGCACATCGGTTCATGTTTCCTAAGACGTTCAAGCATGTTACCATTTGGAGATCTGCCAGTTTTCTTAAGCCTAACATCGAAATCATTCATCCAATACAACCATAAACAAGTAATCAACACATAATCAACATCTAGGTTTCATTAGATCTAAGCAAACACAAGATAAATCTAGCCTAGCATGGTGGAATTAAGACAAGCACAAGATATAGACAACCAACACATAGACATATTGATTGAATTAGAAGAACACTTATCTCAATTACACATGTAAGGGTTCAAGGGCTGAAAACCCTTGAAAAACCTGTAAAAATCGTATATGATTCGGCCTTAGGGTTTCTCCAAACTTGTTCCTTTCTAATGAATGAAAATTAGAAAACTATATATAGGAAATTGAGGCTGACGGCATCAAGACCAAATGGGTGACGCCGTCATCTCGCCGCCAAAAGAATTCTCGGAATGCCTTGATCTACATCTGACGCCGTCACGTTATATATTTTTCCAGGCCGTCACGTATTTAACTCTTGACGCTCTTCCTTGTGACGCCTTCATTTCTGTACTGGGTCGTCATGAAATTTACTCTTGACGCCGTCAGGATGTTACTCTTGGCGCAGTCACCTACTGTTCCCAGCTTGGAAAATTAAGTCTTTGGCGTTTTCTTCACTTTTATGCTCCAAAAATGTCCGAATTGCTTCTTTTTCCTGATTTCACTCCCAAAGTACCTAAAATCACAAAAGGAACGATTTAGGGCAATATTTGATCAAATAAATTCAATTCCGGGCTTAAATGACCCCCTAAAAGTGGTTCATTTTTCGCCTCATCATATACCCTTACACTTGAGATTTGCTTGTCCTCAAGCAAATGCGCTTTTATTCTAGTCAAAATACAAGTTAGGGGTCATTTAACACTAATATAAAAGTAATTACAACAAATAATCGTTCCACTAAAGACCAATAGACAAGCACGGAGGTCATACACTAGCACCTCACAAATAGTTTTAGATACTCACATCTCTCGGGTGTAATAGAGTATAAATTTCAATATGGAAACGGAAGATATCTCTCACTACCTGTCATAGCAAAATAGATTACCATAGGCTTGGGAAAGGATCAAACCTCCACCACATGGCGTAAGCACCTAGGATAAACTATCAAAGAGGTCTTTTAAAGGGTTGTAGCGTTAGGTGTAGGGATATGAAATACACGGTTTTGTTGGATAAAGGCCGTCTTTACTGGTGGCGAGTTAACAATCTTGGTTAATTACATGTACAATATGGCGTTGCTAAGCCAAGACTAGACTCGACTTAAGCTAATAAATGAAAAATAACAAAAACATAAAATAAACATAGAATGAAATGGGATAGTAGTCCGTATGTTTTTTTTTCTCTTTTTCTTTCTATTTTTTTTCTTTTTCTTGATTTTTTGATTTTTTTTTTTTTTAGACATACACTCTTACCCTACCATCCAAAATAATACATCCTAGGGGATGAAAATTCCCCTTACACTTGAATTTTTACATACTTTACAATAAACTAATCTAATGACTCGAATTAAGATAATCAAAACACTTGGAGTACTTTTAAGATTAACGTACATATGGGGGTAATAATATGATGTTCTTCCCCATTACTCCATAAAATAAGTACTTTACCCATGAGTCCCAATCGTCCCAAAACAATATGTACAAGGATATGACTCGACTTAGCAACCATGTAATCAATTAGATAATTAACTTAGGATTTAACAAATAACAATAATACACTAAAGATGAGTGCATACACGGAAGGCTAAGGCGATTTGGGTGTACATTTAAGTGGGGTGTAACAAATTCTTCCTTTAAGTAAAATGCTTAATGTTAGAAAAGAAAAGATAGGCTCGGAGGGGTGTATTAGGGGTTTCGTGTACTAAAAATGAGTATAAAGCTAAGGGTGTGGGAAAAATCAATTGACTTAACTAGCCAAGTAATATGACTCAAATGGTCAAGTAATTATGATACGGGTTTAACACAAGGGTGATCCTAATGCCTCTTATCATGTAGTAAATCCTAAATGCAAGTTCTAGAATCTAAATGCTACCGGTACACTCATAAGCACTAATAGTAAATGCTTTTCCTATCAAATCTAAAGGCGAACCTCACATATTTGGGTGGAAAATTTTTCTGAATATACGGTTTTGTGCTAGTCATACAATCTCCTATCCATGAGACGCTTGCTATGGCTAAAGTTTCACTCCTAAATGTTGTAAAAAATTTTAAATTTGACGCTAAAATTGCACTAACAAGTATTTCTCATAGTTTTATTACACATCTACCATTAAACAAACAAACTCAAGCGAAAGTGTATCTGTAAGGTATCATCATTTTACCCTCCCCTTACACTTAAGATGAACATTTTCCCCAATGTTCAAGTAAAGAATTTAAAAGTTAAATAAGTAAAACAAATGAAATCAAATACTCCCCTGATTCGCTCGGTATGGATAATAAGGTGGCCAGGTTAAATCTTCCTCCAAGAAAATGAACAATCAAAGCTTCCCTTCCAGAATATAAATCATCTTCTTGTCATACATAACCTGTAAATCCTGAGAAAATAAACAAGACAACCTCGCATAAAATCGGCGGCAATCTATATAAGTTACTAAATCCTAGAAAACAAAGTAAGATATAATGCTTGTGGAATGAAGTTTGCAGATTTCCTGGAGATTATAAAACTTAATAATTCAACAAATACTTTAAAACTCCGTTAGAAAAAAAAAACTGGTAAAATTTCCAGATTTTTACACGTGACGCCGTCAAGAGTAATCTCGTGACGCCGTCAGAAGTGACCTGCAGAAATTCTTGTGTTAAGTTTCCGGAAAATTTCTGGAAAAACTTGGTCCTACTTCCTGGAAAATCCTGCAAAACTTCATTATGACTCGATACAAGCATTTGACTCTAACAAATACGAATATACATGTTCATTTAATATTGTGGAGAATCATGATCGGTTTGTTTCTTAAAAACATATTTGGGGTTTCCCCTTACACTTATCTTTTGCAAAAATACTTTTAGGTGGAGTTAAGACTAGGCCAAAACAACAAAGTAAAGTATTTCCACTTTTTAGTTTAGAAACATGATCTACCAACAATAAAAATAAAGCATGCATACGGAAGCAAATAATAACAAACAAAATAAAATCACACAAAGCATGGGTTGCCTCCCAAGAAGCGCTTTTCTTTATTTACGAGTCTTGTAGCTAGACTCAAGGTCATGGGTTACTACGTGACTTCGTCATCAAACGTCACATCCTCCTCACTAATCATTTCATTGTTATTTTCCTGATAATGTTTTACACATTGTATGTTAACAGTAAATTCCCTACCTTCATCATCTAATAACACAACGGCTCCAGTTTTAGAGGAATTTTTCACCGTAAACGGTCTATACCATCTAGACTTGAGTTTTCCCGGAAATAATCTCAACTGAGAATTGTACAATAGGACTTTGTCTCCCTCTGAAAATTCTTTGGGTTTCTTAATTCTTTGGTCATGCCATCTTTTTGCTCTCTCTTTATATGTGATGGAAGATTCATAGGCTTCTAACCTAAGCTCATCAAGCTCATGTAATTGCAAGAACCTATTAGTTCCAGCAATTGTATAATCTAAGTTACATGTATTAAGCACCCAATAAGCCTTATGTTCAAATTCTACTGGCAAGTGACACGCCTTACCATACACCATGCGAAACGGGGTCGTTCCAATAGGTGTCTTGTAAGCGGTTCGGAATGCCCACAAGGCTTCGTCGAGTTTAAATGACCAGTCTTTTCTATTTTGACTAACCATCTTTTCAAGTATTCTTTTAATAGCCATATTGGTGTTTTCGACCTAGCCATTGGTTTGTGGATGATAGGCGGTGGAGAACCGATGGGATACTCCATACCTCTTCATGACCTTTTCCATTTGTGCATTGCAAAAGTGGGTCCCCCTATCACTGATGAGAGCTTTAGGAATCCCGAATCTAGCGAAAAGCTTTTTCAGGAAATAAATAACTACTCTGGCATCATTGGTCCTAAGGGCTTGTGCCTCAACCCATTTTGAAACATAATCGATGGCAACTAAAATGTATTCGTTCCCCCCTGAAGATGGAAAGGGTCCCATGAAGTCAATTCCCCAAACATCGAAGACCTCACATACTTGTATAAAATTCTGAGGCGCTTCATCCCTATGTGATATGTTCCCGGCCCGTTGACATGCATCACATGCCTGTACCATTTCTTTGACGTCGCGGAAAATTGTGGGCCAATAGAATCCCACGTCGAAATTCTTTCGGGCGGTGGTGTTTATCCCATGATGCCCGCCAGAGGGACCAGAGTGACATTCCCTCATAATCTTTACTGCCTCACTTTCCGAAACACAACGTCTTATAATTTGGTCAGGACACCTTCGGAATAAAAATGGTTCATCCCAAAAGTAGTATTTTAACTGAGAAAAGAACCTTTTTCTTTCGTATCTAGTCAGGTGTTCAGGAACGAGTCTGCTTGCGAGATAATTGTTAAAATCGGCGTACCAAGGCTCCGAATCAATCATTAACATGAGTTGTTTGTCAGGAAATGAATCCCTAATCTCACTTCTATCGTGCTTATCCAAGGGATTTTCAAGACGAGATAGATGATCTGCGGCCAGATTTTCTGCCCCCCTCTTATCACGAATCTCAACATCGAATTCTTGTAGCAACAAGATCCACCGAATTAGTCGTGGCTTAGCATCCTGCTTCGCAAAAAGATATCGAAGGGCCAAGTGATCAGTTAAAATGACTGTCTTTGAAAGGACAAGATATTGCCGGAATTTGTCGAATGCGAATACTACGGCTAATAATTCCTTTTCGGTGGTGGAGTAATTCTCTTGAGCGGGATTCATGGTTTTGCTAGCGTAGTAAATAGGTTGGAAAAGTTTGTCACGTCGTTGGCCCAATACAGCCCTGACAGCGAAATCGCTAGCGTCACACATGATTTCAAATGGTAACTCCCAGTTGGGTGTAATCATGATTGGAGCTTGTGTGAGCTCCTTTTTTAAGAGATCGAATGCATCCTTGCATTCTTGGGAAAAATCGAACGGAGCATCCTTCACAAGCAATTGAGTCATTGGCCAAGCTATTTTGGAGAAGTCTTTGATGAATCTCCGATAAAACCCGGCGTGCCCCAAGAAACTGTGTATTTCTTTAACAGTCGTGGGGTATGGTAGCTTAGATATAGCTTCAACTTTAGCTTGGTCCACCTCTATTCCGTTCCCTAAGATCTTATGCCCTAACACAATCCCTTCTTTTACCATGAAATGACACTTTTCCCAGTTTAACACCAGGTTGGTTTCCTCACAACGTTTAAGCATCTTTCTAGATTAGCAAGACAGCGGTCAAAGGAGTTCCCGAAGACCGAAAAGTCATCCATGAACACTTCCATGTTGTCTTCCATGAGTTCGTGAAAGATTGCAGTCATGCATCATTGGAAAGTGGCGGGGGCATTACATAGCCCAAAAGGCATCTTTTTGTAGGCAAATGTTCCATAAGGGCAAGTAAACGTGGCCTTTTCTTGGTCCTCAGGTGCTATGGGAATTTGAAAATACCCTGAGAATCCATCCAAGAAGCAATAGTACTCGTGTCCAGACAATCTCTCTAACATTAGGTCAATGAATGGTAAGGGAAAGTGATCTTTCCTCGTGGCATCATTGAGCTTTCGATAGTCAATGCATACCCGCCATCCAGTGACCGTTCTCTGGGGCACCATCTCACCCTTGTCATTCTTAACTACAGTAATTCCACCCTTCTTAGGTACAACCTGTACAGGGCTGACCCATGGGCTATCCGAGATTGGGTAGATCAATCCTGCATCCAGAAGTTTGATGACTTCTTTCTTTACTACTTCCTTAATGTTGGGATTCACCCGCCTCTGGGGTTGCACGGTAGGTTTATAATCTTCTTCCGGAGCTCGAGATGCTCCGTTGCCTCTTGTCTAGGGTAGAAGGAGACTGCACCAACATCCTCCATCTTTTCTACCTCTAGCAAAGGCAGAAAACTCTCGTCCCGTAGCCAACCTTCCTCGATTTGTTCATCGACACAGCTATCGATGACATCTGTGAGTTCGTCGACCTTCCCAATGAAATAGAGCCGGTTAGCTGCTTCGAGAGAGAGATCCATAGAGTCCTTAATGTCGAAGGTTGTACTATCGGTTCCCACTCGCAAGGTTAACTTGTCGTCATAAACATCAATGACTGCACGAGCGGTAGCAAGAAATGGTCTCCCTAAGATGATGGGTACCAAGTCATCCTCCTCCATATCCAGGATTACGAAGTCGACCGGGAATTTGAATTTCCCAACTTTGACTAGCACATTCTCGCATATCCCTACTGGGTACTTGACTGATCTATCGGCTAGTTGGATGTTCATACGGGTAGGCTTTAATCCAGAGTATCCTAATTTAAGGAACATAGAGTGAGGCATGAGATTGATACTTGCACCCAAATCGGCAAGAGCATTCTTTATTGATAGAGATCCTATGGAGCAAGGCAGGGTGAAGCTGCCTGGATCGTCTACCTTTTTTGGTAGCCCTCGATGGGTCACCAATGAGCATTCTTCTCCCAGGGTCACAAGACCCTCGAGTTTCTTTCGGTTAGCGAGTAGTTTTTTAAAGTATGCGCTATACTTCGGCATGTGATAACAAGCATCAAGGAGGGGTATGGTGACTACCGAGTCTTTTAGGTATGACAAGAATCTTTTATTATCATTCTCAATTTTCTGGTTCTTTAATCGGGATAGGAATGGGATTCTCACAGGTTGGTTAGGTGGGGTTGATGGGGAAGGGGTCGTCAAGGGAGGTTGGTCGGGAGTCTCGCTGCCTACATCCTCCTCCTCCTCGCGAGGCTTGTTTAGATCGGGAGTGATAGGGGACGAGCTTGGGTAAGGGGGTCCTTGGTTGTTGTTCCAGCTCGAGTGGTTATCGCGAGCATGGGATCTTTTTTGCCTACTGATGGCATTTCAAGGTTATCTAGGGCTGAGTTAAGCTTGTTGAAAAATTCTCCATTGTCAGCCTGCTGCTCGTCAACAAGTTCATTAAGACCTTTCAATTGCAAGCCTTTTTCTTGAGTGAAGTGACCAAGGTCATCTTCAAAAGTGCTCTTGATTTCGAATTCAGGGCCTTCCTCTCCTTCTTTTCTTTTTACCAGATTTCCCCATAGGGTGTAATCGTCATTTTGGTAAAAAGGCAAAAGGGAGGGATCAACATAGATGTCACCTCCTGACAAGCATGCATGTTCAGTCGTGGCTGCTCCTCCGCATTCTTCTACCTCATGCGGGCCCCCACAGTAGTCGCAGATTAAGTAAGGATTCGAAAGTTGTTTAGGTAACTGCGATCCAGCTAGGTACTCCACTCTTTTGTAAATTTTTCTCAACCGATCTGAAGTGATTTCAGAAATGCTGACAGTCGACTCAGGTTCATCCCAAGTGTCATCCTGGTCTTGAGCATATTCTTCAATCCTATCCCATCCTTCTTCAGCACTAAGATTGACCAATCTCCCTTTTCTAGATTGGTTGATTCCGCTTCGATCATTAGAGGAGACATTATCATAGAAGATTTGGACCAAAAGCCAAAGCTCGATACCATGATGGGGAACTTGTCTTATTAAATCTTTGAATCTAATCCACGATTTATGGAAGGGTTCGTACTTCCCTTTTCGGAAATGGAGGATCCTATCTCTAAACGCTGAGGTTTTTCCAGGTGGAAAGAACTTCTCATAGAACTTGGATATGAGTTGCTCCCATGTGAAAATAGATTCAGAGGGAAGTTTATCATACCACTCTTGGGCTTTTTCATATAGGGTGAAAGGAAAGAATCGCAATCGGGACGTGTCTCTAGTAGCCCCATCCGTATGGAGGGTGTCTACTTTTTTCAAGAAGTCTTTAATGTGTTGAATTGGATCTTACTCATCTAATCCACAAAACTTACACACACTTTGGACAAGCCAAACATCGTTCGCATGCAAGACCTCATTGGTGTGTTCGTTTGGGTAGACTATGGCATTTGAGAAGCCACGAGGGGTTGGGGAGGAGTAGTCCTTAAAGCGCTTAGGGATAGGAGTTGCGGGGGTACTCATCTCGTTGTTGGGTTGGGAGCTAGGGGTTGTAACGTGATTTTCTGAATTTTCTTTAGAAAGGGGTGCATCAAAATCGATGGCAACGCTAGATGGTTCAGGAGTTAAGTGAGATTGTCTTAATCTACGCATTTCTCTTTCGGGTTCTGCATAAGGCAAGACAAGGTTTCTAGTGGAACTACGACTCATAGTGATCCTAAGGTTAGAGGATTCGTCGGTTGCCATGATGGCAGGTGGTGAAGAGTTACGAACAAAAATACAAAGAAATAAGATAGACTAAAGAAAACCTAAAAATAAAAATAAAAATAAAATCTTACTAGAAAGGAATCTAGCAAGTAGACCTAATAAAAAAGAGATTCTAACCTAGACAATAACTACTCCCTGGGTTGCTGCACCAAAAACTTGATGCGTAGGGATTGCACCAGGCTTTACCTCTCAAGGGATCTTGAGAAGCTTACAACCCCCACCAGGCAGTGTACCTGATCGTTGTAGTATAGTATAGTGACAAGTACCGGGGGATTGATCGTTCAGCTAGGAATAGTGTCGCTAGGATTAGAAAACCTAAATACTAGTTCTAGAGATGAGGGATGATTATTTTTGTATTTTTATATTTTTTAGAAAGCAAGTAAATATCTCGGGTTTGAAGGATTTGGGCGGAATTAGTTGCTAGTCAACTAACCCAATACTAAAGATGCAATCAAAATAAAATACTAGAAATGAAAATAAAACTAAATTAAACTAAGGTTGTGAGCAATAAGTGGAGAAATGTGTTTACTTAGATTTCACTACTCCCTAGATATCTTTTACACGTTAATTACTTGTTATAGTTGCGTGGATGACGGATTGTATTCCTTAATACCATTCATGGGGTGGCGCACTTAACTCCCCAATCCTATGAGTGCCTACTTCACTCCTATGTCGAGCCGGCTAAGAAGCTCCTAACATGGGATCATTAGAATTTACTCATGCATTAAATACAACCAATAAAACCTAGTGCACATCGGTTCATGTTTCCTAAGATGTTCAAGCATGTTACCATTTGGAGATCTGCCAGTTTTCTTAAGCCTAACATCGAAATCATTCATCCAATACAACCATAAACAAGTAATCAACACATAATCAACATCTAGGTTTCATTAGATCTAAGCAAACACAAGATAAATCTAGCCTAGCATGGTGGAATTAAGACAAGCACAAGATATAGACAACCAACACATAGACATATTGATTGAATTAGAAGAACACTTATCTCAATTACACATGTAAGGGTTCAAGGGCAGAAAACCCTTGAAAAACCTGTAAAAATCGTATATGGTTCGGCCTTAGGGTTTCTCCAAACTTGTTCCTCTCTAATGAATAAAAATTAGAAAACTATATATAGGAAATTGAGGCTGATGGCGTCAAGACCAAATGGGTGACGCCGTCATCTCGCCGCCAAAAGAATTCTTGGACTGCCTTGATCTACATCTGACGCCGTCACGTTATATATTTTTCCAGGCCGTCACGTATTTAACTCTTGATGCTCTTCCTTGTGACACCTTCATTTCTGTACTGGGTCGTCATGAAATTTACTCTTGACGCCATCAGGATGTTACTTTTGACGCCGTCACCTACTGTTCCCAGCTTGGAAAATTAAGTCTTTGGCGTTTTCTTCACTTTTATGCTCCAAAAAGGTCCGAATTGCTTCCTTTTCCAGATTTCACTCCCAAAGTACCTAAAATCACAAAAGGAACGATTTAGGGCAATATTTGATCAAATAAATTCAATTCCGGGCTTAAATGACCCCCTAAAAGTGGTTCATTTTTCGCCTCATCATAGTACTCATTTGAATGGGTCCCTCATCGATGGATTTCAAGATGTTAACCCCGTTTTCCTTACCCAGACAATAAAGACGTATCCTCTGTGCCCATGATTCATAGTCAGTTCTGTCCAACATTGGAGGTCGGGTGTCGGACCCAGCAGCTTGAATGTCATCAGAAGATGTCGCCATTACAAAATAGAAACTACCAAACCACAAAGTAAGAGATACTCGCAATGTAGTGTACTAGTCGCAGAAAAATTTTAACCGCAACTTGACCTGACCGCAGAGATAGTAAACCGCAGACAAGTAAACCGCAGTAAATACTAATCGCAGAACACTAATTGCAAGACACCAACTGCAAAGAGTACTAAACCGCAGAAAAATTCCAACCGCAAAAAGATCGAGTCGCAACCTGAGCAAACCGCAAACCAAGGACACTAACCGCAGAAAGTACTAAACCGCAGAGAACTCCAAACCGCAGAAAACTCCCAACCGCAGAGTAGTTAAACGCAATAGGCTAATCACAGACAACTAATCGCAGTGACAATGGTCCAAAACTGTCACTATCTTTGCATTTTGTTTGTATTCCCAAAATGGTAATCGCAGTCAAACTAACCACAGATTATAGAAACTAAGCGCAACAAAGCAATGTAACAGTAGACTTAACCGCAGGTTAGAAAAACGCCCAAAATCACCTCCAAACATCAAATAGATTAAGGAAATTGTAACACAAACTAAACCACAATGTTCCACAAACACTAATGAACATAAAAGTACATCACTAACATGAATAACAACACTAGAGAAGATCAAACCAAGAGTTTTTGCAAGAAAGTTACACCAAACTCACAAAACCACACAAAATACCATCAAATTCGATTCTACAAGGTCCTAAGATGAAACCTTGGCTCTTGATACCAATTGTAGAATACTAACTATGTTGGAAACATGATTGGTGTTGTGTTTGTGTGGCGTTGGAGAAGTAAGAAAGAGGGGAAGAGAGGAACCTTGAGAGAAAAATGAAATATTAGCTTGAGATTAAGTGATGGTCCAACCCTCTCCACATGTGGAGAGGGGTATTTATACATACAATAAAACGCCCACTCCCGGGCTGTGGATCAGGCATACAGTGGGTGAAGACCCGTCCTTCTTCCACGGTGTTACTTAAACTAATACTAATTAACTAATAAACAAACTAACTACGAGCTAACTTAATGCTATTACAATCATTAGGTGACCGAGACTTTTACAGGAATATTTGTATTCCTAACAGGGGACGAGCATCTAAACACAATTCCGGCAATAGAATCGGACGAATTCAATAAGTCTAGTGTTGAGAACCTCGTCCCAATCCCAAGTGAGTCCGGGGAAATTTCTAACGGTGATTGTGAATTTATTGAAGATAAGACGTCAGATCCTTTGGAGCCCGAGTTCACGGATTCTTTACCAAACTTTGAGAAACATGATTTTGATACAGTTGAAGAGTGTGACTTATCTCCGATTGATAATCTGAATGATTGTGTTGAGATGTTCTCCGATTCTGACGATGATACTTTATCTTGTGGAGACATCGATTACGTAGATGAAGTACCTTCTGAGCTTGTCAGCTTAGAAGAGAAGAATTATGTAGAAAACGAAGTTGAAATCGATCATCCTAAAAATTTTGATGACCTTGTTCCAAGGGTTTCCGAAACATTCAAATATGACTTTCACAAATCCGTTATTTGATTTCGATTTGGAATTGACTCATGATAATCCAATCTTCGATATTCCTTGTGATGAGTCCGAAGTGAAACCCGAGGTCCAGGATTCACATGATATGATTGATTCTCCTCACGAGAAGTTATCCGATGAACTTACTCAAACCATTTCTCCACCGGGTATTAAAAATGACGAGAATGATTTTCAAAGAAACGTGTTTACTGAAGAAATACGTAATGATGATTTACTTCCTCATACCTACTCGATTTTCGTTGATTTACCGTCTTCTCGTCCACCCGCGAAACCACCCGATGTAGATTTTGAGCTCGATGTAAATGAAGTTATTGTTGGAGTGGTGGACGAGATTTATGTGCTTGATATTTTACCCACCCAACCCAACCGTGATTCTGAACTTGACTTTGCTTTTATCATCTGGGTGTTTTATCCGTTCTTTACTTATCCCCTCATTTCTTCACTTTTCCACTCCACCGGGAGTGAGGATACCGTTTTTGACCCCGGCATCTCTGTTTATTGTGTCGGTTGTCCGTTTTATCTGCTCTCCCCAAGGACGAACTAATTCGGGGATCGAGTCAAGCTCATGTGACTCGGTAATAAAAAACAAGCGCTTCGTGGGAGGCACCCCAAGCTTATCCTTTTTCATCTTCTTTATTTTCTATTTTCTAAGTAACGTGACGTGATGGGGGCGACCCTTTCCAAACTTGTGTTTTTGTGGTTGTTTGTGAATGTCCAGGAATTTCCCCGAAGTTTGAGGATTCTCGTGCTCTTGGTTTTTCGTTCTCTCCACTCGAGTCTCATCCTTCGCTGCTCTTTCAGAAATTCACCATATCCTAAATCTTATTGACTAATGTTTATCTCTTGGCATACTTAATAAACGGCCTTAGATATTACGTAGGACTACTTTTACCCTTAAAACATTGAGGACAATGTTTCACTTTAGTCTGGGGGTGAATCTTCGATTTGATTTGACCTGACACCTTCGTCTGAGCTGTTAACTTACGCAACTCCATTTTCCACCAAAATTTTTAATTTTTGTCACCTCTTTATAATCAAAAAACAAAAATGATATATGATATGAATAATAAGATTTGAAACCTTATTTTGACTTTCCTACCGGCGAGAGTAGAAATAAATGTTTCGACTTGACCGGGCGTGTTGAGCCCTAGCTCGTCTCCCTTAACCAATATAATCAAAAGATTATGGCTAAGCATCTGCGGATCTCATTACTTGAGATTTTAAATTTGCGGTGATCGAGGAATGATAGAGTTTATTTAGAAGTTTCATGCTAAACGTGGAGTAGTTGGATCTCTTTAGAGCCCACAAAAGGTACTTGTGGCCTCCTTGTTCCCACAAGATAGCACACCAATAAAAATAGATCTCTAGGATTAATTAAGTGTATGAGGTTTGGGGAATACTTAGTTTTTTTCTCGTTCCCAACAAAATCTCTGCATATGGGGGTTTGGTACACATAGGGGTACTGCCAGTGTTACGGTGAAATAGACTATTGCATTTTGCCAGTTCGCAGCCGATGTTGTGATCTTAGTAAAGGCCGTAGGACTCGGGGTTTGGCATATGATTATGAATATCAATAATAATAGTCCAAAGCCAAATAAAAAGGTAGAGGAATCCAAAGCTATAAAAGCAGCGGATATAAATCCAAGGTCATAATAAAGCTCTTACATCTTGGTGGCCCATAAACCGTTGTTGTAAAAGAAATCAAGGACTAAGGACCAAGTATTATTAAAGTGCTTATAATTATGCAAAAATGCCAAGCTTCGACTCCGGGGGGTTTCCCTAATAAAAGCTTCTGTTTCGGGTCTCAGACATGGGATGTCTCGGTCGTAAATAAAAAGGGGGACCTCCACAAATCGTGTTAAATCAGAGACCTTCATGTGGACCCGATTTCTGTATGCAGGGGTTTTCGAGGGAAAGTTTGGAAACTACTTAGCGTTCAAATTTTGTGCTCTTATCAGACTAACAAATATCAAAACGAGAAAATATGAAGCAATTCATTTCTCACAAATTAAAATCTTGAGATACCAAACTTAGGAACTGGGAACAAGAGGTAATTACATAATTAACTTTTGTGGGTAGTGTTAGCACCCAACTTGTGGATAAACAATGATCTCGATTTTACGCTTAGTTTGGGAGCTTGTGAAAAATCAAGGATGACGATTTTTATCCGTATGGTATCTTCTCTGTGAGAAGTGTTTCTACTCATTGACCCTGAAAGTTATCAACAGATAAGAATTCATAATGAAAGTCAAGGCAAACCGTCACATATATAAATAATACAAAAAGAGTAGTAGTAGTAGTGTTATTCATGAAAATCGGAAAACGGAGCATTTTTTATAATAAATGATTTTGATATCTCTTTTGAACGTCATTGCTACTTTACAACGTCAGTAAAGAGAGGTCTTGAAATTATTTATCTCTTAAGCGTGAGGTGATGACATTGCGTGAGGACACGGCAATACCTTAGTCTGGGGATTTTGATGTGTGCTTTTTCACACATCCTTTTTAGGCTTAAATCATACCAAATACACCAAATATGTCAAGAGAATGTGTGTTTTTGTATTTGTGTATGTGCAGGTACGGATATGTGAAAAATGAACAAAAATGATGCAAAACCGACAAAAACGAGCACGAGATTGGAAAAAGGTCATAAGCCGAAGCCGGGGAAGCAAAATGATAAAGGAAAGGTCAAAATGTCATTAGAAGTCCTCAGAGATTCAGAATGTTGCATAAATGGTCCCTGGATAAAGTTTGGTGAAATTGGAAACTTCAGTCCTTGTACTCTCAGAAAATTACAAAAATGGTCCCTTGAGCAATATTTGAAGAAAAGTCAAGAAAATTCCTCTATGATTAAGAGATTTACAACATAAGCCCTTGGATAAAAGTTTTGAAAATGGCAGCAGAGATCCCTCAAAATTCAGCAATTTACAATATTAGTCCTTGTTAAATTTATTAGTCCTAAACTAATAATACACTAACTTAATCCAGTATCTATTCCCTGATCCAATGAAGCCCAAAACCTATGAACAGCCCATCTCCCCACTTAGCCCAATCCACCACCCCCTAAATAATACTACCCGGTCCAAACCTCAAACCCGGTCAACAGTCAAACCCTTACCCACCCGGTCAACACAATATCAATAAAAACCCCCAACTCCAATTATCCGCCCCCCAAATAATTACCAAACCCAGATTTTCACTGTTCACCAAGAACCCTAACTACTATTCACACGCAATAAATCAAATTTAACCATAATTAAGGGTAGTTTGGTACAATCAAGTAGATTTCTAGAAGATCCTAACATGGCAGGCCTGCCATGTCAGTGATCCGTGTGGTATTACGTGCTAATGATTGGTTGATGATTTAATCCAAGGGTCGAGGATGATTGGAAGGATCTGGAATTGGATCAAGGGCTTTAAGGGACTCTGAAGAAACACAACTTCACGAGGATTGGTGACATGGCTTCCCTCTCTCATCAGGCTATAGAAAGGGACTCTCACTCACGTTTTGAGGGGTTAGATGGTAGGAGTAGGATAGCATAGTTTAGTTAATTGTAATCATTTTTACTTATTTAGTTTTTCTGCTATTAAACTTTGTACTCAATTGAAGGTTTTAATAAAAGTCAAGTTTTCATTTAATTGTCAGTTCCATTTTCAATCAATTTCCTGCTTCTAAATACTTTTCCTAGTTTACATTTCCTGTTTTCAGAAGCTTACTCAAGCTTCATTTTAGTTTTTAGTGAAATTGTGATTAAATTTTTGCTTAAAGTTTGTGATTGTTTCCTGGTCAAAGTAAGTTAAACTTAGCTTAATCCATTAAGCTGAGGTGATTTAGGAGTAAGAAGAGCTTATTAGAGCCTATCTAAAGATAGGCTGTGTGGGAACACTTCTCTGTTTAGCTGAGAAGTGACTTGTAAGTTTCCTTTTATTGTTTCATCTGAATGTTCATTTAGATTCTGCTTATAGTAGTTTATCTATATTGCTTTTGATTACTGCTTACCTGTTTGTTCATTTTTTTTTATTATTTAGAAATTTATTTGATGTTGTTTAGTTATTTACCTGAGCTTTGTTTTTGGTTTAATGTTCATTTAGATCTTTAAAGTTTCCTGGTTAATATTTTGTCATTCTCTTAGATCTGAGTTACTATTGTATTGAGTATTTGGTTTCTGAATTTCTGTGTTGAATATTGGATTGTTGGATATGAGCTAAGCAGAGGTTAAGTTTTGGTTGCTTAGAAGTCAAGTTCTAGTGTATCAGCTTGTATTCAGGGGTGTTTGGATTGGTGGATTTAACTGTGTTTCAGTGGTTATCAGGTAGTATAAGTAGTTTAAATATCTCAAATTAGGTGCACTTAAGATAGTTTAGGCATAAAAATCATGGTTCATTAGGGAAAAGTCTAAATCACGTAGTAATTTCTTCTCTGTTTGCAGCATACATCTGTAAATCTCCACATTGCTAGTTTTAGGGTAGAATCAAGTTAATTAAGTGATGAGATGTCTTAATATTACATATAGAATAATATCTGGTCAGTAGAAATCCATTTAAGTCAAATCTCAGTTGTGATCAAAAAGTCAAAAATCCCATAGCCCTGCAGGTTCAACTGAAGCTGAACTAGGGTACTTTTGGAGGATTAACTGTTGATTAGTATTAGAGCTCTTAGGTTATTTTGATAGTTAGTAGTTCTAGCTTGTAGTATCTGTTTTTAGATTCCTTTAATTAGCTTATCTAGTGCTTTTCAATTAGCTGTCAAAAGGGTAGGACAGCCTTATTTTCTGTCTTATCATCAGAACTGCCAAGAGCATATTTTGCTTAACCTCTGAGCTTGTTTGGATTTTTCTAGTAGCATTGGGCTTAAAATTAGTACTATAATCCTTCTGTGAAGCTTATTGTATTAATTGGTGCATGACTGCTTATTTCTTATTGCTTATTTGAAGTTGTTTAAGCCCATTTCATAGTTTTTGTGATCATTTTGGTCTTATACTGTTCCAATAAGCCTATTTGAGTACTAGAATCACTTGGTTAAGTTCTGGTCAACTTTTGGTCTAACTGCTTATCAATAAGCATTTTTCCATTAAGTTGTTTCAAAGCAAGTAGCTGTTCTAGAGCTTATTTTTCAATTTTTATATTTTTCCTAGCTTTAAAACATTATTTTAGAATTTCCCTGAATTTTTCATATTTTTCCAAGTTGATTTGCTATTTTTCTTATTTAATTTTCATTTTTAATCAATTTTAAATACTTTCTAATTACCAAAAATTCCAAAAAAAATCAGAAAAAGCCAAGAAAAATCCAAAAATATTTTAGAAATTTATTTTCATTTATTTTAGAATTTTAGAAATTTATTTTACATTTTTCCCATTTATTTTGAATTTAATTTGAATTTTTAATTAGATTTAATAGTTTTTAATTCCCAAAAATTACACAAAAAGCCAAAAAAAATTAGTTTTTAGTTCTAAAATTAATTTTTAGTTATTTTATAATTTTTAAATTTTATTTTTCATTTTTCTCACCTTATTTTCATTTTATTTTTATTTTTAATTAATTAATTAATTAGTTTTTAATTCATAAAAAATAAATAGAAAGTCAAAAAAATATTTTTCTTTTTTCTCAAAATTTTCTTTTATCATTTTTAACTTTTCAAAATTATTTTCAAGTCCGTAGGAGTAGTATAGCTTAAAATTCGCGTTTTATTTCGTACGTTTACGTTTATTTTACGTTTAAGCTTACGTTTTCGATTCTACGTAACGTTTTTAGTTTGTTTACTTGATTTACGTGCTTAGTGGGTTATTTGTTTTTCATTTTCATATTCCTTAGTGTAATTTCTTTAAAATCACTTTTTACCATTTTCACGACACGTTTCACGAACCGAGAATTCAAAATTCCATTCACACCTTCATTGGGACACGACCCAGGGAAATACTTTCCTAAGCATTTCTTCGGAAAAAAACAAACCTATACTATAAAAACGACTGAATCAAAGGACGCTCATATCAGAAAGACCAGGATTGAGAGGTACACATGGATGATGAAAGAAATACTGAAACCTGAAACCATCACTGACATCCAAATCCATCGCAACACCAATCCTGAAGTTGTCAATGTCTTCATGAGACCAGACCAAAGAATAATGGACATCCATGATCCATTCAGGTTCGGTGACTTTGGCATCTCCGAACTGGATGAGCTTCGACCAATCATCTCCAAGAAGCAGAATGTGGTGGGTTCCTATTATCTTGAAATCACTGAAGCTTAGGTATGAAAGACTGATGAACATGCCTGAAGCTATTGGCATTCCTTCTCTACTTCCTGCTTCATCTACTCAAGTTGCTCCACCAAAGGCCTCCAAAAGGAAGAGAAAGCAAATTGAGCTAGAGCCTGAGATCAAGGTCCCAGGGCTGGAGTGTGATAGATCCTTTCCTGAAGGGATCACCTTTGTGAACAACAAAGTTCTCGAAGCACCTGAAAGAGGCATGTGCTTTACTAATGAATACAGGAACCCTGCTTTCCAAAGATGGTCTAACATTGATAAGGCTGGGATAAAGGCGATGCTAATGTACCTCATGTTGGCTTCCCCTGTCAGGTGTGCTGAAAACATGAGGTTCTACCTGGACCTAAAAGCTAAGATTGAGGAGCACCCTGAGAAACATCTCCTGAGATCTAAGAAGGCAAAGCTTGATGCTCTTGGTTACCAACTGAACATCTGAATCTGCAACAACAATCTTTTTTTGTTTTTGTATTATTAGTAGGATCTGTAATAACTATTAATAAACATTGAAGTTCTTTTAAGTTATCAGTGTCCTACTCTAGTTACATTAACACTCAGTGAGAGATGAAGACTCCTGCCAACTCACACTGAATCATGAAACACTTAGGCTATTTGTATATCCAAATAGGGGGAGACTGTTGGGTCACTGAATTCCCCAATCTTCTTCTAACTAGGATTTGAACATAAAATAACCTAAGTGTTTAATATCCATAAACACAAACAAGTCACTGAGTGAACAGTATCTCAGTGAGTCATCTTCAGGATGCTTAAAAGAGCTTATGAAGAAAGGTACGCCATTCAGTGAGGCAGAACTCAGCGAGTGGCATCTAAGCCAAAAAGAAGGTGATGGGTTCAGTGAGGATGCCAATAACTCACTGAACCCCCAAGACTCCTCAACAACTATTGAAGTACTAAAGACTGAAGACTGAAGTATGGGCGGGACAAGGCGGGAAAGTTTGAACTTATCAACAGGTGTCCTTATCAACCTGAAGTCAAACTTTCCCTGAATGGCATAACGTCAGGATGGTGTCATCACTGTGTATCAGAAAGGCACATTGTCTTTTACCCAATATAGTCTATTGTAACAGAGATAAAATATGTAAGTATTTTGTCTCTACTAGTTAGGTCATCTTTTTGTCTTTATGAGTAACGTTGTAATTTACTTGTGTATAAATAGGCAGCATAGTGAGGAGTAAAAGTTAACGAGTTTGTGCAATTAATGCTTAGCATTCACAAACCACTTTTACTCCTCCAAAGAATAATGCAGTCCCTGAGATAGCTCAGTGTGACCTTTAGTTGTCACTCAAACTTTGTTTGAGTTTTGTGAGGAGTCCATACCATACTTGTCATTTCAATCCCAAGTGTTATTCCGCAAACACTTGGGTATAATTCTTTTGATTAACTTATAATAAGAATTAAACGTTGAAAATATTGTATCTCTTTTCTTTACGTTTATCTTTGTTATTACTCTTTTATATCTGTGTTAAAAAGCCATGGAACTTGGTTAGATTAACTCTCTAGTTAACTATTAACCTAGTAACCGGGTCCAACAAAACTCCTATGCTGTAAAGGGATATGTGGAGCTTCAGAGATTATATGAACCAATCCTGCAGATGTTTATTGGAAATTTCCATGTCAAGATTCTAGTACTTCATGGAAATACTATGCTTCATGTGATGTTCATCATTTATCAACAAAAGGATGAGTTGATATATTAATGCTTGCTGATTTGGAATATCCATTGAGTTCTGAAGTTCTTACTGTGATGTTATTGTCAAAGCTTCAATATGAAGAAGACTTTGAAGTTTTCGAAGATCTAATTCAAAGAACATGTAATCAGTTGCTTGGTATAATTTGTGAGCAGCTTAACAGTGAAGTTCAAGCAAAAAGGAGGAAAAGATATTAAGTGTTGGGGAAGAATTCTCTCATTCTCAAGGTTAATGTGTCAATTCAAGAGCCTTGCTTTATGTTTGAATAAGTTATGACTTTACATATTATTTGCAGAATGTTTGTTGCATGGTTTTTCAGACACCAACTTATCTATTTATTCTATTTTAATTTAAGAAATTATCTTGAAAAGAAGTTTTGATGGACCAAGATTTAACTACTTAGTAATTAACATTGGCATGATAAACCCATAGCTACATTTAAGGGGAGGTTAAATATAGAGTTTGTAACTCTTTGTTCTACTTATAGGTTCAATGCTGGTAGCTTGAATTAATTTTGGTACCTTTAGAGTTAATCCTAGTAGTTAAATTGGTGTTAATTCTGGTTTCAAATATATATTGTTTTTTTTTTTTTTTTTTTTTTTTTGCTTTAGACTAATTTTTCCAGGATTAAGCATGGATTGAAGCCAAATGGGAGTCTTGCTGATGAAATTGTTTTGTAAGTGTCTGACAATCGGGGTATATTAGGGATTATCCCTTAATTTAAAACTTCTTTAATATTTTATAATAGTAATCTCAAGTGAGGGTAATATTTTAAACTCGAACTATATTCCATATCTATTTTTGGAAGTGGACTTGAAACAATCCAAAATAAAAATATGAACAATAAATATGGGATGAAGGGAATATATAACAACAATCAAAATGGATCACAATTCAGGGATGGATCTAACATTTGTTGAAATTTAATAATCATAACAAGTATAAATTAAACATGTAATCACAAAGAGCACGCAACGGAAGACTTAAACATAATATTCATAATTAATTAACCAAAACATAAAGTAAGCGCACCTTTTAGCAATCAAACGACCAAAAAACTCAAACCCTGATAATTTAGGGTTTATGAAATCGATTTACACCATAATTGTTGGGAATTGAATTATTAGTTAGAACAGACTTAAGTCTGCTAATGTAATAGTTAAGTCTGTTAGTCATAGTTAGTACTGCCAGTACAAAGTTAAGTCTGGCAGGCTTAGTTAAGTCTATTTGAGTATTTCATACATAGTTAAGTCTGTTTATGTTTAAACATTATAGATATCTTAGGAGATATATTAGGGAAGGATATGTACGTATATTAGATATCTTAGGAGAATATACATTTATCCTTTCACACGTTTTGTAGCATTAGGGTTTCCTTAGTGTATAAAAGGAACCCTACGACATTGTATTATATGTCAATTCCAAGATTAATAGAAGTGATTATTAGTAAATCTCTGTGTGTTCTTCATAACCATTATTTGTTAAGATTCCGCATTAACAATCAATTATACACAGTTAAGAATTTCTCATATAGTTAATTTGGATTTATTCAAGTAAACTATTGTCTAACAAAGGCTACTTAGATCCATAACTTTGGACCTACAATAATCGATTTGGGCAAGAACAAAAATCCAAAATAGGATTTATCTATGGTCTTGTACACACGTATTGATAGTGATTCAATGTGAATGCTAGGTTCTTGATCACAATATATTAACCAAACACTTTAGTTACGCTCAAGGTCACTTGCAAATCCCTTCGTGGGGTTTCACTCGTCGACAAAGGAGTAAGAGGAGAGAAGAGAAGAAGTTTGGCCTTCTATCTAGATCAAGTGTACCAACAAATAAATATATGGTGATGTATTTACCCCTTATGGTAGAGTCCAAGTTTACAAAGGGTTCCCATGTGGGATTCCCCTTGATCGACTAGTTTCAAGCACAAGAGGGGTTTCTAGAACCTTCTCTTGGCTTGTTTCCTTTTTTCGTGTTCCTTTGAAATATAATGATCGTTAGTCACTTTTGTTAAGTACTTAATGCTCGTTTGACGCTTATTGTGAAATAATAATTAAAACATAACATTTATATTTAATTATTAAACATTGAATCTCATATGCAATGCGTGCAATCCCATAGTCTCGTGTTCGAATCCAATCATACATATATTAAATATATCCACAAACTTAACAGCTCCCACTTGGAGATATCTTAATATAGCTAATGACATTGGTTAGCATCTAGCAAACATGACAATGCCCCCAGAACGACCCTAAGTGTGGTTTCCTGGAAAACCTTTTAATGATTCATCATATACTTATCCTTTTGTTACTAATACCACGTTAAATATGGATATGGACCTTAAGTCATTTCATCATTTAACTATTTTGTTTCTCGTTATATCTGATTGAACAAGATTACCAAATCATCTAAACGTATTCCAGATAGATCTTGGGTATGGCCATACAAACATCTTTTCAACCCTACAAGGGGCCCAGCAGTATTATACTTCAAAACAAATTTGAAGGAAAATAATTCTCTCTTGACTATGAGCAAAACCCATGAATTTCACAACATTTATGAAAACATCCCTTATTACTACCAGTTACGGATTGTGTTAGACTATTTCACATAAATGGTCTACACCTATGAGAATTTCCTGGTATCTCAAGTCTGAGGATAACTATTCATAATTTACTTGATGACAAAGATCCATAAAGTATAATCATGTGGTTGGGATCAGTCCTATATTCAATTCATTGAATATCATGTAAATTTGGCATGACCACGCATCAATATACATAAGTACATTCTTACCAAAACACGGATTTATCTTAATTCAATCATATTCCCATATGATTGATCTACAATGGACTATTTAGAATAACACAAGTTATTCATGGATTTAAACATGCAAATATAGGATACAATCTATGATTAATGAAAACAACCGTACCAAGTACTTTAATTCATTATAAATAATAATTGCTTAACATCCCTTATCCAAATACTAAATAGATCGATGCATGATAATTCTAGTTAATGAATTTTGCCACAAGCCATGACAATTATACTTGTTGATAATTATGCCTCAAATCATGACAATCATACTTGTTGATAAGGCATAATTTCAATTAACTTTGATCTATCAGAATTTTGAAAATACTTATTTCAAGAATTCAATTAGTGAAGTTCTTGTATGTGTGTACACATATCTCATCTTGATATTGACACAATATTCCATAAGCATGACAATCATCTTTCAAACTTCTAAAGTTTAAAGTATTCTTTATTCTTTAATGTGTAATGCAACTATGCTCTTGGTTGGGCAGAACTAGTCAACATGGTCATTATCCAGGATGAAATCTTTCCATGACTAGTATTGAGTGCCATCTCAATTTAACTAGTATCATTGTACACAAACAACAATGTGCTCTTTAGAAATCCGTAAACTTTAATATCTATTGTGTAATGTATGATACCTTCCAAAACTTTCAAGTTTTTATTGTTGGATATAACAATTGCACAACAATTACCATATTGTTCATTCATAGAATCTGGGAGCAACTCCAGGCTGAGGAATGTAATTCTAAATCCAAACATATTCCATTTTATTACACTAGTTATCTAATAACTTTCAATTAGATATCAATTTTATCAAATTGATAAGGATTTATTTGGTACATTTTTAAGGGGTCATTTAAGCTTAAAATTGAGTAAATATGATCAAATATTGCCTCAAATTGTTTCTTTTTGTATTTTAGGTACTTGGGACGAGAAATCTCGAATTCTGCGCTTTTTGGATGAAAAGGTAAAGAAAACGACAAAGTCGAGAAAAACCCATCAGAAAAGGAGACTTGACGGGGTCACACTTTGCATTGTGACGCCGTCACTTGCTATTTTGAAGCTAGAGTCGCTTCAGAAGTAATTCGAGTATTTACACCTGACGGAGTCAGGTGTATACTGGAGAAAGGCGTAATGATTTAAGATTACAAGAGATGGCTCAGAAGACTTATAAAGGGACGGCGTCAGACATAAGCTGACAGCGTCAGAGGTTACAAGTGACGACTTCAGAACGACGACTTGCACAAGACGAAACCCTAATGGCGGCGAGCTAACGGCATCAGGGTTTATAAGCTGAGGCCGTCAGCATTATAAATCTATATATAGTTTCGCAAATTTTCTTCATTAGGTGTGACACTTTTGGGTAACTTAACCCTAACGATTTATGTAACAAATCACATACCTATGTTATCTAAACTAATATCATTTTCACGAGTAAAATTGTTGGCTTCATTTCATTCCAACTATGTAAAGTAACTTACATAGCCCACTAGACGTGCTCACGTAACTACCAATACCAAATATCTCTATATTTACATGATTTAAACCTCCTAATATGTCAATTCTATGTTTCAAAGATAATTGTATCAAGTATACTATCAATCTAACCTACTATTTTCAACACTATACCAAAACAAGCCAATATGATATATATATATATATATATATATATATATATATATATAATATATATATATATATATATATATATATATATATATATATCTATATGTATATATATATACATATATATATATATATATATATATATATATATATATATATATATATATATATATATATATATATATGTATATATATATATATGTATATATATATATACATATATATATATATATATATACATATATATATATATATACATATATATATATATATATATATATATATATATATATATATTTATAGAGGTGGGTTCATGAAAAAAGTCCACTTTGGTAGAAAAGTGTACAAATCAGCCCCTCCTTTTTTGCACACCAAACTACAGGGACCTAATTGTATTTTCCTTCATTCTTTAAGGAGTTTTTGTAAATTTGCACCCTACCCCCCCACCCCCACCCACCCACCCACCCCCCGCCGAAAAAAAATTTTTTTTTCCCGCCAAAAAAAAAATTTTTTTGGGGCCAAAAAAAAAATTTTTTTTTTTTGGGCCAAAAATTTATAACCCAGATGCACCTTTTTTTTTAGTGCATCTCAGTTATAAAAATTGGTGCATCTCAGTTATAACTATGATGCACCAATTTTTATAACCCAGATGCACCTTTTTTTTTTAGTGCATCTCAGTATAAAAATTGTGCATCTCAGTTATAACTATGATGCACCAATTTTTATAACCCAGATGCATTAAAAAAAAAGGTGCATCTGGGTTATAATTTTTGGCCCAAAAAAAAAAATTTTTTTTTTTTTTTGCCCAAAAAAAAATTTTTTTTGGCGGGAAAAAAATTTTTTTTTTCGGCGGGGGGTGGGGTGGGGGTGGGGGCATGTTTCAAGACAGACCCCTGAAGTTTGAGATATTTCAAATTAACCCCTAATAAATTTTTTTTCTTACTTTTCTACCAAAGTGGACTTTTCTCTAGAACCTTACCCTATATATATATATATATATATATATATATATATATATATATATATATATATATATATATATATATATAGATGCACCTTTTTTTTTTAGTGCATCTGGGTTATAAAAATTGGTGCATCATAGTTATAAATGAGATGCACCAATTTTTATACTGAGATGCACTAAAAAAAAAAGGTGCATCTGGGTTATAAAAATTGGTGCATCATAGTTATAACTGAGATGCACAAATTTTTATAACTGAGATGCACTAAAAAAAAAGGTGCATCTGGGTTATAATTTTTTGCGGGAAAATTTTTGGCCCAAAAAAAAAAATTTTTTTTTGCCCCAAAAAAAAAATTTTTTTGGCGGGAAAAAAAAATTTCGGCAGGGGGAGGGAGGGGGTGGTGGGTGGGTGGGTGGGTGGGGGTGGGGGGTAGGGTGCAAATTTACAAAAACTCCTTAAATAATGAAGGAAAATACAATTAGGTCCCTGTAGTTTGGTGTGCAAAAAAGGAGGGGCTGATTTGTACACTTTTATCACTTTTCTACCAAAGTGGACTTTTTTCATGAACCCACCTATATATATATATATATATATATATATATATATATATATATATATATATATATATATATATATGTCTGTATATATATATATATACATATGTATATACATATATGTAGATATAGATATATATATATATATATATATATATATATATACATATATGTATATACATATATGTATATACATATATATATATATATATATATATATATATATATATATATACGCATATGTATATACATATATGTATATATATATACATATATACATATATGTATATACATGTGTATATATATATATATATATATATATATATATATATATATATATATTATATAACTGGAGGCGTTTGACTATTTTTTGTCACATATTCATGGTCAATGCCCAGTCATTTCCACGTCAATGCCCGGTCATCATGTTTTGAATGTCATCACATTTATTTTTATAATTAATTTTGTATTTTTTAATTAATTTCCGCAATTAAAGCATGCATTTAACAAGCTTAAATTTGGATTTTTAAAACATGTTTTCCTAAAATTCGTTTGTGTTTTTGTTTTAAAAAAAACCTCTACCACGATTCGAACTCAATACCTTGCCTGTTTTATGTGGTATCTTAACCACTAAACCACCACTTTTTTTTTGTTAAGATTGTGTATGCCCAAAGCTATATAGGAAATCTGCATTGGGTAATTTTTTTTCATAACCCTAATATTAGCATAACATTCGTCCATTATATCTTTTTTTTAAACTCAGAATCCACTATATCTCGTTTTTCTCAAAACCCTAATATGTCATAATATGTTTCTTTTTACCTTTATGCAGATTCTGCTAATGTTTGTTATTTGCAGTGATTTAATTTGCTTTTTCATGCACAACTGTAAGTGAAGATTATGAGAAAATACGGATTATCCATGTTTTTTTGAGGTTTTTAAATATCATTGTTATGTATGAATGTTCACTTTATATGCTAACATAGTCAAAGTGGTGGTCAAAGGTTATGAGTTGTTTGTTCCTTTTAATACAGGTCTATAGAGACTCTGAATCAACACCCATTGTCTGTTGTGATGTCTGTCAGCGCTGAGTGCATTGTCACTATGATGGAATTAGGTTTGCTCTCATTCAAATTCTAAGTTCGAAGTAGAAAATGATTTTTTTGTAACTAGTGGATATATCTCTGCTGTGATGAAAAATATATACAATTTCAAGTGGTTAATAACCTGCAGTACAGATGTGCCACATGCCGTGGAGAATGCTACAAGGTATGACTCAACGGGAGGTCATTCTACTACTTCTTGATTACCTATTTATATACTGAATATGTGTGCAGAGGGTTCAATAAGATCCTTATAGCGAATTATGTGTGCAGAGGGTTCAATAAGATACATAGCGGAGCAAAAATGCATATTTGCTTAAACACTTGCTCTTGAAAGTTGAAACAGCTCTTAACTAATTAGCAAGGTTTGAATTTAATGAGTCAGTTAAATACCAAATTAGGCTTGATTTTGACATTTCCGGAGTAGAATTGTTTGTGGTCTCCTTTGGGTCATTTGCATTTATGCGTTATATTTTGTTTGCCACTTATTAATTGACTATATTCTGATTGTTAATAACTCGATATATTCTATCATGCAGATATTTTTAATCCAGATATATACGATAAAGACTTCACGACCCCTTTACCTGTTGTAATAGACAGGTTTATTCAGTATGCACCAATGTTTGTGGTCTTTTTTGATCTTAGGACACTGATCACTTTCAAAAACATATCTTTTGTGCCGCGAGAAGTGACGATACTATTGTCATATGTATATTCCCTGTTTCTGTTTCGGTTGTTTTCAGTTGAAGAATCAGGATAGGATTCTGAACAACTGAAGTAATCTGCAATAGTTCCTCCACCCATCCCACACACAACCTGAACTGGCTTCAAGCCAAACTCATTCCTATAAATTCAAGAGGAAGAGCAGTGGAGAGAACACACACAGGCGTGAGTGCAAGTGGTGATGATCACGGTTGCTGATATTTGAACATCTCTAGGCTTCATGAATGTATCCACCTCTTGGGCTTGTGTTGTTGGGAATTCATATTGGGTCAGTTCTGAGCCAAGTGTCGCTGATGCTTCTTTAAATTAGAAGAGCAAGAACAGCCAGTTGGTAGCAGAAATGCAGATGGTGTGTCCACCAAGGGTCGGTTCTATGTTGTTTTCTTCGTTTATTGTGGCTATAATACTTTTTCCGTCCCCAAAAATGTAGATCTTCAGACTAATCATTTCCATCCTTCACTTGATTTTGTGTATTTACTTGAAGTTTATAAAGTATCATTCTTAGTGGTGTTAACAAGGCCTGCCGAGTGTGATTGGAAAGTCATTTTTGACCCAACTTTGAAGCCATTTTTTTATAAATTGTCTTTTCAGTTTGAACACGTTTCAGGAGATAGAAATGGAACATCTGTAAGTTACCTCCTGTGTGCCCCACCTAATACATAAATCATATAGCTGCAAAAATGAATGAAGGGATCTAATTTAATCCCGTATCTATGCCCACAGGTGTTTTTTTAGTACTGTCACATCTATTGTAAATGTTTAGGTACAGTTCGGTTACTGTTTATTGATCTCTTTATGTTCCTCTCATTGTAGGTGGAGATGATTCACAAGGCCGAGAGTCAATAACAATGACAGAGTAGGATGTGATCATTCCATCCAGATGTTCCCAGCCTCAAAAAGGAGTACCACTTTACGCACGTGTTGAGCATGATCATGATAGTAGCTCGACCAATGAAAGATGTGCGCGGCCGAGGATGGTGGAGCAACAAGTGGCTTTGGTGGAAGGTCCTGAAGCCAGGTCTAATTGCTCATTTGAGAATCAAGATAGACAAATTATCTTATATATGTATAAAGTTGCACTTCTCTACAAGTCAATCTGGCTCACTATTAGCTGCCCATGATAAGTAGAAACGAACCCTTTCAGTTGAGGTAATACTCATATTGCTCAGTTATATAAGAGATTCTCATATTACTCAATTATTGAAGTTTACTAATACACATGTTTGTATGGCCACATCAAATAACGCACGTCTGATGGACCTGACTCAAGTTATAACTTATGAAAGGGTGAGAAATATATATGCGTTAGAGTGTTGATTTTTATAATTTTGTCATATATTTGGGTAGTTGAAAGACTTCATGGTACCTTTTGAAAATAATAGTGTCGCAATTTTAAAAATATAAACTGAAGTAGTTTTAGTAGTTGTATTAATTAACAAACCTCATGCTCTATGAACTATTGAGTTACCTGTATTTTTTTCATCTGAATAATGCAGTTGATGACTTGATGGTGTGATGTCTTTATAGGAAATTCATGGATATCATAGAGCAGATGCTGTTAGTAGCATGGTGTACGAAACAAAAGCAAGGCTAGAGATCCCGTGTATGGTTGTGTAGACAGAATTTGTCACCTTCGAAAGCAAGTAAGTGAGCACAAAGCAGAATTAGCAAAAACACAAGCATAGAGGGTCAATTTGCACTGTCGACAATCAAATATTCTAACTTTGATACGTATACAAATGGAACAACCACCACCAATCTTACATCCACCACAACCAGCAAAACGTTCATGATAAAGACTTTCCTTTTTTCTCAACGATTGTGTTTATAATATTTGCCATTATTTGTTCATTCGCTAAGCTTGCCACTTATATGCAGATTATTTTAGAAGTTTTAGCTGAGCAGTCGAGATCTATTCATGATCACTTTATACATTGATCACCAGGTAACTTTAAAAGTTAAGATTTTTGATTCAACTACTTATACATGTATTAAACAGAATCAAAATGTTGCATCATTTTTAACCCCATGCATGTTAATTAATTGGATTGTTGTTACATAACTCAAGTATATGTATCTTTTTTAAAACAAACCAAACAGCCTAACTACGCGTAGCAAATAGCAGCCTAAATCGATCAGAAACAAAATACAAGTGGGTGTGACACGAACATCATAAGTAAGAAAAAACACTTGAGGAAATGATCAGAAGGATGTTCCTGTTGCAACCGTGGAAAATGATGAAGGGCTTGAGGGAGACACTGACTCATCTTTTGAGTTATTCTGTGATAATGATGAACTGGCTGATGAGTATAACTATGACTATGATGATTATGTTGATGCGACTATGTAGGGTGACGAGGATTGGAGTGAAGCGCAGCACGAAGCATCTCAGAATTATGTGCATGTTGATTCGCACATTTTGTGCACTCCTGTAAGTATTACCCACCTTAGAAGCCAGACTTTAGGGTATGTAATGCTGGAACGAAGTTTTTTGTCCTCTTTTTTTAAGGTAATAGCTGACATTGATTAGGATGGGGTTTCCGAGATGATTGTTGCACTCTCACATTTCTTTGACCATGCGTGAGTAGACTCTTTATCTATTGATTTATGACCCTAATTTCATTTTTGGAGCTTGAGAGGACTTTGATTTAATTATTTAAACTTTTCAATACTACCAATACATAAGCTGCATAAGTTTTCAGCATATTGTACAGAAAACAGTGATAGTTGTCACTTGGACTCATATCAACAAGTTAGATTGATTCCTTTCTTTCGAATAATTCTATTTCACGTTTTTTAAAATTACAGTTTTGACATTCTAGGTAAAATGAGTGCAACTAAAGAATGGTTAATATACAAATTTATTGTTTTCTATCATTTTTATATCCCTGCATGTTTGACATTCTAAATCGAATAAAGTTTACTAGATATAACTAATATACATTAAATACTGAATACATGGTATAACGACATAAATAATGTAGAACCAACCTTTCAGTAGTGCTGAGACTGGCATGAGGGGTGTAATGAGGTAATATCCATTTTCAGTCACTCCTGATATACTTCTAGAACGTGGACCAACATAAATAGATTTTGTCTCGTCATAAACCCCTTTGCAAACCACCCTTCTAAACTCCAGAGAGTCAATATTCTCGCCTGAAGGAGTGATGTTGTTGCAGTTAATTGGTTCCATTTAGATTTACTTTACTACTTATAAAGCATATGATGTTGGTTTTTTTTTTGGATCAGGGACTTCTGATGTATCTGATGAGAAGCAAGTCCTTTCTACGCGGGTGAGCTTTATCATGTAAAATATGTTAAAAGCTCACACAATTAACATATAATGTTCTATTTTTTCCTATCAAAATGACAATGAATATGTGTGTTCTGTATTTGATTTTGGAGTTACAGATTGATGTTACGAGTACTAACTTTACTTCACTATCAATGATGCCAGTAGTTGGATCTGTGATGACTAACATATACAGTGAAGGTATGAATTCAATTTCCATGTTTCAGTTTAAATCTTTGTAATGAACGCATAGTCACCTCAATTGAGAACCATATATAACCTGACCCGCTACCCAACATACCATTTTGACACTTTTATTAAGAATCTATTAATCATTGTTTGGAATCCAGTATTGGTTGTTTTAGACGCTGGCAAAGAAATTAGATACTTTAACAAAGGATGTGGATGTTGAGGTGAAAAAAGCTTTATATATATAAATGTATCTATTGGTAAAACTTCAAATTTAGGCAAGAAGTTGAACGAGAAAAGAGTGACCCGAAGTGTATGTAATTGCTTACAACCTATTTAATCACTACTTCAGACTGCAACAGAAGGAAGAAAAGACTTCTCCAAGCATTTTTTGCTGCTATGAATGGCCGATATCTTTATGCTCCAACTGAATCACGCTATTTCCTCAGTAAAAAAATTTCAAGGTTCCTTTATTATAACTTACTCATATATACTTATTCACATTCACATTTAAAATGAATTTTCCATGATTACAACCATATAGATGAAGAGGCAGTGTATCAAAATGATTCATTCTACTTCTTTTTTTAAGGTTTTATTGCGAATTATTAATGCATAATATATTAACCACAATGTTTTAATAGTCTCTTCAAGGAGCCTTCCCGGTAGTTGTAGCTGGGGATGTTCGCGTCCTTTTTTATAGAATAAATGAGTTATATATGGAGTGTAGTACATGCCTCATTCTTTAGTTGTCACATCATTAGTATGAATACAATAGTAGAAGTGGTTTACAATGGTTCTTATAACAAACTACATCATAACGTGTGTACACATTACCTGATCATTGGTACCTGAAAGAGATGAACAATAGAATAAAGGGTTCCTGTACTTGATCTGTAAAAAAAATAATAAAACCTGATATAAATATTCACGGCAAACACAATATTCACAAAAGTTATACAACAATTCTTGCCTCATTGCAAGGGTGTCCATGCTCCGGGTCTGGCTTCAAGTCTTCAACTATTATGCAGGATGATATGTGTAAGTGTTTATCTAACAGCGGCTACTGATGATAGTTTACATGTTGTTGTTTATTAATAGCTACTTTGATTGAAAGGTTTTATTTTGGTTAATAAACTTGTGCTTAGGTGGTGTTTGTTCATTTGGTATCACAACTTCCTCATGGTCACACACCGTTCTCAAAGTATCCACCCATGAAAATAATTGATATCGATTTTTTCATCTGACCATTCTGTTAAGAAATGTTTATACTAAAATACAAGATAATTATTTTTTCATTTAAGACTTGCAACACCGTAGGGGTGTGTGGAGAAAGAATGCATAAGGAAAAGATGTTATTTTGTTTTTATTTAGTTCTCAATATTTAAGAATTTATTATGGATTCAATTGATGCAATACGTCGTTGTCTCAAGGGTCAAGAGCAGGAAGGGTTTGAAGATTCCATGATGTGATAGAGATCGTAAAAACACAAATTCAACAACGCACGTTGTGTATAAAGAAGCTTTATTTCGTAGTTAAACTAAAAGCATATACTTTGTAACGGAAGATAATTTATTAAGTTTTATTTCCTGTTATCGGATTACCATTTATTTTATATTCTTTATCCACTATATAAATATGTTACGATGTGCGTATTTCATTAGTTGCTTAATTTATTACTTGGACACTTTTTTCAGCCATTTTTTACTTGTCTTATTTCGCTATAGTAAAATGTTAGCAATATTCATAAACTTACGACCCTTGCTTTCAACATGTACGCTTTCCGACCATTTTTTACAACCCTTCTTTTGCTATAGAAAAATATGCAAACGATATTATATATATATATATATATATATATATACATATATATAAAGATATATATAAAAATAAAATTAATGAAAATATTAATAAAATAGAAGGATATAATAGTAAATATGCTAGTAAGCCTTCTCAAAAATTATATTATTATCCTAGACCTACTCCTCAAGATGTTCTGCATGAAGAACAGGAGTATGTTATCAATAATAGTTATAGTGGTAAAAATATATATGAATGGAATATTGATGATTATACAGAAAGACAAATCTATAATTTAGTACATCGTATGATGATGTACTCTACTATTGCCAAGAATAATGGTAATAATGATAAAACAGTTGCAAAATTGATTATAGCAGGTTTTACAGGACAACTGAAAGGATGGTGGGATAATTATCTTATAAGTCAAGATAAACAAACTGTCCTTGATACAGTTAAAACAGAAAATGGTGTTGAAACGCCTAATGCAGTTTATACATTAATTGTTAATATAATTGAACACTTTACTGGAAGATGGTCTGATAATTCAGAAAATATTAGAACTCTTCTTAATGGATTAAAATGTCCTACCTTAACTTCTTTTAGGTGGTATAAGGATACTTTCCTTAGTAGAGTTATGGAACTTCCTGACTCTAATACTACCCATTGGAAGTCAAAATTTATAGATGGTTTACCTAATTTATTTGCTGAAAGGGTAAGAAATACCCTTCGACAGGATGAAGCAACTATCAATTATGATAGTTTTACTTATGGCAAGTTAATAGGAACTTGTATTCAGGAAGGTTTGGCTTTATGTAATGAAATAAAGCTAAATCAACAAATTAAAACTCAAAATATTAATGAAAGAAAACAATTAGACCATTTTTGTGATCAATTTAGAATGGCTTGTTCAACTTCTGTTGACAAAAAGTTTTAGAAATCTTCAAAGGGAAAAGAGTTTCTAAAAAATAAAATTTTTTATAAAAATCCTTCTAAATTTGAAAAAAGAAAAGATAAAAGACAAATAAGAAAACAATTACGAAATAATAAACCAACAATTACTTGTTATAAATGTGGAAAAGTTGGTCATTTTGCAAATAAATGTAGAGTCAAAAAGAAAATTAATAATCTTAATATTGATGAAGAAATTAAAGATATTTTAAAGAAAATCCTTTTAAATTCAGAATCAGAAAATGAAAATTCTTCAGATGACTCAGACAATTCAGATTCTAAGATAAATTGTAATTGTTTAAAAGAAGAAAATTTTGTTTCAGAAAATGATTATTCTGAAGATTCTGATCCAGATATGGATATTTATAAAATTCAGGCTCAATTTGAAGATTTAAAAATAAATGCTTTTACTAGTGAAACATTAGATCTTTTAAAATTAATAAAAGATGATGATATAAGAAATAAGATTATTGAACAATTTTCTAAATCTAATAATGAAAAAGATGAGGAGTCTGATGAAGAATATAAAAATAAAATTAATGAAAATATTAATAAAATGGAAGGATATAATAGTAAATATGCTAGTAAGCCTTCTCAAAAATTATATTATTATCCTAGACCTACTCCTCAAGTTGTTCTTCATGAAAAATAGGAGTATGTTATCAATAATAGTTATAGTGATAAAAATATATATGAATGGAATATTGATGGTTATACAGAAAGACAAATCTATATATATATATATATATATATATATATATATATATATATATATATATATGTGTGTGTGTGTGTGTGTGTGTGTGTGTGTGTGTGTGTAGTATATATATATATATATATATATATATATATATATATATATATATATATATATATATATATATATATAGGATAGGGTTCTAGAGAAAAGTGTATTTGGATAGAAAAGTGAGAAAAAAACTTACAAGGTAGATTATGTAAACACTTGAAAGTTTAGGGTGAAAAAAGAAAAAACACACAAAAAAAGGAACGGATCATCTTTTTAATACTAATACAAACAGTCAAACACATAACACACAGTCCTTATTCACACACACTCTCAATCACCATCACCACCACCACCACCACCACCCTACAACCACCATTGCCACCATCACCGTCACACCACCACCGGTTAAAAGAACACAAATTCCGATTAAAAAACATACAATTCGATCAGAAATACACACTCCGATCAAAACTCTAATCAAAACACATACTCCAATCATCGAATAATTAGAAATTTAATAATAGCAAGTGAGCTAATTCCGACTATCAGAAAAAGAAAAAACAGTAAGTGTTTAATTACAGGTTTTTTAGTTTATATATTATTTTAGTGCATCATTGTGTAAATTATAAAATAATTGTTGTTATTGTTAAATGAAATTACATATTAAAGCATTTGTATGTATTAAATTACAATTTAGTGCATCTGCCTTAATAGCATGTTACAGGTTACAACATTAGTTTTTCAGAATAAGTGCATCATGATTCATGTTTTTGCATCTCTTATTATGGTAAGAGCATCATCTTATAAGTTAGGGCATCAAAAAATTTGTTACAACATATGTTAGTATGATAAGATCATCGTGTTATAAGTTAACACATCTGTTTGTTTGGTTATTGCGTCTAAAATAAGCGTTAGCGCATCTGTTAGTATAATTAGGGCATCTCTTAGTATGATAAGAGCATCATCTTATGAGAACACTTGTTTGTATAATTGGTGCATCAAAAGAATGTGTTACAACATCTTTTAGTATGATAAGAGCCTAATGTTAAATTAGGGCATTTGTTTGTTTGATTAGTGCATCAAAAAAAAGTATTATGGCATCTTTTAGTATGATAAGAGCATCATGTTATAAGTTAGGGCATCTGTTTGTATGTTTATGCATCAATGAACACATTAGGGCATCAATGAGTATGATTAGTGTAATGCATTATTAGGCATATTAAGGCATCAATGTATATGTTTAGTGCATCCGTTTGTATTTTAGTGCATCCGTTAGTGCAACTTTGCGTTCATTAGAACGTGATTCTCACCCGTATACCATTGCAAGAGCCGGTGACAGTGTAGCTATTAACTAGTCATTTTTTCATGTGTCAAAACTAGCCAAGCCAACCAAAACACTTTTTGTCCCATGTAAATATGATTACAAAAAAATTATTGAACATAATGTAATGATTTAGGAAGACTTATCATTAGTAGAACACTTTGGGCGAGTTTTTACCCATTTGACATATGTCCTTTGAAGCGAATCATTTTTATTATACTTGTTTGAAATAATGTTCATCCTGAATGGATCCATTAGTAAGTAAGTAATTAACAAGCTGAAATTGCCACCAATAGTTTATTCTATATAAAGTGGGTGCATGATTTATGACTCATTCTGCAGGGTAAAGGGTCATTTGCCTATGCATGGGCGATGGATGAGACTGCTTAAGAAAGAGAAAGAGGGGTAACTATGACGGTGGCTGTTGCTTACTTCAACTCCAATAAGTACCATGTTGTGGTGCTCGACTCACCGGAAAGATTTTGTCCAAAGCCTGATCTTAGGGGCAACACAAGCAGATGCAGCAATATTAGTTATAGATGCATCAATTGGTGCATTTGAAGCAGGTATTTAAACTGGAGTGGTCATGTAACAACCCGCATTTTCGGGACATTTCTCCTATTCACTATTCATCAGTTACTATTCACCGGTTACTATTCACCGGTCACTATTCATCATTTTACTATTCATCGTTTTCGGAGTCAGTTTGTGATTCCGAGAAACGTTCAAAAAAATTTTACTATTCATGTGACACTATTCATTTCCGGAAGGAAATCACTATTCACGATTACCGTTCATTTCATCGTAAACTGAGTTTACGAGTCTTTAAATTCGCGTAACCAATGTGGTTTCGCTGCAAATTCATGCTTCATTCATTAATGACACTTCATATAGACTGGAATAGTCTACACATCATCAGTACTTTAGGCCCTACACGGATATGCATTATTTCTATATACGTATGCTTAATTTGTAATTAACGTTACCACTCGGTTTTTACTACTAAAGTATACCCAATACTCCCGTCTATGATCCTAACATATTTTCACACTTATTATAATAATATAAAAATTATATTATTAATTTACCCGGTGTTTTGAAATCAATTACTATATTTCACGGTCGGAGCTTATAACTCCGTCGGTTTGCGTTATTTCAACCCGATAATTATTTTAACACCCGATTATCATCAGGAATAATATTTTACAACTTTTACAACTTCGTCATATTTTATTTCATCGCGTCATGATTTATTTTTAGTTAACTCGGTACCCGGTAACACCTAAACTACATACTATCTAGCAATAATACACCTAAAGTCAAATTTACTTACAACCATCACCAACCCACGCCTCCCCCTCCTCATTTCCCCCAAATTATGGATCTTGTTCCCTTGACAAAATATATATACACATATTCTTTGCATTTTTCTCATTTCTATCATATACTTTACCAACAAAAATCTCATCTCTTCCTCTCCTCTCTTCACATATTCGGCCACCACAAAGAAACACCAAGAAGATCCATTATTTTTACAAGATCAAGTGTTTATCAAGTCCTAATCATGATCTAGTTGGGGTTTTGTGGTAAAAACCCTATGTTTCTTAATATAATCATCTTCAAATCACCTCAAATATTCAAGTAAGCTTCAAGACTACTTTTGATCTTTTCATACTTTCATTTACTTTATATTTTTATGTATTTTCAAGATATATTTGTAAAACATGCAAATCTACTATGATCCATACCACTTATTGTTTATTTTTGGTTTATAAACATAGATCTATAATTTTTACTAGTAATCTCCTTAGATCCACTAAGATTGGTGATGTTTAGGACCCCATGACACCCTAAGAAGGTGTATGGTAGGATTGGGTACTTGTGGAGTTGATTTGAGATAGTTTGGGTAAGTTCTAAACAAGTCTTGAACTAGAAAAATTGATTTTTATAAACTATATAAAGTTTCTGTCCAAAAACGTAAAATCTGGAAAGATCAGTGGGTTTTGGGTAACTTTGGACCAAAGATTTAGAAAATACATTCCAAAACGAAGCCGTGGGCGAAAACGGGGATAAAATCCGAGTTACGACGAAGAAGTTATGATATTTTCAATTTTAACGACGAAAACTATTTTCTGAAAAATACCTTGCTGTCCCACGATTTTCATGGGCTGTTTCGAGGCCTAAAACTTGATCTAGCCATCCCGACTTATCAAAAATATATTAGTATACTTGATTACCTTCGCGGGGATATAAAGAACATAGAAAACGGGCTTATAACGAAAAAGATACAAGTGTTTGAAATCCGACGATACATATACTTTTCCATCAGCTTTTGTATTACCATTTTTGCCGCAAAACTGTCTTTGCGAGACACCACTTTCACGGCTGTTTTTCTTTATGATCGGATTAGTTTGAGTCCGAGCCGTAGTTAAGTAAAATCAAGTACTCCTCGCCTACTTTTCAAATCAATTGGCCGTTCGTCGAATAGACTTATAACGAATAAACTACGACCTCATCTATATACCCGATAAACTATATATTTTGACAGCTTTTACTATAATAAAATTTTCTAAGTGTTGAACATAATATTTTCAAGTAACAACAATAAGAGTCGATTTTCTCATCGATCGAGACCCGTATCGCCAAAAGTTAAATGACACGACTTCAAGATATTGTTACAAGGTTTTCAAAAACGCCGAGTTCATCACTAACCCTTAACGTACAATATTTTGCGACTTGTTTTGCGAGGCCATTTTGGGCATATTTTCAAGTAATGAAAATGTTATATTTTGCGACGAAAACCTTATATTTGCCGATAGGTCACCAAACAAGGATCGTGGAGTACCGTTTCAATCTATTTCCATGAAAAGTGGTTATTAACTTAACGAGACGTCAAAAACGTAATTGTCGACGATAAACGTTATTTTCAAAACTAATGAGTGGTATCGATAACATACGTATTTGCATGTGTAGCATCATTTCGTTTCTTACATTAGACTATCATTCATATTAGGTTGCGATTAGAGATCGTGCCTCATTTCTGTGTGTTCATTGTTGTCATCGTAGCTATTGCACCAGGTGAGTTCATAACCCCTACTTTTACTTGTTTTACAACTGTTTTGGGGGAAGATACATGCTCCTTACTATTTGAATTCAATGCTCGTTTTACTAAAACGCATTACTCGCTTTACATGGTTGATTACTCAAATATTTTCAGCTTTATCTAAATACTTGTTGATTATCCGAGTACAATATTATTCACTTGCTACCTACTTGCTATTTACTCATGGACATGAGTGCATAAATTTAAACTATTTACTGATTGCCAAATATTGCCTAAGTTAAGGACCGGTAGCTACAATATCCTAGGTATGTTTGATTACCTAGAAGTTCTTGGGTAAGTTTGATTACCTACAATATCCTAGGTATGTTTGATTACCTAGAAGTTCTTGGGTATGTTTGATTACCTACAATATCCTAGGTATGTTTGATTACCTAGAAGTTCTTGGGTATGTTTGATTACCTACAATATCCTAGGTATGTTTGATTACCTAGAAGTTCTTGGGCATGTTTGATTACCCACAATATCCTAGGTATGTTTGATTACCTAGAAGTTCTTGGGAGCGTAACCTCCTGCATATAGCTAGAAAACCTTTTCGGTGCCTTGAACTTAGTGCAATCAATATTCTTTCCTAAACTGGTGCTATGAAACTTTGTTTGTTAAACTATTTATGCGTTTTGCTGTGGAAACATTCTTTTAAGCACACATGTCTTACTCATACTATATTTGACAGTGGATTTACGATGCCTTTGCGGGAAAATACATGTTTACTGGAAACACTTGTTTACGGAAAATACTTGTTTATTAAACCTATGAACTCACCAGCTTTATGCTGACGTTTTAGCATGTATTTTCAGGTTTTAAGCAATGGCACGCTACTGGAGGTTTTGGCAGGGCATGGCATGGTCATAGAAGACTCTGATATTCTTATGGGGGGACCGTTTTAAACTATTTTACAGGCCTACTTCCGCACTAATTTTAAAAAAATGTAAATTCAACATTTTGATTTAGTTATTTTATTCTAAATGATTCAAGTGAAAACCCGTTTTGAACCTGTGTTGTAATACCAATTGAGTTACACCCCAGCTGCTTGTATGCTTCCGCTGGACCCGATTCTGGGGGTGTGACAGATTGGTATCAGAGCTTTGGCTATAGCGAACTAAGTGTTTTTAAAACCTAGACTATAGCTACTTTTACGAAAACTTAACCCTATGACCGTCACGTGCCTGCCTGCCAAGATGATGCCTCATTTGTAGTTTGTTGCTGACTTAGGTGATGAGATTTGTGTCTCATTATCTGATATACTATATTCATTTATCATAGTTGATTACTATAACTATCTTTCATATAAGCATGTTCATGTATCATATATTTCACCGCGTTATGTTTTTCCTTGCATAGTTTCATCATTTGACCTCGAGTTTGGTCACCTGCTTTTGTCTTTCAGAACGTCTTGGTACTTGTGAAGGACGTGGTATTAGTATAACTGAGCTGAGTATTTCAAAATTCATGGAACCTCGGTGGAATGTAGACTGGTCATCTACATTCGACCCGGGATAGTGAGATATAAGCTGACCACCTATGTCTGACTCAGACATGAATTTTGCAACACTGAGAATGGTTATAATAAGATTATGTCTGGATTGAATCCCCTACTCAATTTCCAAATGTTTCATTCATGTGTGTGTATACTCTCGTTGTTGGAACCTTCATACTTTCATCACTTCGTAAACCACCGATTGGAAGCATGTCAGCTAGTCATTTATTTCATGAACTTTCATATTTATGCACAATACACTCATATCACAATATTTTCTTTTGTCACAATCTCATTTTGTGCAGTTGTCATAGTCTCTTCCCTTCTCACCATCACTATCATTTCTTTTCCCCACCCCCATATATACAAAGAATTAGGTGATACTCTATAGATTCCGATGTCACTCATCCCTCACTACACCCTATATTGATAAGTGGATATTATCAATGACCTCCCTAGGAAAGATCTTCCATACCTTCTATGAAGATGATCCCTCGGTACCTTAAGATCATTCATAACTCAACAGAAATGTCAGGATATCACAAAACAATTCGAACCACTATCACTGGCCTGATCGCCAAAATTCTACCATCTAGAAAGTATTGGCTTGACTGAATTACAAGATTCATTTAGATACGAGTGCTCACTAAGCAACACCATAGAGATAAATCCAACCTCTTAACCAAGACTGCAAATTGAACACTACCTCACCAATAGCCTTTATTCCAACATGTTATACACCTATGCATTTGTGCAGACATACATACCTGGCTATTTTATCCTCTTAATACTTTCACTTTTAAATGGATTTTCTCCAAACTACCGTTATACAAAACATATATCTTGTAAGAAATACTTTTCTGATGCACTTATTTTGACAAGCAAATTCCTTTTGACTAATCTTTTACAAAACTATTGAATGTTACAAAATTTTAAACATCGATCTTTGGTAAACCATATTATCCACCTTATGTTGAAAATTTTCCTATATTGTATAACTACTGAATTTTGAAACATCAAGAAGGATGTTACCTAAAAAGCCGTTTGCTTAAACTTATAAAATTCATTTATTCAGGAAAGGTTTATGAACAAAACACAATCTCAAAACAAACTTTAAAAATCAATCACTATATTACCTCACTTATACATTTAGGATTTAGTGATTCGATGACATAAAACTTGGGGAAAACCTTAGTAATGGAGACTAAGCATCGTAGGTGGAGAAAGACTCAATTCACGACATCCTGTAGAGGATCACAACCTTATCCTAATCTACCATTTTCAACAACACCCTTTTACGGATTTAACCCTGTAAGTCTTTCAAAACAAGATTCATGATACCCATTCCAATTATTCCTAATAAAGGAATTTGATTCACCTCAACTCCTAGCGATTTCATTAAGATCTCTTTGGAACCACACCACCTATCATCTGTAGACCAATGGTCAGAATTTGAGATTGATTCAAACATAGGGAGATATGCCCAAATCGGGTGTGATTGACACTAGAAATGGTTGGATTAACCATTTACCATAAACCAAATTCAGTTGCAACCATAGTTATCGCGCGAGCGTAGAGACTACACCATCTGAGGCACTCTTTGGTCGAAGTGCCCACATCCATTGACGGATCAAAATTTTGAAAAACCCAACTCACTAGTCCCGTAAGCATTCATGAAATAACCAAGAATTTCCTACAAATCAAGAATCAATTACAAATTCGATAAGTTGTAAACCCTTAAAAATTTCAACTTCGTGGTAGAGCCATGCTGAAAATTCTGCCTAGGAAAGGCATAATACCATTCAGAAAACTTCATAAAGTTAAACCCGATATACACTGAACCATTTACGATTTCTGACAGAGTAGGCCTAGTGGCCGTCAGACTTGAACCTTGTTAGAGCTCAGTAGCTTACACGATTATATCATCATCTTTTCACCAATACAACTTCAGAGACCAACACAAACTGAACTTCGGGACGAAGTTCCTTCTAAGGGGGTGAGACTGTAACAACCCGCATTTTCGGGACATTTCTCCTATTCACTATTCATCAGTTACTATTCACCGGTTACTATTCACCGGTCACTATTCATCATTTTACTATTCATCGTTTTCGGAGTCAGTTTGTGATTCCGAGAAACGTTCAAAAAAATTTTACTATTCATGTGACACTATTCATTTCCGGAAGGAAATCACTATTCACGATTACCGTTCATTTCATCGTAAACTGAGTTTACGAGTCTTTAAATTCGCGTAACCAATGTGGTTTCGCTGCAAATTCATGCTTCATTCATTAATGACACTTCATATAGACTGGAATAGTCTACACATCATCAGTACTTTAGGCCCTACACGGATATGCATTATTTCTATATACGTATGCTTAATTTGTAATTAACGTTACCACTCGGTTTTTACTACTAAAGTATACCCAATACTCCCGTCTATGATCCTAACATATTTTCACACTTATTATAATAATATAAAAATTATATTATTAATTTACCCGGTGTTTTGAAATCAATTACTATATTTCACGGTCGGAGCTTATAACTCCGTCGGTTTGCGTTATTTCAACCCGATAATTATTTTAACACCCGATTATCATCAGGAATAATATTTTACAACTTTTACAACTTCGTCATATTTTATTTCATCGCGTCATGATTTATTTTTAGTTAACTCGGTACCCGGTAACACCTAAACTACATACTATCTAGCAATAATACACCTAAAGTCAAATTTACTTACAACCATCACCAACCCACGCCTCCCCCTCCTCATTTCCCCCAAATTATGGATCTTGTTCCCTTGACAAAATATATATACACATATTCTTTGCATTTTTCTCATTTCTATCATATACTTTACCAACAAAAATCTCATCTCTTCCTCTCCTCTCTTCACATATTCGGCCACCACAAAGAAACACCAAGAAGATCCATTATTTTTACAAGATCAAGTGTTTATCAAGTCCTAATCATGATCTAGTTGGGGTTTTGTGGTAAAAACCCTATGTTTCTTAATATAATCATCTTCAAATCACCTCAAATATTCAAGTAAGCTTCAAGACTACTTTTGATCTTTTCATACTTTCATTTACTTTATATTTTTATGTATTTTCAAGATATATTTGTAAAACATGCAAATCTACTATGATCCATACCACTTATTGTTTATTTTTGGTTTATAAACATAGATCTATAATTTTTACTAGTAATCTCCTTAGATCCACTAAGATTGGTGATGTTTAGGACCCCATGACACCCTAAGAAGGTGTATGGTAGGATTGGGTACTTGTGGAGTTGATTTGAGATAGTTTGGGTAAGTTCTAAACAAGTCTTGAACTAGAAAAATTGATTTTTATAAACTATATAAAGTTTCTGTCCAAAAACGTAAAATCTGGAAAGATCAGTGGGTTTTGGGTAACTTTGGACCAAAGATTTAGAAAATACATTCCAAAACGAAGCCGTGGGCGAAAACGGGGATAAAATCCGAGTTACGACGAAGAAGTTATGATATTTTCAATTTTAACGACGAAAACTATTTTCTGAAAAATACCTTGCTGTCCCACGATTTTCATGGGCTGTTTCGAGGCCTAAAACTTGATCTAGCCATCCCGACTTATCAAAAATATATTAGTATACTTGATTACCTTCGCGGGGATATAAAGAACATAGAAAACGGGCTTATAACGAAAAAGATACAAGTGTTTGAAATCCGACGATACATATACTTTTCCATCAGCTTTTGTATTACCATTTTTGCCGCAAAACTGTCTTTGCGAGACACCACTTTCACGGCTGTTTTTCTTTATGATCGGATTAGTTTGAGTCCGAGCCGTAGTTAAGTAAAATCAAGTACTCCTCGCCTACTTTTCAAATCAATTGGCCGTTCGTCGAATAGACTTATAACGAATAAACTACGACCTCATCTATATACCCGATAAACTATATATTTTGACAGCTTTTACTATAATAAAATTTTCTAAGTGTTGAACATAATATTTTCAAGTAACAACAATAAGAGTCGATTTTCTCATCGATCGAGACCCGTATCGCCAAAAGTTAAATGACACGACTTCAAGATATTGTTACAAGGTTTTCAAAAACGCCGAGTTCATCACTAACCCTTAACGTACAATATTTTGCGACTTGTTTTGCGAGGCCATTTTGGGCATATTTTCAAGTAATGAAAATGTTATATTTTGCGACGAAAACCTTATATTTGCCGATAGGTCACCAAACAAGGATCGTGGAGTACCGTTTCAATCTATTTCCATGAAAAGTGGTTATTAACTTAACGAGACGTCAAAAACGTAATTGTCGACGATAAACGTTATTTTCAAAACTAATGAGTGGTATCGATAACATACGTATTTGCATGTGTAGCATCATTTCGTTTCTTACATTAGACTATCATTCATATTAGGTTGCGATTAGAGATCGTGCCTCATTTCTGTGTGTTCATTGTTGTCATCGTAGCTATTGCACCAGGTGAGTTCATAACCCCTACTTTTACTTGTTTTACAACTGTTTTGGGGGAAGATACATGCTCCTTACTATTTGAATTCAATGCTCGTTTTACTAAAACGCATTACTCGCTTTACATGGTTGATTACTCAAATATTTTCAGCTTTATCTAAATACTTGTTGATTATCCGAGTACAATATTATTCACTTGCTACCTACTTGCTATTTACTCATGGACATGAGTGCATAAATTTAAACTATTTACTGATTGCCAAATATTGCCTAAGTTAAGGACCGGTAGCTACAATATCCTAGGTATGTTTGATTACCTAGAAGTTCTTGGGTAAGTTTGATTACCTACAATATCCTAGGTATGTTTGATTACCTAGAAGTTCTTGGGTATGTTTGATTACCTACAATATCCTAGGTATGTTTGATTACCTAGAAGTTCTTGGGTATGTTTGATTACCTACAATATCCTAGGTATGTTTGATTACCTAGAAGTTCTTGGGCATGTTTGATTACCCACAATATCCTAGGTATGTTTGATTACCTAGAAGTTCTTGGGAGCGTAACCTCCTGCATATAGCTAGAAAACCTTTTCGGTGCCTTGAACTTAGTGCAATCAATATTCTTTCCTAAACTGGTGCTATGAAACTTTGTTTGTTAAACTATTTATGCGTTTTGCTGTGGAAACATTCTTTTAAGCACACATGTCTTACTCATACTATATTTGACAGTGGATTTACGATGCCTTTGCGGGAAAATACATGTTTACTGGAAACACTTGTTTACGGAAAATACTTGTTTATTAAACCTATGAACTCACCAGCTTTATGCTGACGTTTTAGCATGTATTTTCAGGTTTTAAGCAATGGCACGCTACTGGAGGTTTTGGCAGGGCATGGCATGGTCATAGAAGACTCTGATATTCTTATGGGGGGACCGTTTTAAACTATTTTACAGGCCTACTTCCGCACTAATTTTAAAAAAATGTAAATTCAACATTTTGATTTAGTTATTTTATTCTAAATGATTCAAGTGAAAACCCGTTTTGAACCTGTGTTGTAATACCAATTGAGTTACACCCCAGCTGCTTGTATGCTTCCGCTGGACCCGATTCTGGGGGTGTGACAGGTCAAACACGGGAGCATGCACAGCTGATTAGAAGTTTTATGTTGTATTATTATCTTTTATGTTTAGGAATATGCATTTCATTAACGTGTTTTTCTCTTTTCAGGGTTATGATATTAGTTCTCACTACTAATTACCACCTGGTGTGCAATTCATGGAAGGTGGGTTATCCATTGATGGTCTAAATTTTCGAACCAAAACCAAAGTGGAATTGGATGAAATATCGCCTAGAATTTAGGTACTTAATAGGGGCTGGAAATTGGGTTGGCTGAGCAATGGGTCAAAAGTCAAAACGGCTAGTTATTTAGTATGGGTCAAAACAGGGTCTGGTACGGGTGACATTTTGTGTGACTTATGACCAGTTTGACGTGGTCAACCTGTTTGACAATAGGTCTTTGCTGCTAAAAAATGATGATTTGTTTTGCGAGTCATTATTTGAACCAGTTTTTGGCTTTCTGTGCAAACTGTCCTTCACGAGCTCTTGCAAAAATGGCAAAAACGTTAAAATGTGCATAAAAAAGAGCACTTTTTCCATCTAAATTTTGTTTCTTTTGGAAATTGTAGCTTTTTTTGTTTCCGGTTACCCATTTTTACAAGTATGGTAGTGTCTTTGCGATAAAAAGCCATTTAGCTATCATGTTAATAGCATATCTACATGTAGAAAAATCTTGGTGTTTTTTAACATACATTACAATTATATTTGGCCTCAAACATAAAAAAGTGTTCATCTTTTTTCATCTAATATAATGACTTTTTAGAATTACTGAGTATACCAATGTAATTTTCTTTAATTATATCATATAACTATTAATCGAATGTGGTTTTTTAATTTTTTGTTCTAGGAGGTTTTAGACCACTAAATATATACCTCAAGTGATTTTTGACCCATTTATAGTATTTTTACCTATGTGACTGATTGTAAATTGCAATATGACCAGAATATGTATTACCACCTCTGCTCTGAATACTACAATAGCCTTTAATTCTGAAAAATGCCTTAATTATCAAATTAAATTATGAGTTTTTTGACGTTTAGGAAAATGTGTATTTTTCTTTTTCTTTTTTCTTTTTTCAGGGTTATGATATTAGTTTTATCATAACAAGTTAACACCTGGTGTGCAATTCATGGAAATATGCAGGTTCTTTCCTAATAAGTAGCAATATAACCAACTATTATCATGTAGGTGGATCGAGTCTACATTGGTTCTGCTGATATGGTTGGAGTGCTTGATCAGGAAAAGAGGATAACATTTATTATATGAAAAGGACTTCTTGATGCTGGTAAATGAGCATACTTTTTTTATACAACTCGATTACATAAAAACATTTTTAAGCGCATCAATATATATCATGTAAGTGCATCTGTATGTATTTTTAAGTGCATCAATATACTGAATATTTCCAACATTTTAATGCAGCCTGTTTATATGTTTACTAGCAAAATAAGCTGCTGAATAAAGAGCTAAAAACTGCTTATTTCTTAATACTTTTAGTACGGCATTTATATTGTTGCTGATTTTTTGTTTCATTTTGATCGTGAAGAAAAAAGGGCTCCAAAGAAAAGCAAGAAGCTGTATTAAAGGACTGGTCACAAAAATCAAATCTAAAATATGAAAAAGTTTGCACATCTGATATATTAGTGGAATTGGATTCCGGGGTCCCTGAAGCGATTACGATTACTAATAAGCATCAGAAAGAGTTCTTTTGGAGAGCATTATTATCGAAGGATTTGCGTGAGGTCCTATTTATTTCCCTTGCTATTTCACTATAAGAAAATTGCGTTAGTTATTAATATTTGAATAACTTCATGTCACATAATTAAGGCATCTGTTTGCATGTTTAGTGCATCTATTTGCAGTTGGTCCTATTTAGTGCATCTGTTTGGACATATTAGTGCATCCATAGCAGTTGGTGCATCGTTAGACATATTAAGGCACGAGTGTGTATGTTTAGTGCATCTGTTTGTATTTTAGTGCAACGTTGGACATACCTTGGGCATATGTTTGTATGTTAGTGCATTGTTAGTCATAGCAGGGCATCCATTTGTATGTTTACTGTATTGTTGGAACTACTTGTATGTTTAGGGCATTAATGAGTAAGGTTAGTGCATTGTTAGACATATTAAGGCATCTATATGTATGTTTAGTGCATCCGTTTGTATGTTTAGTGCATCTTAACTGTTTTTATCGAGTTTATAAAGAATGTATTGGTTATTTGCAAAGTGTTTATGCTATAGAAATAGGTACTGTTTAATATATAAACTAAAGTCAAATTGTGAATTAATGCAAGTTTGATATAACTAAAGTAAGGGCACTCGAAAGTTTATGATAAGAGCATCTCATAAAACGTTAGTGCTTTAAGTGTGTATGATTAAAGCATCGCGGCATACATTACGACATCTATAGGGTATGATTAGAGCATTTGTTTGTTTGATTAGTGCATCAAGGTTTCATGAAATAGCATATGTTTGTATCTTTACTGCATCCTTTTATCATATTAAGGCATCAGTGAGTGTGGTTAGGGCATCAATGATTATGATTATTTCAATGTTAGACAATAAGGCATCGGTGTATGTGTTTAGTGTATCAGTTTGTAAGTTTAGTGCATTGTTGGTCATAGTAGGGCATCCATTTGTATGTTTAGTGCATCGTTGGAAATACTTGGGCATCTATTTGTATGTTTAGTGCATCGATGAAAACATTAGGGCATCAATGAGTATGACTAGTGTAGTACATATTTAGTGCATCAGTGTGTATGTTTAGTGCATCATTGGTCATAGAAAACAAGGTACATTGTTTTCTAGTAGAGTTGCCAATATTGACCTATTTACTTTGAATGGGTTAGTTCGAGTTATGTTCTACCTTTAACGGGTCAAACAGGTAAATTAAAAATTAGAAACGGGTTTAAAGTCACTCTAAGTGTACTTCTATTGAACTACTTCTGTTCAAAATTTATTTCTACACGCTAATTTACTAACGTGCAACCATTTGCTGATGGTCAAGCATGCTTTGCAACAGAATCAACACCTTAGAAGGATGCACGTTTGGTGACAAATGTCATTTTGCTCACAGTGAGGCTGAGATGGGTGGTAGACCATCACTTTCGGTTTATGAAAACCCTTGTGGCCCAATGAACTTCAGTGGCTACCAAGGTTGTTTTGAACCATCACTTGCTGCTGCCAACTTTGGTCAATCTGCCATAGCCAAGATAAGCATTGAATCTTCACTCGCTGGACTTGTTATAGGCAAAGGTGAGGTCCACTCAAAGCAGATATGCCATGTTAGTGGGGTAAAGCTTCATGTAAGAGACCATGAGACTGATCCAGATCAAAAGAACATGGAACTTGAAGGAAGCTTTGATATGATAAAAGAGGCTAGTGCGATGGCTCAAGAGATGATGATGAACCTTGGTGGTGCAAATGGAGGAAGAAAAGGAGGTGGGTTCCAGCAGCAGCAACAGTGATTTTGGCCCAGGTGAGTCCATGTCGTCATGTAACATCTCTAATTTGGCTTTTTTCAGTGATACTTACCATGTTAGTATGATAAAGAACATCAAGTTATAAGTTAGGGCATCTCTTTGTTGAATTAGGGCATCCACACAATTTTTTCCTTTTTCATTTCTCAATCATCATGATTAGAGCAACCATAAGAATTCCTTCATGAACTTTGATAATTTAGAAAATAACCATACTTGATTAACTAACATCATACTCAGTAGATGACATAATGAAAAGCTCCATTAGTTTATGAGCAATATGCTGAAAGTTGAAGCAAGTTCAACTAATATCTTAAAACTTCGTATGCTGAAAGTCAAAGCAAGTTCAACAGCTTTTGCTTATGGTGGACCGACCCTTATACCTGATTGATTGATAGTGTCTATTTTTCTGTTGTTATTAGATATTGTTTTAATGTAGTATGACGTGGCTCTTGTGTAACCTGTGGTTTTTATTGTTTTGAGTTGTATACACTTGATAAGCTGGTTTCTCTTTCTCATGGCCTTTTATCTAGTTGTTTTTGGGCACCACAATGAAGGGCGTGATAAGATGTTGGATCTTGGAAGGCATTCTTTCACACCCAAGAACGGGAAACCAAGTGTTGTCATTTGTCTGGGTCTACAAGGTATTTTCATCATAAGTCTTAAGTTACGTGTCAGTTGCCTTATATTTTTATTTTTATTTTAATTTTTGAAAGGTTGCCTCCTATTTTAGTTACGTCCAAGATTGATGTGTCCTTACAAACTGGGAATGACATTAGGTTCTGGAAAAACTACGGCGTGTACAAAATAAGCCTATCACCACCAGAAGAAAGGCTGGTAGCCAGCTTTGGTATGTGCGGATACATTCAGGGCTGGCACTTTTGATCAGTTGAACCAGAATGCAACAAAAGCTAATATTCCTTTCTATGGAAGGTAAGTTTACTTATGTTTATTTTGAACATATATTCTATTATTTCACTTTTGGAAGTCTGATTAAATGGTTCTGGTAAGGGATGGTTGTGAGTCACGTTTTATATAGCTGAGAAGATTGTCCATCTAGGCATTAGCAGGTACAATTTTAGGTATATTTGAGATCTTATTTGTATAATCTCGAACTCCCTTTTCCTGTATACAGCTATGCGGTTTGAAAATTGCCTTAGAAGGTGTAGAGATATTCAAAAAAGAAGAATGTACGTGATCTTATTATCGTTGATACTAGTGGTCGACACAAGCAGCAAAAGGATCTCTTTGAAGAGATTTGTCAAGTTGATGAAGTAACGGTAAACTGAACTTGTATACTTGATAACTTTTTTTTTTTTGAACAGAGTATACTCGATAACTTAATATTAGTCTTTTTAAGTTTTACTTCTGATTAGGAATACTAAATGATGGCATATTTGAAATATTATAGTGTTGTTGTTGGAGCTATTATAGTGTTGTTGTTGGAGCTCTTAGTACGTAAGTGCTAGTGTGTTATTATTATGCTTTTCAAAATTTGTAAGTTTTAAGTTCTTAGCTGATATCTTTGGTCTTCTATTTACTTGTATTTACAGGGTTGCAGCAACAAAAAGTCCAGTCATCTATATTGGTACTGGAGAACATAAATGCAGGCAAGGCAGGTTGAATGGATCTGGTGTTTCTATTCCATCTCTATCCCTTCCGCCAAATACAAACTCAGATTCTCGACATAGTTCTGTATTGCCAAGATCTGCTAGTGAAGGGAGAATAAACTGTTACAGCCCAACAAACTACTATGTTTTTGAATTGGATTTCATGGGTCATGTTGCTGCTGTTCTAGTTGCTTTTTTGTGTGTTTTTTGCCTTTTTGCTGAGGAAGTTGAACTTCCAGATGCGATAGTATTAAGTGTGTGTAATGTTTACTGTTTTTTTTTGTTTGTAAAACGGCTTATTTTGAACAGAAAATAATCAAATATTAATGTTTTAATCTAAATTAATGTCTCTTACAATTCATCTTATGTGTACATGAGCAGGATAAAAAACTAATAAAGCTCACTCACGGTAATGCTAGCAGAAAATCATACAAATTTAGATTAAACACAAAACAGCCCTTGAAAAATATAAAAAGTGACAAAGAGGTCCCTGTAGTTGGAATAAATAAAAGGATGGAGAAGGGGAGGGGGTGATTTGTACACTTTTCTCACTTTTCTACCAAAACCAACTTTTTTCAAGAACCCACCTCTATATCTATATCTCTATATTATATATAACAGGAGGCGTTTGACCATTGACTGCCAAATAATCATGCATTAAGTCCATGTCATCATGTTTAGTGCCATGTCATCAGTAGTGTGTGCCATGTCATCGTAAATATTTATGAAATTTTGATTTTAGCCATGATTTCGATTTTTTTTTAAAATTAAATCCGGATTTATTAAAAAAAGACCAATGTGGGATTCGAACCATGGACCTCTTGATTGGTTATCATGTATTTTTACCACTAGACCAAGTTAATTTTTGAATTAAATCCTGCAAAACTTAATATACAATGTTTACCAAGTGTTAATGATGCATATCTTTTTCTATATATTGTCCCAATAACATTTATTAGGGTTTTGTGTCACATAAAAAAGGTACGCCCTCTTCTCTATATTCACATTTAATGATTTGATATATATTCAAGGTATAATTCTATCAACATGTCATACTTTCTTCATTGAAAATCTGATTATGCTTATTCAGTTTATATTCACAAGGCAGGCTCATCCAAACGTTGAATATGAATAATGTGTTGGAGCTGTGATCTTCAGCATTGGTCTGTTTAACTATGTCTCGACTTTCGTTGATCAATTGGTTTCATTGTTGCTGTTGCGACTTTGTGCTATTGTTGCAACTTGCACTTTGCTACTGCTATTGGTACCCACACAAACATGCATACTATAGTTTTGGAGAAGCAGATACAATTTCGTACCAAATGCAAAAGAAACTGAAAGTACAGCTTTACCTATTCTTTTAGCCTAATTTGATAGACCTTTACTACGACAGGAAGTCCATGAATTGTCGACCAACCGAGATCTTAGGTTGAATAGGTGTCACCAAGTATTTTGTGTAATAACAGGCATGTCAAATGTGTTGGTATTGGGTCAAAACTGTTATTGTTAGTGATGAATTAGAGCTTCCTTTTAAAGGAATACTTGATTATCGTAAGGTAAGTGCACTATTTATCATTGATGCATCTTCATTTGGTGTCTTTTGAAGTTATTACTATATCAATAATGATAATCGCTCATTGCAGATTGCTTTGTTCGTTTCTTAAAGGACGCTATGCAGCCAACTAGCTTTTGGCGTATCTGAGAAGTATTAAATCTACACAGATACAAGAAATGCAGGATAACTTAACTAAGGTTTGAGACTATGCAAACTCTAATTCTGAATCATGATGTAACATTGAGTTTCTAGGAAAATATACTGATATAAAAGACATCATTATATCTCAATCCCCGCAAAAATTTATCCGTGATGCGTTTAATCAAATCTGTCAGCTATACCACTGTATATTGTGTTATCATACATCAATGAATCCTGAATTTAGGTTGACACACAGCATACTTTATTAGATAAGTTTCATATTTGAGGAAGAAAATAATTAGCTGTTACAAATTTGTTCTTCAAAATTAGGTGTTTTAGCGTTTGAAGAATAATTTAAAATTTCAATCTAAGAAATTAGAAACTTTCAGTATTGGATAAGCATGTATCCATATTAGACAGCAAACATCCATGCGTGTCAGTAACAAATAAAATTCGTATTAAAAATGATTCAGTTTTGCATAACACGTGATCATCTACATGCAAAAGAGAAGTGCAGCAATATCACTGATTTCATAAGTTCATTAAGATGTTGACCATGATGTCATCACAATTAATATGGGATCTCTACTGGGTTGTCAAAATTGAGCATTAGTAGTCAAATTTTCCTTAATACTTATCTAGATACTGTTATATTAACGTTATAATAAATGGGTCAAAAGACGCCCAAAATGTATGTTATGTTTGGTCAAATATATAATTTCAAACAATATAAATATAATGAGTTTGTGATTGTAGCTATCGCTGTTCTTGCTGCTCGGCATGATCACATAAGTACACTTGAGATTTACTCAATAATAGCACAACACATGGATTACAATTAATAAAAAAATATCTTACCTTAAGCATCTTTCTACTGGCTGCTTGCATATCGGGTGACGGTTTGTTTTGAACCTCAATATTTAGCGCATCCGCTGCACAAACACTGAAACCAAACAAATAAATAAAAGAGTTTAAATTAGCAGCATGTCTCTATTTCGTAAGTGATGCGAAAACAAACCAACTACTAATAATTCACACAAAATTTTATATATCTTTGCAATAACTTTGATGCCCACTTGGTTTGAAAATCTTGAAACTAAAATAAAACATACGACTCTTATTGAAATAATTTGGAATAAAACGGTGAGTGCAAAACCTGTTGAAATCAAGATAAGTGGAATACCTGCACAATCGCGTGTGGCCAACGATTGAACACAATTAATAAAGTTTCCATCATCTATTGATCTTAATATTTAGGTGTAAATCAAAAAATTCCTTCAATTCTGATTTTTGAGTTCACATGAGCAATAACTCCAAAACTTTATGTGCAAGTAAGTAGACACATGTTTCGTGTTCTTTAATTACAAATACTATAATAGTTATGGATCAGGTATGGATGCTTAAAGCACAATCACTAAAGATGATGATAGTTAATTCACATCACAGTTGCTATTAATTAATAGTTATGGATCAGGTATGGATGCTTAAAGCACAATCACTAAAGATGATGATAGTTATTTCACATCACAGTTGCTATTAATTTCTTATATTTTGTAAATAATCAGGTCCACGAGTCTGTTCTCACGACCAATCCAATCTGCTATTCTATCTGAAAAATTATGGAGTGTGTCAACTACAGGAATAGCACATTTGTAATTTGTATACTGCTATTTTATTCGATGGTTGATCAATTTTGTTCAATGCAGGACATGGATCATGAGTATTAGACCACATATTCATCAGGTAACTATATATGTAGATTATTCCATTTCTCTTAACCATTATATCACTTTATTAGGACTAATAAGAAACTGTTATGAGACCAGGAAGGTGCTAACTCGAGCATTGAGAAGGAGCGGATAACATTTAGAAGCCGTGATATGTGTTTCTCACAAGGGTCATTAGCCAAAGTAAACTAAAAGAGGTTAAGGACATAACTATGCTAATTGAAAATAAGTTTCCATTTGAACATATGACTTGAGCATTTCGTTCTTTATTATGGGCTGAACCAAAAGCATTCTTGAGTTTCTAGATGAATGGAGCTTCCAAATAGGTAACCCATTTGCTTATGAACGAGTTGTGGTTTATGTCAAAATTTAAAAATATAACAGCAAAACCAATTTTGGGTTCTAACATTGCTTGCAGTGGTACTTTTGGAGTAACAACTGATCATCATGTCATCGAATATGGTAATCTGTTTCTAAAAGTTGACAGCGCCAATTTGGCATTGTTAATGCATTCAACTAAAAATTGATACGTTTATATCTTCTTTTTCGTTAACTTATTTATTTCAACGATACTCATAAGCCTCAAGTATCTTTCATTGTTAATGCATTACAAATACAAATTCATCTTATTATTCGTTAACTAATACCTACAAACGATTTTATAAGTCATGCCCGCCCATCGGGCGGGCTTTGAAAGCTAGTATATATATATATCTATACATATATATATATATGTATGTATATATATATATATATATATATATATATATATATATATATATATATATATATATATACATATAAGGGAGGGTTATTGTGAGATCAACCTTAAAATGCTAAAAGTAAGACCTAATATAAACCATTGGATCATTGTATTTGTATTGGATAAGATTAACATTAAATGAGTGACATTATTAATAATTAAATAGGGTTCAAGGGTATTTTGGAGAATTTAAATCCAAATGTGGTCAATATTTTTTTTTTTCATCCATGTCTACATTTTTTATACAGAAGCAGATTCTGGTACATCGGAATCCGTGCATTTTTACTTGGAATTCGATACAAATGAAATACATATACAGATATGTGTATCAAGAGCTATCTAAAAAACTGCTACACTACTACAATAAATCTTCAAAACTGCGGATTCCGGTACACCGGAATCTGTGCTTTTTCCCATAAATCCGATATATAAATAGATGAGATACATATACAGATATGTGTATCAAGAACCTATCTAAAAAAACTACTACATTACAATAAATCTTCAAACCAAAACAGATTCCGGTACACCAGAATCCGTGCAATTTACCCAGAAGCCTATACATTAACATATGAGATACATATACAGATCTCGTGTACCAAAAACTACTACACTACAATAATTCTTCAAAATCAAAACCTAATACCGACGAGATGTACCCGGTGTACCGTCCATAGAAAAACATCTTATGACAGCAGATTCCGCGGTACACCGGATAAACCGAATGTAAAGCTCCACCATCTTTTATACTAATCTGATACATAAGCATATCGACCTTGAATGTAAACAGATCTGTGTATCTTGCTCCGGTGTTTCTTCCGATGTAAACAGATCTGTATATCAAACCGACCCGTCACAACTGATATATATATATATATATATATATATATATATATATATATATACCCGTACATATATATATATATATATATATATATATATATATATATATATATATATATATATATATATATATATATATATATATATATATATATATATATATATATATGTATGTATATATGTATACATATATATGTACGGGTATATATATATATATATATATATATATATATATATATATATATATATATGTATACATATATACATACATATATATATATATATATATATATATATATATATATATATATATATATATATATATATATATATATGTGTGTGTGTGTGTGTGTGTGTGTGTGTGTGTGTGTGTATGTATACCATAAGTGCTCAGTTACCTGAGCAATGACAACATGTTTATTTATAAAGTCAAATAAAGTAGTACAAAAGGATTGCACAGGTTTATTCAAATTACTTCCTAACTCAACTAATACATTTTCTTTTTACCCTTCCCTTTTGAACAAACTTTGGGCATTTTTGGTTCCCATGGTTTTATACCCTTGTCTTCACAAGTCTTAGCATTGGGTAGGCCTAGCGCCTGAACCCTCTCATCAAAAAGCTCTTTCGGCAGTCTTTTTTGGAGTTTTAACCTTCCTACCATCTTCCTTTTTTGTGCCTGATCCAGAATATCCCTTTGGAAAGTAGTCTGCCCATGTATTTGGAGGACCTTCAAAACTGCTTGATATGTGAAATGAAATCATTGCTGTCAATGTATGATTTCTACAAAAAAAATATATTAAAATTTAAAATATATATATATATATATATATATATATATATATATATATATATATATATATATATATATATATATATATATATATATGTATATATATATATGTATATATATATATATATATATATATATATATATATATATATATATATATATATATATAGTGTAAATGAAATAAAAGATAATGTTGCAATTCAGGGTGTATTTGAAACAACCTTTGTTCTTGGAACTCCAATGGCCACATTACTTGGTGGATTGTTGGTTTTAGATCATAAAAAGGAATGGAATGCAATAAACCAACATACGTAACCCTTCTAAGTTCCCGATACAGCTCCTTTTGTCGTTTCAACTCACTTTGAGCAAAGGACTGCACCAGCCGCATTGCTAGATTGTTGAAATAACAAAAGGAACTGTATGGGAACTCAGAATGGAAAGGTATGTTGAAACCAACATACGTAACTATTCTAAGTTCCCGCTACAGGTCCTTTTGTCGTTTCAACTCCCTTTGAGCAAAGGACTGCACCAGCCACATTGCTAGATTGTTGAAAAAATAAAAGGAACTGTATGAGAACTGAGAATGGAAAAGTATGTTGAAATTCCAGACTCATTTAGATCATAAAAAAGAATGGAATGCAAACAGAGTGATACAAACAATCTAGAAATGTTAAGTAAAGAATAGAGTCTAAGTAACATCACTCATCTTGAATGCGATGATGAAGGAGTGTGGCCTGTCATGAACAATACACACTATATCATCATCGCATTGAAGATGTCTCAATGATCAGGCCAGATCTATCTAACGTTGCAGAAAGGTTCCATTGCTTTGTTTTTTGGACACCGTCTACTTCCATTTGTGGCGTTGATCTTGATCACAAGCTTTGGCTCTTTCAAGAATGTATCTTCATTGTCGGGACAAAAGTTTTAATCAAGGTACATTATTGAAAGAGCCAAAGCTTATGATCAAGATCAACGCCACAAATGGAAGTAGAGATTTTCCAAATTAAGCAATGGAACCTTCTACAATGCTAGATAGATCTACCCTAATTATTGAGCTTTAAGTTATTAGAAAACAGATTTTTACTATCGTTTATATTGCTCCCTTTGTGACGAGCATACTTATTAATTATGTAGATTCTACGATATTAGAGAGCTAAGCGTGCATGAATGAAATCATATTAAATTTATATTAACAATGCAATGAACTACCATCCTTTCTACCCTAGCCAACAACAACATATTATTCAGCCTTGAATCGCTAACCTACCAACATGCTGGAATACGAAGACACTAAATTCAAGCATCGAACCTACAAATTATACTTGATAATTATTTATGTATTTTGACAAAGAGCAAAGATGAATCAACAATGGATGAACAACACCAAAACAAGTTTATGTTCATACTTGAAAGTGGTGTCTGTTCACCCATCATTGATACTTCTTCCATCTTTGATACTTGAGTGTTTTAGCCTTAATATTCGCAAAACAAATGCAACATAATTCTTATACCAGATAGTCAACCTAAGCCTAAGATAAAATAAGCTAATCCAAGCAAACCTTAATATCTCTTTTGCTCTAATTATTCGCAAAAACAACACAGCATGTTCTTCCTTATTCTATCAATACAAATGCAACATACTTCTTATAACAGATAGTCAACCTAAGCCTAAGAATAAATAGCTCTAAGGGGGTATTTGGATTATATTAATTTATGATCTTATCAGCTTTTTGAGATTTGGGGATGCCAATAAGCCTATGTTATTTTAAGTGGATAAGCTAATAAGCCAACAAACAGTGAGCTTATTAACTTTCCCAAAACTCAATAAGCTGATAACCACACAAAATAAGCTAATCCAAACACACCTTAATATCTCTTTTGCTCTAATTATTCGCAAAAACAACACAACATAAATCTAATACATAAAGTAACAAGTCTCTAACAAATGTAAGACAAAACTGAGAATAAATTATCAAAACCCTAGATCCGTTTACTTGGTCAGTTGTAACCGAGTGAGTTTTATAAATGTGAGAGAGAAAGAGAGGATTATGTGGAAGTGTGTGAAGCGTATATGATAAGCTTTGTATAGTGTATATTATAAGTTTAAAAGTGAAGTGTGTTTGATACTCTTTGTATATATTATAAGTTTAAAATTATTAAAAGTATAAAATCTAAAAGTAAAAAGTAGTAAAAGTTTTAAAACTAATACAGTAAGTATTAAAGCTACATTTGTATTTTAGGGCATGCTTGGTAGGGGTGTTCACGGGGCAGTTCGGTTCGGTTTTGGTTTCTTCGGTTTCGGGTTTTTTTGGGTTTCGGATTGAGCGGTTTCTCGGATTTTTTGAACACCCCTAATGCTTGGTAGGGGGTTGTAGGGGGTTATAGGGGGTGAATTTCGGGAAAGGAAAAGGTAATGAAAAAATATGCTTGGTAAAGCATAATGCAATGACCCATTACCCAATTCTGGGGAATGGATCATTACCCAATATTTTGGGGGGATTGATTTTCTTTACCTTTCCCTTTCCCGACCATTATCTTACACTTTCCCTTTCCCTTTTCCAAGTTTGAACCAAGCGCACCCTTAGTGTATTTTGTATTAAAAAAGTCGCCCATGTGAATTAGCCATTATCATCGGTCATGCATGGTTTCCATTAGACTATAAGTGACTACAACCCAATGCACATGACCCATGACCCATGTTAATTACCCATTGTCGCTCACCAGTAATGTATTGGTCGATAAGATGACACTATAAGCCACTATAACCCAATGCACATGACCCATTACCCATGTTAATTACCCAATGTCTATCACTAGGAATGTATTGGTCGATAACATGACACGTACTATAAGCCACTACAATCCAATGCACATGACTCATTACCCATGTTAATTACCAATTGTCAACAATCATGGATGTGTCATAACATGACACTCTAAGCAACTATAACCCAATGCATATGACCCATATGATGTCAAATACCCATATTAATGAATGTGACCAGTGATAACCTAATGCACATAACCCATGACCCATGTGAATTAGCCATTATCACTGGTAATGCATAGGTTGCACCGGCTTGGTAGGCGTATACCGTTTGTCACAGACAGTAAGAAGCAAGCCACCATCACCCTCTCGATCATGTTATCCAGGATCGAGAAAGTTTGAACTCGGCTTGAGCTTGACTCGAAAAGGTCTATTTATCTGTAAAGATGTGTTTTCTTACACAAATAAAAATTGAAATATAACCTAAGAACTGAATTCGGTTCGACTTCAGCTCGAAAAGCTTGATGCATTCATAAATAACTATTTACACTTAGTACACTTACATATTATATATATATATATGTATATATATATATATATATATATATATATATATATATATATATATATATATATATATATATATATATATATATATATATATATATATATATATATATATATATATCACTTACAAGCTCGAGAACTCAACAATAACTTGAATCCAACTTACATAAGGTTGAGCTCAACTCTTTAAACATTTGGAGCTCACATTTTTCCCCAAAATTTCAATCTGTGGCTCAAGATATATCCCGCCCCTTTTTTCCCCAAAATTTCAATCTCTGACCCAAGATCCCACCCCTTTTTCACCCAAAATCAAAACACTAATTAACACTAGTCAGATATATCTTCTCTCTATTATTCATCTCTTCTCCTTCTCTATAGAACCGACTCACACACCACCACCACACTTCACCGCCGTATCTCGCCGTCGTTCCACCAACCATCGCTCCTCCACGCCATCACCGTCATTAAGACAAGGGAGGCAATTATGGGTGTGATTTTGTTTGCTTCGGTTGTTTGGTTCGAGATAACCACCACATCCACCACCATCACAGTCAAGCCTCCATCACCCTCTCGATCATGTTATCCGGGATCGAGAAAGTTTGAACTCGGCTTGAGCTTGACTCGAAAAGCTCGATTTATCTGTAAAGATGTGTTTTCTGACACAAATTAAAATTGAAATATACTATAAACTAAGAATTGAATTCGGTTCGACTTCAGCTCGAAAAGCTTGATACATTCATAAATAAATATTTACACTTAGTACACTTAAAAAAAGAAAAAAAAAACATATTTTATATTACTTACAAGCTCGAGAACTCAACAATAACTCAAGTCGAACTTATATAAGATTGAGCTCAACTCATTAAACATTTCGAGCTCATTTTTCCCCAAAATCAAAACACTAACACTTACACTAGTCAGATCCCGCCCCTAATTTTTCCCCAAAAATTTCAATCTCCCGCTCAAAATCCCGCCCCTTTTCCCTCAAAATCAAAACACTGACACTTACACTAGTCAGGTCTATCTTCTATCTATTCATCTATTCTCCTTCTCTCTAGAATCGACTCACACCACCACCACACTTCACCGCCTTATCTCATCGTGGTTCCACCAACCATCGCTCCTCCACGCCATCACCGTCATCAAGACAAGGGAACTGTATGGGAGAGTTTGTTTACTTCGGTTGTTTGATTCGAGATAACCACCACATCCACCACCATCACAGTCGAGCCACCATCACCCTCATCTCACCTATCCTACTCTGTTCATGGGTATGCTCAAACACATATTTAATTTATATTTTCTTAAATGTGTAATCGAATATAAAATGATTTATATTGATTTTCGTGGATTAAAACTAGCCTAAAACATGTTTTTGATTATAAATTCGTGTGGTGGTAATCGTTGCAGGTAGACTTATTAAGACGAAATAGTTTTCCTGTTTATTAGAATGGAGACAATCGACGTGTTCTAAGAGGCCACTATTTTGCTCGTAAAGGGAGTCTTGATTGGTTTCCACTCCGGGAGGTTGTTGCTGAACAGTTGGAGTTTGCTTATCGCAGTCGCGTAAGTGATCTATCAAAAGATTAACATAACATCTGTTATATAGGAAATTAACTCAAATATGGTTGCTTTTTGTCAAACTGTTTCATTTGTACCAGATGTGAGTGATTTGCTTGCTTGGTAATGTGTTTGACATTTATTCGTTCCAAGTAATTTGGCACGGCAAAACACTTTAACCATCTGGATTATTTGTTGCCCGAGTTGATATGCAAGGGTCTACCCCGGTATGTTGGTTTTTTATGCTAAACTTATATTTGGGACATCTAATTTTGTCGTCTTTTATGTTAGCATTAAGCACGTTACTTGTTTCTTGCAGGGGCTACATCCTGTTTTCACGGGTGAGGATGATACATGGGATGCCTGGCTAAAAATTCCCTCATCTGGATTTTCTGACACACTTCATTTTTCGGGGGACTGGAATTAAATTGAGGCGTGGGTATGCTCCATCTCAGTCACCAAAAGCCAACCCATGTACGTATATTTTTACGGTTTCATGGTTGGCAGATCTTATATTATATTATGCAGCATTATTAGTGCCTTGGTTTCTTACAGTTCATAGCATCTGTTTATAGGACGACTTGCTTTTCAGCAAATAGAATAAGAAATGGACGATTATTATTCACAGGTAAAACTAATGGCATAGTGTATTGTGGATCAAAGGAAGGGAAAACAAAGACGGAGAATCTCCAGATGCTGAGATTAGTTCATTGGCAGATAAACTTGTAAATTTTACTTCAAATTCTATTATCATGCTTATAGGCCTGCAGCATTGACTGTGTACTAGCCGTACTAACTTTTAATACCAACATTTCCAATATTTTTTTTTGCAGAAAGAAGCTGATGAAAAGATCAAGTAAGGAACCTTGAATGTTGATGATGGCAATGATGCAATTGTATATATATTTGGTTCATTTATATACATTCGAGTTTTATTCAATTTGAAATACAATTGTGCATATATTTGCTTCATTTGTATACATTCTGTTTTATATATATACTAGCAGTTGTAACTCTGCTTCAGCAGTACGAACGTAGTACTAGCAGTACTAACGTAGTACTAGCAGTAATAACATTATTGGTCACTCTTTGTTTAATTCGATGTGTGACTAAATATTACAAAATGCCACACAAACTAAAAATTCATGTGACCATTGAATGAACATTAGTCACACAAAACACACATGTCTGCACTTTAAACATCATATGGTCACACTTATTAACACTTTTGGCCACTGTTTGCTTAATTATATGTGACTAAATACCCAAAACAAAGATGTTTTGTGTGACTAAATATTACAAAAGGCCACACAAACATAAAATTAATGTGGCCATTGGATGATCAATAGTCACACAAAATACACATTTCTTCCTTTTAAACAGCATATGGTCACACTTATTAACACTTTTGGTCACTTGATGCTTAATTGTATGTGACTAAATACCCAAAACAAAGATGTTTTGTGTGACTAAATATTACAAAAGGCCACACAAACATAAAATTAATGTGGCCATTAGATGATCAATAGTCACACAAAATACATATTTCTTCACTTTAAAGAGCATATGGTCACACTTATTAACACTTTTGGCCACTTGATGCTTAATTGTATGTGACTAAATACCCAAAACAAATATGCTTTGTGTAACTAAATATTACAAAAGACCACACAAACTAAAAATTCATGTGACCGTCGGATGAACAATAGTCACACAAAATACATATTTGTTCACTTTAAAGAGCATATGGTCACACTTATTAACACTTTTGGCCACTTTGTTTTAAATTGTATGTGACTAACTCCAAAAAAGCAACACCCATTGTGTGACTAAATCATCACAAATGTGTCATTTATTGTATATTCATGTTGCCACAGGACGGGAAATAGTCACACAAAATACACATTTACTAGAAAGAATCATCTCAAATGTCACATATATTATATATTTATGTGGCCAAAGGTTGAAAAATAGTTACTCTCAAAAAAAATTCGCGTGACTATAAAGTGTTTACGGTCACTGATAATGACTAATCCAACAAAACTTGTGCCTAATTTGTCACACATATTCGGGGTTTTGTTCACTCTTTTTCGATGAAAAAGGGCACGAACTCAACAATGTGACCATATGCCACCTACGGTGGCGGGACCTATGGTGACACACAACGAAAAATAAGTGTGTGACTATAGGCATATTGTCACACATTTTTGGTGTGACCAATACAACTTTTTGTACCAGTGTTTGACTATTGTTGGTGGCGTCCAGTGGTTAATGATGGTGGCGTTTCACTGGTGGTATTACCCGCGGTGGTTTTAATGGTGGTTCTTGGCGATAAATGACGGTGAAATGATGGTGGTGGTGCTGGCGGTGGTGGTTCCTGGTGGTTGTGATTGTGGTGGAGTTCTTTGAAGATGATGTATCTGTCTGATGTGTTTTTTTTAATGTAAATGACAATTGCAGATGGTTACCCTGAAGTTTACCAGCTTTGTTTGCATTGTTTCAAAGTTTACCTCGAAGTTTGACATGTTTTCATAATCTACCCTATAACTTTTTTTCTCATTTTTTATCCAAATACACTTTTCTCTAGAACCCTACCCTATATATATATATATATATATATATATATATATATATATATATATATATATATATATATATATATATATATATATTTGTTTATTTTATAAAGGACTAATTTTGTAAAAGTTTATAACTCAAGGGTATATATTGCCAATTTGCAAACTAAAAGGTATAAATGAGATGTTTTGTTATAAATCAAACTCCTATCTTTTTATCTTAACAACGTATCACGATACTAGGGAATTTCATGTGAGGGGTTTCATTTAGGTATACGTTTTGACGAGTTTGTTGGGTTTACGAGTTAAAGTGCCCTGGCTCCTCGAACGTTTACTACATGACCTCTGGATTATAATAGCCCGAACAATGTTACATTATATCCATAAGTTAATAAAACAAAGTTTTGAAACATAAACAAACCAACTGAGACTTGATACACACTATCTCAGGTTGCGTGAATAGGTCGTCTAATATCTGAGTCACTTTTGACATCAGTCAAATTTGCCTGAACTAAGGAGAGTTCATAGCCTTACTTTTAAAGGCTTTATAAACCCGTGAGGGGGGATACATGTTATAAACCCGTGAGGGGGATACATGTTATAAACCCGAATACAAGTATTTTACACTTTCCTGACTAATTATTGCACGAGTACCACCATCTGCCACTATTACATAAATTTCATGAACCATAATCACTTGCGAGTGAACGCGAGTATAGTGGATAGATCTATCTAGAGTTTGACAACTCCCGTTGGTGTTCCCTTACCGAGTACCAATTAGCACTACATTTGAGAACAAAGAGGTTAACCTTGGCAAGTTTACCTTACGTCTAGTCACTGATTTGGTCTGCAGTGCCATCATTGGACTTGGACATGTTAACGTGGGGTGTCATGAGCTTAGATGCAATAATACAATATTTTTCCTTGATGGGTGTAACGAATGAACCCATTGGAACTTGTATTCAAACTATTACCATCTAAACCTATGAATTTCACTCAACCTCTGTGTTGACTTTTAAGCATGTTATCCCAAGTAACTGAGCACTTATGGTCTTACTGCATGGAGTGACATTGAACATGAGGATGTCCAAACCTGTTATCATTATCTTTGTGTTTTGAAAACGTATCTTTGGGACCTCTTTTTGTAAAAGTTTATCTTTTACTGTAAAATCTGTGATGAATAAATGAATGATAACTTATCTTTTAAAAACGTCTCTTTTCTAGTCATTTTCTATTATTGTGGCTATGTATCAATAACGTAATACCCCAGATTTGGCTTCCGCTGCTATCTGTTAAAATGGAGGTGTTATAGATTGGTACCAGATCCACGGTTATATAGAACAAGGTTTTTACCTAAACAGCGGAGAGATTACTGTTGCTTCACATAGGAATAGTGATGTTGCCAACTGTTCGTAGATAGGCATGTGCCTAGACATCTAGCCTTGATGTCCTTTTGGTTTTCCAGAGTTGACAACACCGAGTTCCCATGAGCTTCTTTTGTTCTTGGGAAGGAACATATATTTATCTTCCCAAGAGTTTTCCCACTTAAACTCTTTTGACTCACCAATGTACCTTGGTCTTGATTCAGGGAGCTAAGATGTCATCAAGGTATTCCCGTCCTTGTGTATCTCTTGTTCGAGCTGGAGTTTTGCAAATCAGTTGATCAGTACTTGGTAGATTTGCATAACTCCTTTGGCTATATTTATGGTTTGGTCTTCATAGATTCCTGATGTCTCTGAATCACTGAGTGTTAATGAAGTCATGTTGATCACCACAACTTCACGATCAGTTATATTGGTAGTTGGTGAGGTGTTTATTTATACTGAGAGTAATGTCATCAGGGATATAGAAACATTTGTGAGATCTCAGAATCCCTGATGCTGCTCAAGTACCTTAATCACTGAGACTGCATCAGTGATTAAAGCGCTTACCCTCGGTTGGTTTAAATACCAACTACCGAAGTAAGCTTATTAAGGTTCTCCCCTGAGATAAGGGGAAGATATTCTCACTGATCACCTAGTGGGTTAAAATGATCACTGGTATTTGTCAGTAAGTATCTGGTGCTATCTTATGTTCAAATCTTGTTGGACATTTAGGTCATTTGCATACGTATCCTCCCATAACATCCCTTTTATGCTATAACTGACAAATTTTAAGTCATGATATGTTTTTTTGGCGTTGATGAGTTCACTTTTTTTGCCACTCTAGTTTGTTTTCCAGTTGAACCATATCCTTGAAAGCTTCGGTTATAACGCATGCAACGGTTTCCTATGGTGGCGCCATAGGTGTTAGCGTGACCACTACGCCCTCACACCGAGCACTCTAAGTAGTGCATAGTTGTGTAAAGCATGTCTCACATAAGTAGAGTATAGTTGCGTGAAAGAATATTGAGTTGAGGTTATTAATAAAATTTTACTAAATGTTACAAACTTTTTAAAAAGTCTTGTAATATGTACATTTAGATGACATATCATACTTTAATATGTGACACATTTCAGTGTTTTTTATGTCACATGCCATAGAAATATGCGTGTACTAAAACGATATTTTATATTTAATAACCTAAAGCCAAAAATGTTTTTTCTAAAAAAATAAAAAATAAAAAATAATAATAAAATAAAAATAAAAAATATATATATGCCCAAACCCAATGGTTCAAAACCCGATCCATTATAACCAACATTACCCATTCAAAACTTCAAATATGTGGCTCAAAAAACAGATGAAACAAAACAATGGTGGTCATGTTAACCACTTCACTCACATCTCTTCCATCACTCCCACTTCTCAAACACAATCCCATAATAAAACCATCAATCATTAAATCACCAATAAGAACCAACCACATTCGCCACCCCTCACGCGCCACTGTAATTTACCCAATACGCGCCACTCAAAATGATGTTTTCATAATCTCAGAAGCAAATACTTCTGATCAAGTTGTTGGCACCGTTGCTGATAACGGAGATGGGATATCTGTCATTATTTCGGTTCTTTTGACTATTGCTTTTGTTGGGTTGTCAGTTTTAACTATTGGGGTAAGGTATACTCAACACCCTTTTTAAATTATGGCTATGTTTGGTGGGGCTTATATGGGTCTTGGGCTTTTAAAATAAGCCGGCTAATAAAATAAGTCTCGTTTGTCATCGGTGGAAGAAAATAAGCAAGCTAAAAGCTTTAGCCCCGTAAAAGGGCTAAAAACTTTAGATTACTTATTTACTCACAAAAATATCTAACATATACAAAAACTCATTTAATTGTGTCCTTTTTAGTAATTTCGCAATAATAAGCCCGAGCCCTGGCCTATTTGCCAAACAAGTTTATAAAAATACACATTTTAATTTCGGCTTTTAATATAAGCCCAGCCCCAGCCCCAGCCCCAGCCCCAGCCCCAGCTCCAGCTCCCGCCCCAGCACCCGCCCATTTCGCCAAACATACCCTATGTGAAATGGGCTTTGGTTTATGGTTACAAGGGCTAGTTTTGGGTCAGTTTGACTTAATTTTGGTTTTGAATTTTATGTCAGTTTGTTGAGATTATGGAGAAATTTTAAATACCCAATATAGTTTGTAATGAGTTATTAAAAGGGGTATATAGCTTTTTGTTACTATGTAGGGGATTAGTGCTGAAGTTGAGTTTTTATATGTGACATATTTGACTTAGAAAGTCAAACTGTAAACTTTTCTGAAAGTTAGAAATTAAGTTAATTTAATTTGGTGTGAATTCTGTAAAACCAATGATTTGACATAACCCCATTAGACTTTTTAACATGTTATTGCAATATTTGCAAATGTGGTTACTGGTGAGAATTACAGTCTCTAATTGTATAAATGTTTAGAAACATCTTAAAAACGTTGATGACCGGAAATGCATAAATGTTTAGAGCTGAGATCAATGAATTTGAAGTCATTTTTCGTCTTTTAGAAACTTCGATAACTCGGTTATAAATTTTTGTAAGTTATCACAAACAGAAAATGAGAAAAGTGTAGACGAAATCTTTAGCCAATGGAGTTTGTTTTTTTACTTCCAGAAGTGCCATGTTGACTTGGAACGTAAGTCGATACAAATTTTTTAGTTTAAATGTATTAATCGAAATTGATGTGATACAATATTTTTCTTTCCAATAATGGCATGTTGATTTTAGAAGTCAAAGTGTACATTCAATATAATAAAATGTGTGTTTTTGTGTGTTGTTCAGGTTATCTACATAGCTGTAACAGATTACTTAACAAAAAGGGAGAAAGAGAAGTTTGAAAAAGAAGAGGCAGAGAAAGCAAAGAAAGGCGGCAAGAAAAAGAGAGTAAGAGCGAGAGCAGGGCCAAAAGGATTTGGACAAAAGATCAACGACGATGATGACGATTTGTAGATGTAGAAATTTTGAACATATAAAATGTATTACAGTTCTTGTTCATCATAATTCCCATGTTCAAGTGTAACAACACTCATTGAATTTTGTTAATCACATCAATATCTGTTTGCCTGGCTATTTTGGTATGTTAATGAGTTGAAAATATTTGTCTTTGGAGCTTTATGTTTTCCTGTAAGTTCTGGCGCATGTCACGCACTCACGCATATTATTTTCCCTTTGCATATCTTCGTTAACTCAAGTTTCAGGGAGTTGGGTTGACTGGCTGTTCAACTGGTTGGAACTAAATGAGAACAGAAAAAAAAGACAATGTGGAATCTGAAACAAGGACCAATGTAAGCCTGTACCAAACCTAGTTACGGTTTATAACGTCTGGTGTGATGCCAGACACTCAACCTTAGCAAAGTTGTATAAAGTATAAACCTAAAACGACGTCACTTTAAGTTTCAAGAATAAAAACTCACGGGGTATGTGACTAGATTTGAGTTAAATATCATATTGAACCGATGAACTGAAAACCAAAAAAATGTTGGGATCAAGAAATGTCAAAACGTATCAGAGTCCAATCCTACTATATCAGGTTGGTTTTCAATTCAATATTTTTCCAAAACCGATTCTTGGTTCAATGTACAACCATATTGAAATAGCAATATTAACCCGTCTGTGCAGATATAGCAATATTAACCCATCTGTTTATAAATTGGATACTTTAGGTTAACTTTATCTCAAACGCGTCAAAAAGAAAAAGGCAATGATTTCAAAAGGCAAAGTCAAGTGTATTTCGATTTAGAGCCTGAATATCATGTTTAACAGTTAACACACCAAGTCACCAAGTTTGAAAGGACAACGCTTCAGAGTAAAAGCAAACCTGACCGATTTTGCTGGCGTTATAAATACCAGTTTAGACTCAAACCAGTTTTACAAATTATCTAAACCGACTACAATGCGTAGAACATTTACCGCCCAACAGGCAAAGATTAACAACTCCTAGCATGGCCAAAGCACACACACAAAAAAAAAAAAAAAAAAAAAAAAAAAAAAAAAAAAAAAAAAAAAAAAAAAAAAGCATAGAGATGTAAGAATGAAGGAACCAAGAAAATATACACATACTCAAAGAGACATTCTCAGATGCATAAAAAAACTGTTTAAATACGATACATAAGACAACAATCCAATTCTCCAACATAGGGCGACAATTTTTGTACAGTCACGTGGTAATAACAAAACTAGTTTTTGTTCACTCATTTTTTACACCCTTTCAAAGGAAACATGAGCCTCGACTATTGTATACACCGCTTAAAAACTACGCCATTTACAGTTTCTTCTTCTAGTACAAGTAACACTTTGATTTGCAAATAGGCACCATATAGCCACCGCCCACTCACCTTTTTCCAACTAGCCTCTGTTAGCTGTACAACTCTTCCTACGCCTCCTATCCACCGTGTGATGACTGGGCAGCAATTCTCCTTTCTGAAATCATTAACAAATAGGACATAAATATCAAGTGTTTCCAAACGTTTAAAATATCCTATATGACTTGACTTATAAAAATGCACTGAATGACTTTCTTTATAAGTAAATTCTAGAAGAGGTCGTTAAACAAAATAGTCATTATAATGTATTATACCTCGTTTTTTATTAAAGGGTTTTAATACACCCCTTTCAGGGGGTATTTTTTTAAGAAGTATTCATAAAGTATTGTACATTCATAAATTTATGAATGACCTAACCTCTTAAACATAACCTAAGCTGTAAGGGTGTTCATTAAAACCCTTCAAAAATCCAACAAAAAAGGCAAAAAAGTGTTGATGCTTTCAGCCCAACCATATAAATATAACCTGCCATGACCTATTATCTGACCCCACCTATTTTGCTACCTCTCTAATTTTCAGGTTGGAAGCAAATACAAAAAAGCCAAGTGACAACGTACCACCGGCAGCAACAAGTTTCTCTACACGAGCAACAATATGTTTCCCATAAGTATATTTCTTAAGTGCATTCAGATGAACTTTGATTCGTGACAGTATATGCTCGCGTTCTTGATCACTACAAGTTTCCAGTACTTTTTGCACAACATAATTCGCAAACTGATCTTTCATCATTGCCTAAAAAGTAGCGCAAATCATTAAAAAGAAGACTAACAAAAAGAATTTTAAATAACAAAAAAAGTGCATATCATTTGTTTTAAGAGTAGCAAACCTGAAGAGGCTCATTTTCATCAGTGGTACCAAGCATCTCAGTGACAAGAAGTTGACGTTCACTAGCATCACCAAAAGTCAAACATTTCTCAACAACATTTGATGCAAACTTCTGTTGACTCATTTGAACAATTTTTCCGGCTAATTCACGGATAATTATAGAACGTTCATCTGGCTTTCCATGTTCCAACACATGCTGTTATAAACACAAATCAATATATTAACATCCACAATATAAAGTACAGTAGTATACGGATATGTATTTAGAGAAAATCACAAACTATTTAGTATCATTTCATACCTGTACAACATAATTCCCGTACTGATCTTGTGCAAGCATGCTAACACATGCAAGAATTTCAGTCATCACCTTATCTTGTGTTTCTTGATCCTCACAATGCTCAAGTACCCTCTGCAAAAACAACACAATTTTTTTATCAAGTATTTTTGTGTTTGTTTTAAAAGAACTAAAAAATTGATGACTAATAAGATTAATATTAACCTGGATGACACGGCATCCGTATGGATGGGTGGAAAGTGTCACAACTTGATCAAAGAAAGTTGTAATGATAAATTGAATATGTTGTTCAGGAACACATTCAATGCACTTCTGAATAACATGGTTCCCGTTTTGATCACGCACACAACGCATGATTTGACCATCAAGCTCTCCAACCATTTTGATCTGTTGGTCTAGGTCAACAACTTCAATCGCCTGAAAATTCAACATTTATAAGACGGCAAGAAGAAATAAGAAACAGAATATAATACGTGTAAAGATTTTATTTTTTATTTTATTATTATTTTTCTTATTACCTTCTGGATTACACGACAACCATACATTTGAAGACTGAGTGTCAATACATGGCCTAAAAGCTTTCCCGCCAATTCTCTTCTTTGGTCTGGCATTCCATGCTCGAAAAACTGTGCCAATAATAAAGAGTGGAAATCAGCTCCATTGTGGGGCCCTCTTAAAAAGTTGAAAAACTATAAATACAAATTCAGAATGATATACAACTATATGATACCTTCTGAATCACATAATTTCCAAAAACATCAGTCATTAGGGTAAGAGCCTGTGGAAAGATTTCTGAAAAAACCATGTTTTTTTCTTCTATAGTGGCAGTTTCAAGTTTCTGCTGAATGAAACGACTCCCATACTGATCGGCACTGATCATCATAAAAAAGACAAAATTTAGGACGTACAAACATATACTGTACATAAATAACAAATTTGACATTAAAAATACATGTAGCTTTATACCACTCAAAAGCAGAAATTTACGAGGCATCAAACGTTATATGAAAAATATATATACTGAACATATACCTGAACTCCACAACATGACCTGCAATTTCAGAAAGCTCAAAAGACTTTGTTTTATTGCTCTTAAATTCTTCAAGCAAAGACAACCCAAAACTATCGGCACCATCTAGATGCCAAGGCCCCATAATCCCACCACCACCACCACCCAAATTTCTCATTTGAGGTGAAAATCGTGCACCTAGTTCACCGAGTCTTATTGGGCTTCCCGGTCCCCGAGGAGAGTGAGGATGCGGGCTCATCAATGGGCTCCCATTATATGATAAGCCCATTCCAAAGCCTGGATTCCCATAGTACCCATGGTGGTTAGGACTAACAGACTTTCCACCATACCCAACACCATATTGTGATTTTTGTGGTGATGATAGAGATCCAAGATATGCTTTTTGAAGCAAATCAATATACGAATTGTTAATAGTGGGATCATTAAGAGCGGCTATCTGTGCTGCATATTCAGTGGTTCTAAGGTATTGAAGATACACGGGATCAATATAAGAACTGTTCCCCATCCTGTTCGGGTTTTGAGATTCCAATCCAAATCTTGATTCCATTCCTTCGTAAAGTGGCGGCATATTTGAATTGCCGCTTTGACCCGACATCATTTGTGGAGAATTGACAGAATACCCGCTTGACCCGTAGTTTGAATACGGGTCCCACCCACCATACATGTTATTAGATGACCCATCAACATAATAGTCTGAATTTTGGTCATACTGAGGTCGATTCTTGACTCCATTTGATAAGTTCATTCCCGACAACGCGGCTGTTAAATCTTCTGGTTCTTTCGAGTGAGACGACCCACCATTAAAGAGGGTTTGAGTGTTCTGATTTGAGTGGCCTCGACTGCTACCAATAGGAGTAGGGACTGGACTAGGAACACGGGCTATGTGTTGAGGGTCAGGGGTTCCGCTTCTTGATAAAGAAGCCGCCAATGCTGCAGCGTAAGAGTATGATGTCGGCAGACCATTGCTGGTTTGGGAAGCCGTGGAGCCCAAGGCTTCATCGTTATTTTCAAAAGCATTGCGGCTAGCAGGTCTGGATGGGTGTCCAGAAGGTGGGGTTGATCGGCTCAAATCATCCTGAAAAAACTTTATATAATCAGTTCACCCTGTTTGACATCATAGCATAAGTATATGGAACATCATATAAAACATGGTCTCGGCATCAAGTGTTCTTACAGCTGACTGTCTAATTATGATCATCAGTATACCAAGTCACCAATTTCAGAAGACAAATCTAAACATTACATTCTCTATTCATTTGGTATGCCAACCATTAAAAGGAATAGGTAATTCAATAAAAGATGAAGCTCGTTTTGAATTGTAATGCTTAGGAAAAAAAATCAATCCATTAAGATTCTCCTATACTAAGAGGAACCACCAGACTTTGTTTTAATACTGAAATAATGAAGTCAACAAAAGTCCAAGAGAAGGCAACACTTGCAGCAAAAAATGGTATGTGTGTTGGTGACCCAAAGGAGGATTACTAAATGGCTGGGCATCTCAGATTTAAACTATTAAGTATTCATGACACAAAGGCGGTATAATGTAAAACTAAAACTCAAAACAAAATAAATCACAAACTTGGCATAATGAGCAAGTGAGACAACTATTGATAATTAGTTTTCTTACAGCAACTTCCTACCTTATATCATAATTAAATTCCGCACAATACAAACACCCTCTACTCTAGATCTTGATAACTAGCATTAAACAATTATAAGTCTACATTTACAAACAAGCAACTAATCAACATCCAATGATATAAAACAATGCTTCTCAAATAAATAGTTTAATGCACATCCAAACACACCCTCAACCATCATAACCAAAAAGCAAGATATTCATTATTCGACGATATTAAGCAATGTTTTATAAACACGGGGTATAAACTGAAAGTCTACTAACATATAGTTCATATAAATCAAAGCAACAAAAGCAAAAAATCACCTGAAAAATCTCAGCAAGGCTCTTCTGTTTGCTACCTAGTCCTAAACCAGGCAACCCAATTAGTCCATCACCGCCCCACTCAGCCGAAACCTTAACATTCTCCGCCTCAGGATTCTCAGTCTCCTGCTTCTTGGAGTTAAAACCAGGCGGCATCGAAAAAAGGGAGACGCCAGCACCACCACCTTCAGCACGATTAGCTTTCCTCCTATCTCCGATCCCTCCTAAACCCACCCCACCACCGCCGCCGCCACCACCCTGCAATCGTTGACTAAACCGCCAATCCTCTTTCGACTTCAACGGTGGTGGCAACCTAGGGTTCAAATTAACATTCGAGTAATAGTATGACAAATAAGCAGGGTCAGCCCTAAGTTCTTCCTCAGACATAAAACCATTACCACCAGCAAACTCCGAAAACACTAAACTATTATTCCCACCATTATTATTCTTATTACTATTTCCAAACAATCCACCTACTGCACTTAACGAACCCTCTACAGTCGGTGGAGCTGAACCACTTCTATACATATTCAACTCCTTTTCCTGATCATCTGCTTCGCGCCTTTGCTCATGAAGCAACATACCTATTTCTTTCTCTAACTCATCCCCAAAAGAACCCTCCCCGATAATCTGTCTCCTACTCATTTCAGACAACATTTCTACAGATAAAAACTATATGTGCATAAACCCTAACTAAAGCACTAAACCTATAATAACGTCAAAAAAAAACTACCCAGATAAGCTAAACACCTTTTTAGTCTAATTAATCACAACCCAAATGAAAACACCAAGAAATAAGTACGTTTAGCTAATAAAAATCAAATCTTGATCACATACACAGAAATAAAAAAAAACACCCATATTGAAAAAACTACTTTTTAGCTAATAAAAATCAAAACTTTAACAAAAAGATGATCTAAAACTAACTAAAACATATTTATTAGTTCAAAAAAAAAGGATGATCAAGAAACATATATTGTTTAGCAACTTTTGTGTCACTGTTTAAACATGAGATTGAAAAAACAGTAAAAGGGTTGCAAAGAAAGATAACAAAGACTGATAGAGGGTCTGGTTGGTTGTTTTTAGTTTGGTTTTGTTGTTGAGTTTATATGTGTATGTATGTATGTAACAAAGTAAGAAGTATATAATGGAGTTTGGTTAATCAGGCGGCGAATTGGTACAACCCTTTTTAGGGTTTTGTTTTTTTAACTAGTGAAAATGTAACCAAAGTGTTACAACTTACAAACATAGTAAAGTCTAGGTTCCAGTTTTCTTGAAAAAACAATGTTAGGTTTTCAAGTTATGTCTTCACTTTTGGATTTCATTTTTTAAGGTTACTTTCAAAATTGTTTTTACAAGTTCATGTAAATTTTTTCCCAATAAATATTGTAATAGTTTTATTTTTCTTAAATTATGTATAATTTGAAAATAGAAATGCAATTTTATTGTGTTCTCGAGTATCACTTAACGAAATAAAATAAAGAAAAACATAAAAAGTTGTGTTCTCGAGTATTACTTACTTAACGAAAAAAAGGAGAGAAAATAAAGAAAAAACATAAAAAGTTGTGTTCTCGAGTATTACTTAAAAATGAAAGAACAATAAAATGACCACAAAGAAAGAGTGATTTTGCTAATTTTGAAGTATAATATTTTTATATATTAGTTATCAAGTTTATCGACCATTTTGTGTATGTTCGGGTCCAAATATGTCAAACTCTTATGAGTCTAACATACTCTTCCGTCTCAAGTACCAAAAGTGTCCATAAGGTCCATCGACTAATTCGTAAATCCAATAACGTCCAATCCTCATCCAAGCATAGGTTATTAATCCAAGTCCAATCCCAAGTCCAAATCAATTCCCTTCAATATTTATCTGAAACACCAATCGATAAACAAATAATTAAATAAGTGACAAAACAATAAAAATGACAAACTAATATCAAATGACTCGCTACTAAAACCAAATAAGTCGACACTTGTCGTGACTCCCCGTGAGTCACGGTCTGACCTTTTTCGAACCTATGACCTAACCTAAACCGAATCAAACTAAATCCAAACACAACCACAAACAAAGATAACCACTAATCAATCCCCACGCCATGACTCACCACAAGTCATGGCTCGACTCACACGAGTCATATCCCTCAGCCAAGACCAAACATAGACCAAATCCATCAAACTTCAACATAAACAAAACCAGCCCTATTCTAAGCTTCGTCTTGACTCACCTCGAGTCACGGGTCAACCCTACGTGGGTCTTAACCTTCGGCCAAATCAAAACAACACCAATACAAATCCAAAAATCCAAACCGAGCTACAACCAAAAGAACCATATCAAGGCAAGACCAAAAATATCAAAACCAACAATAACTCACCTCGAGTCAACTCGACTCGCGAGTTGACTTGGCTGAGTCGAGTGACTCGGACCGAGTCGAGGTCAAACCAAATGGATCAACACATTTTTGAATAAAAACAAAAGGTTTTAACACAAGTTTTATGATAAAAACGATTTTATAAAAAATTTAGGGTTAAGGTTTTGGTTTTCATTAAAAATAAAAGGGGTGAGGGGCGCGTGAGGGTTTTACCGAGAGAGAAATAGAGGTGGGTGAAGCGGCGGTGGGTGGTGTACGGGTTCAAACGGGCTCCAACCGAGCTCAAATGGTCCAGAAAGGATAAGGGGGTCTCGATCTACATTTTGGGAAGTTTTTGGGTTTGGCTGGAATATTTTTCGATGACGGCCGTCGGCGGTGTTTTCCGGCGAGGTGGATGTGAGAGAGAGGGTTGACCTCTTATATGTAACTAGCTTGAACGTCTTAGAAACGCAACCGTAGAGTGCACTATTGGTTTTCCTCGTTGTATTTATTGCATGAATTGCGGCTTTTAGATCCTAGAAAACTTAATAGACTTTAAGGTTTTTAGGGGAGACTAATGTTCATAGAGTTGGGGACTTCGGCACCTCCCCACAACCGATATTAAGGAATACAACGCTTCAACTAAAACAAGGACGTGACAATTCAACAAATCAGTAGGAGATAACTAGGGAGTAATTTTATCTAAGTGAACACGTTTTTTCAATCATAAGAAGTTCACCAATTTACTTTTCTTGTTTATTAGTTTAATTATTGTAATTTTAAGTTTTATGTTTCATCTGTAAACCTAACTATCCCTAGTGATGGGTCATAAGTCATTCTAGAAACCTCCACAAATGGCTTTCCTAATACTACTTGGGATAAACAACTATCAATCACCGGACTAATATCTTCTATAATCAATAAATCGGTGATATATGTGAAGTTTCCTACATATACGTCCATTCCCTTAACTCTGCCAACAAAATTACTTACCCTACCCGTGTTGGGATCTTTGCTAGGTCCAAGTTGCTTTTTCATTATCTAACTGTGGTGGATCCTAGTCATAATTTTTATGGGGGATCTAAGGTCAATGTAAGCCTTCCAAACATGCACGCTCTATGTTACATGGTATGTTCAAGTTAGATGGATCCCCCGCTTTTATGATTGGTGAATTTATGTAATATGGTGTTTTATGATCTTCTAATAAATACTTATGGTATGCACGTTCATCCTTTGTGGGAAACTTGTTGAAGTAATCATCATCTACTTCTTCCACTTTCTCATTGTCATCATTCCTAATTTCTCCTTAGGATCACGTTCAATGTCAACCATATCCAGATCGTCTTCCTCACTACTCCTATTTGGTGGTTTTAGAGTAATGGCGTTGACAAAGTGAACATGCTTGGAGGATGAAGGATCCTTAACCTCACTTTCCCCACTTGTGTTTCTAACGACTTTACTCGACGGGGTTATTCCTAGCTTGGTTGTTAAGAGCCTTTATCAAATTGTCAATTTTATTGGTCATCTTGATTTGTTGTTGGTTAAAATCGGCTTCAAACTTGGTTAAACGAGCTTCTTAAGATGCCATAAAATTAGACATTAACCTTTCGAAATTGTTTGAATTGTTAGAAGGATCATTGTTGAAGGTACGATTCGAGGACAAACCGTTTGATTGAAAACGATTAGGTGGATTGGAAGAATTGTTTTGAGAAGAACTTTGGTTTGGTTTCCACCTAAAGTTAGGGTGATTTTTCCAAGACGGGTTGTACGAATCACCATAAGTGTTTTGCTCGGGTTTGAAAGTGAATCACTTGTCTCCCGCTTCGTCGGTATGCGAGGATGCGTAATCCGCAAAAGCTTGTTCGGGGAGTTCCATGCAATCACGAGTGTCATGGGGACCACTACATAATTCACATGAAGAATTGATCTTGGTCACTTAGCTTGAAGGTTTAGGAGCTTCGTAGGACTTCATGAGAAACTTGACTTGGTCTTTAAGTTCCATGATCGTACGGTCGGGAATGCTTGAGTTATTCGAAGGCAAGGATATTGCCTTGACCGTTTTGCTCAATTCTCGGGGGTCATTCCAACATTCGTTGTCATAGAGAGCAAGATCTTCTATGATTCCCCATGATTCTTCCACATTCTTATCACTTAGCTTACCACCGGCCACTTGGTCAATGGTTTGCCTTGTGGATTGATTGACATGATCGTGAAAGATTTGGACTTGAAGCCAAATATCAATGCCATGATGAGGGACTTTTTGGAGTAAGTCCTTGAAACGAGTCCACACTTCATAAAGAGTTTCTCCTAGAAGTTGTTGGAAAAATTGAGCTATAAGTCCTGTAAAGTCTTCAAGATGTGATTCCTTAGCTTGGTAGTTCTCCCCGGTGGGAAAATTGAGCGAGAAAACGAGAAGTGAGATCATCTCAAGATGTGAGTCAGCTATAAGTCCTGTAAAGCCTTATAAACTCACACTTTAGATTGAGGCTTAGAGCCTTGGAGGAGATGGTATGTAATTTTGTAACCAAGTCAGAAGAAAAATAAATACCATGAATCCTTGTTTCATCTAGATACACAATTCGAGACTGATGGATCATTATTAAAGAAATATAAGTTTTATTATATTTGACGTACTAATTATCTATAGAGAACTAAACACGTCTAGACCAAAGGTTTAAGTTCAACTAAACCTGTACCTAAAGCTACCCTTTTTGACATGTTAACCATCGAACCCCCTTTTGACCTCTATACTTTGTTTCATTCAAATTCTAAACTGATCTGAGTATAAAGAACCAGGTTGTGTTTCCATTTAAACTTATGGTAAAAAAAAAGGTGTCTATATTGTTCTTTGAACATGGTTATTGAGAATATAAAGATTTTATGAAGAGAGCAGAAGTGCAAACTCAACATAAAAACTAACACGTACACTAGAATTTAGGTTGTGGTTGAACCTACACTTTCAGGCTATACCACATTGGTTATGTTTGGCAACAACTTTTTTGAAGCGTTTAAGAGCGATAAGCGACAAGCGACAAGAAGTAAGCATTATCTTGCTTGTTTGGCAACACCTCAACAAGCGTCTGAAACATGATTAACCGCTCCAATCTTAAATGCTTCCTGGAGAAGCAGCAAGCGACAAGCGGTAAACATTTACTTGTTTAACACTTTATAATTACAGTTACAGCTACGTTACCAAACACGTTTTTACTGCCACTGCTTACTGCTACTACTTACTGCTTACTGCTACTGCTTGTTGCTACTGCTACTGCTACGTGTCGCCAAACATAGCCATTATCTTAAATTATCAGTAAGATCATCACATCATTAGTTTTAAAATCATTAGGTGATTTATTTATATTATGATTATTTATGTTGTGTCTACTTGCAGCTTTGAATATATTAATGAGTGCTTACTTCTTTCAAGAAAATACTTACCAAGTGATACTTCTACCAAGAAACACATGAATATATGATGTGGCATCGAGAATGAATATAGTTGTATGTTTATTCTCTCTGTTGGAAATTGATTTTTTTTGGACATAATTATAGGTGTACTCAACTTTGATCAGGTATTCATCGATAGTTAATAGGTGTGTAGTATGAAAGTTTCTGTTGTTGAATATAGAATACATAGTTCTTCAATTTGGACAAATTTTGGGTGTAAAATAGTTGTTAACACTTACTTTTCCTAATGGTTGTTACCTACAACAAAAACAAACACTTTGCGAAAATGTTGTTCTTTTTGTGTCGCTGCAACACGTTGCTTCACAGCTCCTTATGTTTTTGCTTATTTGTAACGCTTTCATAAGGTTTAAGGTCATGTTTTATGATGTTTTAGTTGTTTGGGTGGTTGTTCAAGTCCACACTTTTTTCCCTTTAAAGAAGCTACTAGTACTATTATTTTCCAGAATGGCACATAATTTTTTTTTGGTAAAATGAATTTTTCACCCTGGTAAATATATTACTCCAAAAAATCGTTTAAAGTACAATGAAATGTGGCTGAAATACCACATTAATCTCAAGCAGCCGCTTGAACTACCACTAGATCATTTATGACAGGCCATAAATGAACAACTAGCTACAACCAACTAGAACAACCAAATAACAACATAAGATGACATGCCAATCTTATGAACTAAAAATAAAAATTACTTCCTAACACAGCCTTTGAGCTTGATGTCAAATTTGTAGAAACTAGAAGGAGGGTTGAATAATTTCACCATTTATAATTATTCTTTAAAATCTTTTGCTTCTTTTAGATCCGTTTATGTTCCTTTTATAAATTTTTAGATTTGCTAATTATGTGATATCTAATCAACTAGATGTAAATGTATGAAACAAGTAAAATAAAGAGTAAAGGAAAGAACATAACCAAAGAGACGCCAAGATTTATAGTGGTTCGGCACAAAGCTCACTCTTCGTCCTACTCCACTCCCCGAGTACCACACTCGAGAGTTTTCAATCACTATGTCAACACACTCCTTCAGGCGGAGCAATCCGTACACAAGCTTACACCAAGTTTAACGACACTAAGCGGAATGTCGAGTCCTAATCCTAGCTAGGACCAATCTACACCAAGGCCTACGTGGCCACACGAACAAGCGCTCTTGTCCTACTTGGATCGACACACGATCGAAGTCTTCACAAGAATGAGCACTCCCGTTCACTTGAATCTACACACGATTTAAGCCTTCACACACGGACTTCACCAACTCCAAATCTTCACACTAGAACTCTACTAAGTCCTAGCCTTCACATAACACCAGAACTATTGCAAGTCTTAATCTAGATACAACACTTCTTGGACTTATACCTTTGTCCAAGTTCACCCTATCACAACTAGTCATGACTCACACACAAGTCGGATACACAATATTACAACATATATAAATGAGAGAGATGGAGGAGGAATAGAATCGTCACACTTGTTACATTTTTATGTGGACTCAATAACACATCGATTCTTGACTTCGAATGTTCTTCTCTTGCACTTTGATGTAGAGGATTGGAGAATCACTTATAAACACATACCGACTTGTTTTAGTGATCAAATAAATAAGAAGGAAAGAACAAAAAGGTTTTGTGCCAAGAGGGTTATTTTCTGAATGAAATAGTGCAGTATTTATAACCACCAGGAGGAGCGGGGGACAGTCACTTATAGACGGACGGTCCTTTATCACTAAGGGACCGTCGCCCCATTTGAGGGACCGTCCCGACAGACGCTCCCATTTTTGTCCTGACGTGGTGAAATTTTATCTCGTGAAAAACTTAACTGGTTTAGGCGGGAAATTTGGCTGTTGGAATATTTGAAATTCAAATTTATTTTCTTTAATAAAAATTTCTTTTTAATTACAAAAATACTTTTGTAAAAATGTTTTGTCACATAAAAATGTGAGGTTTTGAGAAAATAAAAACTTTGATCACTTTACTAGTGTCGGTATCGTATTTGTTCATACCTGAAGTGACGTTGTAGAAGATACGTTGAGTAAATGAGTTTTCTCGATCAAAAACTTATTAATCGTAACTTTACGTATCGTGTTTTTATATTTTGTGATTATCAAAACATGTAGTGACCGAATAATGCAAATAACGTTTTTGACATTATTTTGAAAAGTTTTTCTTGAGGATACTGCTGGTTCAACAATAGGAACTTCCTTTCTTTCAACCTTGGGTTTTTCAATCATTCTATTTGTCTGATACTTTGCAAACTTGCATTCCCTTGCAAAGTGACCAGTCTTTTGACAATTGGAGCATTCAATCTTAGATTTATCAAATGATATACCCTGCTTGGCTTTAAAATCAATACCTCTTCCTATTTTGTTCATGAACTTCTTGATCCTTGTAGTGATCATGGCAACCTGCCATCTTATGTCAATTTCTTCTAAAGCATCATTATCAATTTGCAAGACATCTTCTTGATATGTAACAGTTAAAGTGGCTTGTTGAGCAAAGAAAGAACATAGAACATCATCTGAGTTGGTGTTGTTTGATGGTGATGAAGTGGTAGTGGTCATGGTTGTGCAAGTGTGCTGTTTATCTTCAACAGTACTTTGGACAGGGTAAGCAGTACTTTTAGTGGAAGTACTGCCTCTGTTTTCAGAAGACACAAAAGCAATGTTATGAGAACTTGAACCTTTGTTACCCTTCATCTCATGCTCATACACCTTTAAATTATTGTAGAGATCATCAAAGTCCATAGAATCCAAACCAGGTTGTCCTCTAATCATAGTAGCAACCACATGCCATGCAGATGGCAAACTTCTCAAGAACTTCAAGTTTGCATCTTCAACAGATGCCTCTGCTCCATATAACTCTAGCATACTAAGTAGATTTTGATATCTGTCATAGGCAGAGTCAAGGCCTTCTCTTTCACCAATAGTGAATGTTTCAAACTGTTGCTTCAATAGGTTTCTATGCATCTTCTTGGAAGCATCATTACCTCCAAATCTTGTCTTAATAGCAACCCATAGTTGTTTTGCATCCTTAGCATCATGAAACTTCAATAGGTTACCATCAGGAATAGCAGACAGCAGTATGTTGAGAGCCTTATCTTGATTTCTTTTTGTAACTGTTGGCAAGGTTGGCTTAGGTGGTGTAGGTTGTCCTTCAACTGATACAGGTTCTTCAATGACAACATTACCATTGACAATCGCATCCCATAAAGCATGGTCTGTGATAGAAATGTACTGCCTCATCTTCATGCTCCATAGATCATACTCTCCCTTCTTGACAATAGGAATTCTGATTGAGGTGATGGAAGGAACTGGTGCAACTTTAGTCGACATCTTTTAGGGTTTATTGTAAAATTGGTTTTAAGGGTTTCTTCTTAATCAGAGTTTCCACACAAGCTCTGATACCACTTGTTGGATCGATATACTCTGACCAAACTAACTATGTAGCTTGTAATAGATTTAACAGTCTTGAACAAATCCAAAACTATTAATATTGAAACACTGATGTAACCTTGTTAGGTATGCGGAATCTACTAAAACAAAGCTAAGAAGAATAAGTTTCAATGATTCTATTAAACCAAACTTTGAACCTGCTTTATAATACAGATTCACTAACAACCCTAACAACTCTTTAATCGTATTCTAAAGTATTCGTACTAATATGCGTACGTCTAATACCATCCTAAGGCTCCTTTTATAGGCATAAGGAAAACCTTAAGTCGGTTTACAATACTTGAACGACAAGTAAATTAATACTAATCTAATTCTAGAATATTCTAATAACTTTGCATTACAATCCTTTCACGTTATTGCATATCAGTCCTTTAACATAGAAGTACTTTAACATTCTTCATGCACGAGCAGTACTTTGACTTTTCAACATAGGCAGTACTTTGACACAAGCAGTACTTTGATCTTCAGAAGTACTTTTGATCTTCATATCCCAACATTTGTATAAGATGTGGGGAGATGAGAAGTGGTGAAGATGATGAAGAAAGGGTGTTTAAATAATCAAGTGTGATTATGGTTTGGGCAAAGCATGCATTAGAAAGATTTACACACATATATTTGTTTAACTAAACATGGCAATGTTGATGATAAACATGCAATAGGTTTAGGATTTGCAGAAAATGAGAAACAATGCAAAATCCGTGACCTGGGATGGACGGTCCTTTAAATGTTTGACAGTCCTTTATTGATAAGGGACTGCCAACTTGATAAGGGACCGCCGACAGTGAGTTCACATATTTTTACCCAGTTTTTCATTTATGTAAACCTGCACTCACAACTCATCCAAACAGATCATAAAGCAGCAAAAGAGTAACTTAACCATGATAGTAATCATTCAAGTACAAGACTAGTTAATACAAAAGTTCAAACACAAACATAAACAAGTCTAAGAATCATAAATTAGTTCACATAATAGATAAACATAAATGTTCATAATACATTAATAAAATATAATCCAAATGACATTTCAAGCCTTTTACTTCTTCTTTTTCTTCAAGAGGTTCTTGATAGACTTCAATCCCTTTCGTTGCTCGTCTCGTATTTGAGTAAGAAGAGTTATCACGGATGGGTCTTGTGAATTAAGATTTTGAGGGATTTGAGGAAGAGCATTGGTTAGGGTTTAGAGTTGGGTGGACGGAGAGGAAGCACTAGCATTGGAACTACCAATGTGTTCATCGTCATCTGTGTGATGAGGGGATGAAGCACTAGAGGACGACTCAGGAAATAAGGATCTTTTAGACCCGGAATCCGACCTTGTTTTACGCTCAATGTGTTCAGTGAGCAGAAACATGACAAAATGATACACAAGATAATTGTGGAGTTTGTTAGACTCCTTGGACCGTTTTAAGCATCTAGGGTTAACAATAACAATGATAATATAATGCACAGCGGAATAAGAACAAATCAAAGTTATTGACAACAAGGTTTTTCCACAATCACCTCCAATTATATTTGATCAGAATATAATGTGTTACATAACTGTAACAGGGATCAAAGACACCTCTGATCTTAGAGGATCAATTCTAGACGTTTACAAGACTAACATCTAGACACACACACACCTTTTAGTCGACGAAATTATGAAAGACTTAATTAAATCTATGTACCATTGATCTCTTTATATAATAGAGATTTAGGGTTTACAAAAGAATATGAATTGTATTAGGAAACAAATACTTTCCTAATCTTTATCTTCCATCTTTTTCTGCAAGTCATCTTTGTCTTTTGTCACATTAAGTCCTTTATGTTTCATTCTTTATGTTTTGTATCATCAAATCAATAAACCCAAGAATCTTCCCCTATTTGATGATGACAAAACAACCACGAATCTTGTACGAACTTCCCTAGATGAAGTAGAGAAGTTGAGATAATTAAATCTCACCATGAATAAAACAATCTTGTCCTCCTCTTAATCCATGCCATGCCACCACAATATCTCTTCCCCTTTTTGTTATAATCAAATAGGGAATGTAAGCAGCAGAAAATTCCCCTCGAATGGTGCATGTACATTAAATGATTATACACATCATAATATGCTTCCCCTTAAATCAATGTGCTAACCATTCTGTGTGTGTAATCCAATATCATTCTGTGTGTGTAAAACCATCTCATCCAGAAACCAAATCCATGTACTGTCCAATAAACCCATGAACTATCTGATATCTGATAAAGCAAGCAATAGTAATAATATCTCGGATAGCTCTAACAGTAGAAACCATTTCGAGCAGTACAAAAATATAAACGCGGCAACAGAAACAATTCGAGCAGTAGTAATATTCAATGACAGTAGAAACTCGAAACGTAGCAGCAGCAACTCAACATAAACCAGCAGTACTACTATCAAATGAGCAGTAGTAACATATTAAAACTAGCAGTAGTAAGTTGACATTAGCAGTAGAAACTATCTAAACTTCAAGCAGCAGCACTAATATCTATTGTCAACCATAACGTACACAAGCAACATTAACCGTACCAACAGTATCCTAATTAATCCTTTACGAAACTTTGACAATATCTCTGCTCCACTTTGTATCTTCTACTAACCCACGACATGCAACTGCATATATTTTGTGCGTAGGGTTGTTGACGTTGCAATTATTCTTCTTTCCCAAAAACCAAAAACGATCAATAGAAAATTCTTGATATCCACAGCAGCATTCTTCGACCATAAAACCTTGTTAAATCCCTAGGTAACGAGCTCCCCGAGCTCTGATACTAATTGTGGAGTTTGTTAGACTCCTTGGACCGTTTTGAGCATCTAGGGTTAACAATAACAATGATAATATAATGCACAACAGAATAAGAACAAATCAAAGTTATTGACAACAAGGTTTTTCCACAATCACCTCCAATAATATTTGATCAGAATATAACGTGTTACCTAACTGTAACAGGGATCAAAGACACCTCTGATCTTATAGGATCAATTCTACACGTTTACAAGACTAACATCTAGACACATACACACACACCCTTTTAGTCGACTACATTATGAAAGACTTAATTAAATCTACGTACCCTTGATCTCTTTATATAATAGAGATTTAGAGTTTACAAAAGACTACGAATTGTATTAGGAAATAAATACTTTCCTAATCTTTATCTTCCATCTTGTTCTACCAATCATCTTTGTCTTTTGTCACATTAAGTCCTTTATGTTTTATTCTTTATGTTTTGTATCATCAAATCAATAAACCCAACTGTAGGACCCTTGGAAACAATATCTAACACAAGTTTATTAGAGATTAAAGAATGGAAATGTAGAGAGAGAGAGAGAGAGATGGTAACTTCTAGAGAGAGAAAGGAAGATGTATTAGATTAGAGAGAGAAAGAAGGAAATACACACATAGAAAACCCTAGAAGCAACACCTCCAAATGAGAGCATTTGGAGGTATTTATAGGTGAGATAAGAAGATGGGCCGGGCTTGGGCTTTTGTAATAAACTAGACATAACCTTTTACAATATTAGATTAAGCCAAGCCCGTTTACCCTTAACTAAACTACAAGACTATTCCAATATTATTACAAGACTAAATGACTTAATAAATGATCGTCACTTCTATTTCTAACAATCTCCCCCTAAGGGGCGATCATTGAGATCTCTCTTTGATTCCATTGATGATCAACACTTCTATTGCTAACAATCTCCCCCTAAGGGGTGATCATTAAGATCTCTCTTTGTGATCTTGATCTTTGAACTTTGAAGCTTGTTGTCTTGAGCTTTGAGTCTTTGTAGAATAGTTTTTAGTCTTTGTTCCTTCACGCTTTGTGATCTTTGATAATTGACTTTTCATCATTCTTTGCTCTTTTATTGTTGTGGTGAAGTCATCTGCCTTTCGTCACTTCTTTGTCTTTGGTGGTTGTCCGCCATTCCAACATGCTCATACGTCTTCAGTCTTTGTGATACATGCATTTGTTGTTTCCGTTCTTTCACTTTGATCTTTGTCACTTTACTTTGTAGATTCTTCTTTTTGGCATAGAATCTTTCTTTGACTGTTGCTATCCTTTAATCTTTGTGAGAACTTTCCTTTGACTTTGTGATGCATGTATGAGCATGTGGAATCTTTCACCATGGAGATGATGTATAGCTGCAGGTAAACAGTTAGCAATAAACAACCGGTACTTACAGATAAGGAATTAGAGATCGTCAACAGCATAGTGTGAAGACTCTTTCTAACCCTTACCAAGGCCGTTCCCATGTCAGATACTCCCGAAAGAGCTTACGAGACCTACTAAGTAGCTCAATGACTGGGTGAGTCGCTGGGGATCACTCCACGACTGTAGACCGTTTGAAACCACCGCGAACACTAAGCGTAACCCATAAAGAATTACCGAAGTGACCTGCTGTCAGGGCTGTTTGATGTTGACCCTGGCAGGAATTTCCGTTCATTCATTGAGAAATACATTTGTAAATTCTCTCATAAACGTTCTCGGCAGATTGCTAAGATCTGCGAAGGACTCGATAATTTACAGCTGGCGTCCATTGATGTAGAACACCAGTTGTAGAAATGCTAAGTGTTCCTAAGAGATCTTTGACGTATCTTATGGCTCTAGACTCGATAAGTGCATAATTTGGTTTCCTATGCGGAGACTAGGGAGGGGTCTCCTGCTTCAATATCAACCATCTCTAAGAGATAAGTCGATAGATTACACTGGTTCCCCGTGAGAATGAAACAAGCTCTTTTAAGAGAACTTGAGTGGTTAAGAAGGTTAAGTGCAGTGCGTCACTGGGTCCATGACGTCTTTATCTTCAATACCGGTGTCACCTTAGTAACAACCAGTAGCATATGAGTTGAACCCGGTGTCTGCCCTAAGGTTGAACATATGGAGGGCTATTTCTTTTCACCCTTTATCATAACTTTTCTTTTTAATTCTTCAACCCTTTCTTTCTCCTTTCTTATTTTCTCCTTTTTTCAATCATACCTAAGGACTTCTAATTCTACTCTATTGGAATTGTCCTTGGGTAGATACCTCCGGCTCTGGCGGATCATAGGACGGTTTTTATCTAACCTTAGTCACCTTATAACTCCATGACTATCCTATAATTGCCATGAAACCATTTTAGAAAATCTCTCAAAGTGTTTATGAATATAAACACATTTTTGTTGACACTTTAAGAGTTTTTGTTTCTTTTGAAGGACTCCCCCTTCACATGTGCTCATGGATTTTTAAAAAATTTGCACATGCGTGAGGAGTTTGCACTTTTTGAATTGATCCACTTTCAGTGAACATGACCGATTCGAGACACGCTTACATCGCTAGTTTGACTAGCTTGAAGTTATTACCCGTCCTGAGCAAGTCCAAAGAAAGTCTCTCGATACGGTACATTCTACTCAGACAAGTCCTATTCGAGACACGCTTACATCACTAGTTGGACTAGCTTGAAATTATTACCCGTCCAGGACAAGTCTTTTCGATTACTGACATTTAAAGTTTCGTCAATTCATTGGTACATTCTGAGTCGAGCTCTTTTGAGATTCAGTCACATTCTTTAAACATCTTTGATCACATTTTAATCATGTCTTCTCCCCCTCAAAAATAGCATATCATGATATTTTTGATATCAACAGATTAAGAAAAAGCTTTTCGGAGAGAAAGACAGATTTCATTTTTCATGAATTTGGAACAAGTTTATTTTTGAAATACTCCCCCTCAAAACTCGCATATGTTTTTGAGAAATGTTAAACTTTTTAAAGTTTATAGGGAAGGAGTCTTCTTGAAGCAAAATTCTGAAAGAGAAAGAAGTTTCAGATTTGTTGAATTTTGCATCAAGGTTTTTTGGAAAAACAAAGACTTCTCTTTGTTTGAATAGAAATGTCGCACTGAGGCGTACAACAGTGTCCATTTTTAGGATAAGTGCACATTGTTGATGAAAATCATTTTTTCTTAGCACTTTCCTTTCTTTGAAAACTTGAGTTGTGCACTGTAAGGTGTACACAAATCATTTTGATGATGAGCACCGATTTTGATAGATTTAGAAAATCTTTATGAAACAACTTGAAAAAAGTGGTGCTCAGAATATAAGAGAATTTTGAAAATCTAATTTATCATTAGATCAACAATCATGGTCTTGAGCTTAAAGATTTTGAAAGTTTTTCTAAGGAAAACTCAAGCCAGATAAGTTTGTGGTTTTCGTTTTAGGATAAGTGCTCAAAAAATATTTGAAATCTTTGTATGATTAAGCACATTCCTTTCTTTGAAGCGCGGGTGCTGAACTAATGTGTCCAGAAGCCATTCGATTAAGTCCTTATTTGAAATCTTTTCGAGTTGTTATACCCGGACTTAAGTTTTGAAAAGATTTCACTTTGAAGCACGGGTTGTAAGCTGAAGTACTTACAAGCCATTGTAAAGAAACTTTTGAGAAACGACATGTTTTAGAAAACATTTTCGAAAACTCTCGCTCAAGCATCTGTACATGTCCGTATCATTGTTGAATGACATTTCTAGATACGTACAGAATATCGATTATACAAGAGACATGTCGTGAGAAGAATATTTTTGGATTTTGTGATTTTATAATGTTTTTGGATTTTTGAAAATTTTTATATTTTTGTATTATGTTTTTGATGGTTTTTCAAATTTTGTATTTTGTTTTTCAAAAAATATATACAAAGAAGAATGGAAGAAAGAAAAAAAATAAGCATGAACAAGTAAAAGTGGAGTTAAGAGTGGAATTAGAAAAGGATGTCCACATGCGATGTTGGCGTAAAGTTCGTCTTTACCACATTGGGTGTATGAACTCTCATCACTTTCACAAGTACCTGCATCCACAGAAGAAGACTTTGCACAAATAACAGTGTTAGAAGTACATGTTTCCTCACATAGAGGTTGTTTGCTATCAACGGTTGTTGTGGTTTCTACTTCCTTATCATGATGATGAACACTATCATTAGTCTTTGTGCAACTATCAAGAATTTTCCCTGTGGGAATCCATCTAAGACCAACTGTATTAAAAACTTTTCCCGTGGGAATCCACCTAAGGTAAGATTTAGACGTAGTTTCCTTCTCAGATGCAGCGGAAGACTTAGTTTTTGATAAACTACATCCTTTAGATATCCACCTATTAGGTTTCTTATCCATTTTCTTGTTATCAACGGGTGTGTTTCTATTTGGTGTCTTAGTGGATTGTGCCTTGACACTTGATTTTCCTTTCTTGAGAAATAGTGCAACACATGCATCGTGATTAGCTGAAAAAACACATTTTTGACATGTAGGACATACAAATTCAACATTCTTGTTTAACACAGCAACTTTAACTTTGTCACTACAGTCTTTTGGAAATTGTTTGTTGTTCGATGAGACTTTGGAATTCTTTGAGTTGCATTCTACATTCCTAGCATTCTCTTTTGTGCCACTACTCTTAGATGCAAGCCAATCCCTAGTATTTTGTTAATTGTTCCTAGGTAATGGTTTACTACTACTAGCAGTGCTTTGGAATCTTGTAGAATTCATCACACTAGGTTTTGAGCCTAAAATTCCGTATTTTCGACGTTGTGCCTTTTTTCTAGCTTCTTCCAGATGGTGATTTTGGACCATGTCATTAGAACCAACAGATTCCTTTACAGATTTTGTGGCCACATTTGGTGTACTATTCCTAGAAGAGCCAGGTGAAATCACATTTTTGTTTCTTTCAACAAACAATTTTTGTTTTTCAACAATCTTTTCCATTACCTTTTCCTTGGGCAAGGGTTGTGGAGTGACTGGTTTTGACAAATCCTTTTTCTCATCGACTTTTGGAGCAAACCTTGAAATTGATATTTTTGGTTTTTGAACCGTGTTTGAAACATTTGGTTTCTCCGAAGTCGATGGTTTTGCAAACTTAGTTTCCACACTCTTCCCTTTAATCCTTACAAGTTGAGCTCTCAAAAGATCATTTTGCTCTTTCATGTCCTTGTAGGCATGCTCATACGACAATTTGTCATACTTGCATTCCTCTGATTTTCGATCAAGTTGCTTGAAAAATGACATGTTTTCTTTTTCAAGTTTTACAAGAGCATTTTCATATTTGGAAACAATTTCAGAGGTCTCAGCTCTCAGTCTTTCATCGTCTTGAACAGAATATGTTTGTAAAATGATGGACATGATATCAGTAGTCATAACAGCTTCAAAGAGAGAATCATTTAACCTTTCCAAAACATTCATGTTTTCACGAGTATCATTAGCTTCGTTTACCAGGGATTTGTGGTCCTTGACAAAGTCGGCCATTTCTTTTAGGAAAGCTTGTTCAAAATGGATTACCCTCGCACTGATGTTATTCAGTGGGATAGTAATTTCGTTTTGAAACACCTTTTTCTGTTCGATATGAAAACTAGAATGCCAGTTGTTAATATTGATGGTAGTTTTAGATTCAACAATATTTTGAAGTTCTTGAATTCTCTTTTTAACGACATCGAGAATGTCTCTAGCCTCACTTGTATTAAAAGTGTTGTTAGAGGACATTTGTTCCATTTTTTAAAGAGATTTGGAAACAACTTTCTTTTTAGACAAGAATTTCGCGAATGGTCGTTTTATGGAAAACACAAATTGTTCAGTTTGTGGAACAAAAGTAATTCCCGAAAGTTTGTTCAATTTGTTGTAATCAATGGGTTTCAAATCCTTTTGTTTCATTTTAGTAATGCTCTCTTCGACAAGTTCCATCGTTTCCACAGAATCCCGAACGACGGGAGGATCATGTTTGGTGTAAATCACATTACCATTATACAAAACATTTTGTTCTTGCTGAGCTTTCTTGAGATTACAAGGAGTTTTGTTACCTAGAGCCATTTTCTGTTTTGTATGGTAAATCGGATTAGTTTGCTTTGAAATCATTTTCATTGTTTGACTTGACTGACCCGACTTAACCACTAATTCTTCTAGATGTGCAATCATGTGTTCTGACTCTACGATTTATTCCAAAAGTTTGTCTTCTTTCTTTGCAAAGTCCTTTTTCAACTCATCCCTTTCTTTTTCAAGATTGGTATAAGCTGTTTTTTGTTTAGAAAGTTGGTTTTGTAGATCAGAAATTTCCGCGTTTAAAGATTTTATCTTTTTGAAAGAATTAACATCAAGTGTATCAAACTTGAGTTGCAATTGTTGTTCCCTTGAAACGGAATTTTGATAACCAGTTTCTAATTCAGACAATCTTTTGTTATGAAACTCAAAAGCTTTAGCGTTTTCCTTGTAACTCTCAAGCTCAGTGGTCAATTTAACATTCGCAGCTTTAACATTGCGATTGACCTTTTGCACATTTTCAATTTCAATACGACAATTGTTCAATAATGATTCAAAGAAAGCACGGGTTTCCTCATCATTAGCACCATTTTGTGCAACTTGAACTCCATTAGGATCCATATCTGGAGTGTCATAGTTAACATTACTATTAACTTGCTCCCCCACATATGTATCATAATTAGGTTCAGGCGGCACATAATGTGGCTTCTCATGAGCAAACGGATTAGCATCATTACCATAATTTGGTACCTCATGGAATGGATCTAAATCATAAGTAGGAAGAAGATCAGAATCACTGCTAGATGTTGTTGCCTTCTGATTTGCCATAAAGTTGTAGGTTTTATTAAGATCTGCTGAATTGTCATTAATTCTTGTTGTAGCTCTAAACGCATGTTCCTCAGCAGTTAACGGTATTCCCGATTCTTCTTTATTGGCTAGCATCAACAAGTACTGGATCTTTTCTACCTTCGTCATAGCATTGACATTGTAATTATTGCCAATATCACTGCTTGATGTTGTTGTTTGATGATTTGCCATAAAGATGAAGTTTCCATTGATAGGTTCCATGTCCATTGATGGAAAGAATTTTTTGAGAGGTTCCATGAACGTTTTCGATTGAGATTTACGTTTCCCTCCAAAATTTAATCTGAAAAATTTTCAGTTCCAAAATTTTGAAAATCACTGTAAAATGCAATCCTAAGGTTCCAAGAAAAAGTTGAGTTTCAAAAATTTTGACGCCAAATTTCACCGAAAAAATTTGAATTTTGGCCTAAAAATTTGAATTTCGGGCCAAAATTTTCACCGTTATACCAAAATTTGAATTTCGCGTAAGAATTGAACGTTTAATCTCCTGTAAAAATTAAATTTTACTCAACTTTTCCCGCCAAAATACTTTTTTTTTTCTTTTTTGAGAAACTTGTGTAGATGTATGGATCTTAAAAAGATAATAAAGGTTGTTAGAAAAGATTAGATGTTTTGGTGAATAAGAAAGAGTCGATCTCGGAATAAGCTCACTCGATAACCTAAAGAAATTTCGGCAGAGTTTCGTTTAGGTACACACAAGAGAAATCCTTACTCGATGCACGATAAGGTATAAAGGCTAACTCGCCAAATTGTAACTCGAAAATTTTTCAAACTCGAAAAATGTTTTCCAACTTGAAAAAAATTTTCAAACTCGAAATTTTTTTCAGACTCGACAAATTGTTTCAAACTCGACAAAATTTTTCCAAACTCGAAATTTTTATCCAAACTCGAAAATATTCCAAACTCGAAAAGAAAAAAAATTGTCAAACTCGAAACAAAAATTTTCAAACACGAAAAAAAATATTTCCTAACTAGGAAAATTTTTTTCAAACTCGATTTTTTTTTTCTTTAACTCGGAAAAAATTTTGCTTAACTCGAAAAATGTTTTCCTAACTCGGTAAAATGTTTTCCTAACTCGGTAAAAAAAATTTCAAACTCGATAAAAAAATATCTAACTCGAAAATTTTTCTTAACTCGCAAAAACGCCGATGAATAGTAACTTTATTCTTAAAAATCCGATTTTTCACCCAAAAAACGATCTAAAACAACCTAAGATTATCCCTAGGCTCTTGATACCAATTGTAGGACCATTGGAAACAATATCTAACACAAGTTTATTAGAGATTAAAGAAGGGAAATGTAGAGAGAGAGAGAGAGAGATGGTAACTTCTAGAGAGAGAAAAGAAGATGTATTAGATTAGAGAGAGAAAGAAGGAAATACACACATAGAAAACCCTAGAAGCAACACCTCCAAATGAGAGCATTTGGAGGTATTTATAGGTGAGATAAGAAGATGGGCTGGGCTTGGGCTTTTGTAATAAACTAGACATAACCTTTTACAATATTAGATTAAGCCAAGCCCGTTTACCCTTAACTAAACTACAAGACTATTCCAATATTATTACAAGACTAAATGACTTAATAAATGATCGTCACTTCTATTTCTAACAATAAGTGACATTTCTCTGATACCACTTATTATTACCAATATTATTATGACATTTCTCTGATACCACTTATTATTACTGATGAGTGTCTAAATACTCATCATTTTATACCAATCTGAGCTGCCAAAACATCCAAAAACACTCAAATATGCATCAAAATACTTAAAATATCTTAGAAGTGTGTTTTATATGTTTCAAATGCAAAATATGCAAAAACAGATGAAAAACGTACAAAGTTTGCATAATTGGCAGTTTCAGTCCCTCAAGTTTCAAAAGTTGTCAAAACTAGTCCCTGGTTATTCTTAAAACATGAAAAAGTCATCAAAGGTCCTTTTTAATCATAAAGTTACATATTTAGTCCTTTGGTGCAAAGTTTCATAAAATTACAAGTTTAGTCCCTATACTTTGGAAATTGACATAAATGGTCCCTGGGATGTAAAAACTTTGAGAAAAATCAATTTTGGTCCTTGTACTAATAATCTTTTGCAGGAATGGTCCTTGGTGTGAAGTTTGGTAAAATTACATGTTTGGTCCCTCAAGTTTGAAGGTTTGGCAAAAATAGTCCCCGGTAATTAAAAAGTGAAAAATATCAAAAGTGGCCCTTGTATTATCTATACTTGGCAAGTTAGGCCCTTGTGATAAATTTGGAATAATGCCATACCAGCCCCTCAACTTTTAAATAATTACAAAATTGGTCCTTGTGATTATAAACCTAAAACCAACCGGACCCTATAATAAATAAACCAAACAAACAAACCCAAGTTACACACCAAGCCCACCCTTACCCTTTTTGTCCAGCCCAACCAACAGCCCAATCCATCCCACTTAAAATATTAAACCGGGTCAACCCTGGTTTGACCAAACCACAAAACCACCCCTTTCCCTCCTTCCCCTTCCTCCCTCACTGCAACACCCAAAACCACCATTCCACCCACAGTTTTCACAAACCTCCTCTACCACCTGTCCCTCCACCTCATACATACTCCCAAACCCCATAAATTCCCTTAAAACCCTCCCCACACAATCCACAGTACCCTTGGACTTTTGGCGCGAAAAAGCAATTTGAACGGTGTGGATTACTCAGACAATATCAAGGGCTCTGATGTGGTGGGAAAGGTCACAGTGGGTCCCACAAAGCTCAAAAGTCTTATAAAGATGAAAGGGAAGCAGAAGAGAAAAAGTATTAGTGTAGTCTTAGAGTAAATTAGACGTAGGTAGTGCAAACTTTTAATTCAGTTGTAATTTCAATCAAAATAGCTTGTACTCAGTTAATTTCATGTACTTTAATCTTTAAATCAAGTCAATTTCAAGTTTCAGTCCATATCTTAGTTTATGCAATTTATTCTTATTTCAAAAATCACCAAAAGCTCGTATGTTGTTATTTGTTGTTGTTATTGAATTCTAAAACTCATATAAAGCTCTGACAAAACTTTTGAAAGCTTTTAGATATTTCAATATTCAGTTTAGTGATTAGACTAAAAAATTCAAGAAAATTCAAGAAAATCAAAAATAAATAAAAAAATAGTGTTAGTGATGATGCAAGCAATGGAGTATTATGGATGATGATATGTTTCTGGTTTAGTACCTTTTGGGAGGTGTTAGGATTGGTCACTTGTTCTTGTTTCATCATATCTCAGTAGACACCATTTGTAAGCAATATTTCTATTTTGTACTTTTTTCTTGGATAATGCTTGTTACTGTTTCATTAGTATTCTTAGGTGTTCATTTGATACTTGTTATTGATAATTTAGCACAAACTCAGTAACTTGTTCTTTGGAATTCAATTGTGCTTGTAATTGAAGTCATACTGTGTAAAACTCTCATTTGACAAATCAGAGTTCTTTGCTTGTATTGTGGATATTCTAGGCTATTTTGATCTTAAATAATATTAATACAGTATTTGTAATCAGTATTGTGGTTTAATTTCACCATTTGCTTTGAAAATCCTTCAAATCTGTCACATACAAGGGTGTTTGGCATTGCTGAATACTCTGTGATATTGGTTATTTCTTGCTGTGTTCCTAGCTTACTTAGAATACATTAGGATAGGTTTAGTTAATTTAGTCATTAGTTTGGTCATTTTAACACTAAAAAGTCAAAATCTAATTTCAAACCCCTTGACAGTTAACTGTCAAGGATTTGTGATCCACAAACCATCAATCTAGCTTATAAGTTGTATCTTTATCTTAATTTAGGTTAATGATAGCTTAATATAACATATACAGTTAGTAGTGATCATTAGAATCTCAAATAAGTCAACTTAGGGGTTTAAACTCAAAAAGTCAAATTGTCATTCTCAGATTTTTCCAAAACTTGGGAGATTTGTTTAGAATTTAGGAATAGGATCTAGGACTTGAAACTTGTTCCTAGTGATAGATTACCAGCTTAAATTTTAGATCCCACTTAGCTTATATTTTTGCAAATTTTACCCTGGGCCCCACAAGCTAGGGAAATCACTTGCAGGGCAAGCACTTCCCCTGTGCATCAGACCATCAGTCCATCACCACCACTTTGGTGGTGATTTATGACCACCACAGTGGGCCCCACACCTCCAATCTTGCACCATTCAACCCCCCTCCTACCAGGGAGTAAAGGTTGACCAATTGTTTGACCTGAATCATTGTGGACCCCACCTGAATCAGACCCAAAACTCTGTCCCCATTCTGTGTTCTAATTGAGTTTTGGAATTGCTTATTTTTGCTTATCAGCTTATCTACTGAGCTTATTTGGAAAATTATAGCTTAGACAAGTCCAACTTACTTATTTAGATTAGATTTATTCATAGTGGGTCCCACATAAGCTCCTTTAAGCTTATTTGCTTATTCAGTCAACAATAGTCAACTGTGGAAGTAATAAGCTTCCACAGTGCTTAATAATAAGCTATAAAATAGTTGTTTTTACAAAATTTGTTTATTTTTAAGTATAAAATAGATTGGTAAAAGAAAAATCCAGAAAAGACAATATAAAAATAAGTGATAGTTTCTATTTAATTTAATTTAATTTTAATTTTCATTTTCAGATTTTTATTAAGTAAGTTGTGTTTTTATATTTTTATTAATTTCCTTTTAGGTTAAAGTAATTTTGATAATTTTATTAGATTTTTATATTATCATTTAGTATTTATTAGAATTAAAAATAGTTTTATTAGTAATTAATCAATAATTAAGTTTTAAATAGCATAATTAATTTTTATAAGGTAACACCTAGTTTTTATATTTTTCCTAGCTTTTAGATGTTATAAAATAGTTTTATAAATTTTTTCATAATTTTATAAGTTTATTTAGTATTATTTGTAATTTAAAATAGTTTAATTAGTATAAATAATATAATTAGTTTTTAATTAATAGAAAATCTATAAAAAGACAAAAATATTTATTTTTATTTTTTATACTTTCTTCAAGTTCATTTTAAATTTTAAAAATTATTTTTATAAGTTTTTAGTTTAATTTGTAGTATTTATCATTTTTAGTTTAATTTAAATTAAATAGTTAAATAGTTTTTAATTAAATAATTAATAATAAATAATAAAATAATCTAAAAAATAGTTTTATTTTTAATTAAATTTTATTTTAAGTTTAAGTTTATAGAATTTTCATTTTTAACCCTTGTAGTTTATTTTCCTTAAAACTCACCTTTTTCTCAGTACGCAATCGCGTCTGATTTTAATTTGGTGTACGTTTAAACGTTTTAGATATCTAGGTTTACGTAACAACTCTTATAGTTTATTTAAGTCATTTTATTTTATAAAACCCTAGTTAAACACACACACACACTTTTATTCATATCCCTGTTCATTTTCACTGATCACAGATTCGTTTCTAATAAAACATCGCACACCTCGTTGGGACATTACGACCCGGGGAAACACTGTATTCCACGGAAGCATTTGCCTTAGACGTTTGACTTGGTTGACCATCACCTGGTAAACTTAGTTTACTGTTTGAGGCGAATCAATTACCAAGAAACACCTTCAGGAGGTCGGGGATGCTCGAAATAAAGAGTAAACATGGTATATTATTAGCTTCAAGAAAGGGGAAGGTGTGTGTGTTTTCTAGAGAGAGAAAAAAGGAAACCACACACACCTTGAAATACAATGAGACATCCAACCCTCCTAGTTGAGACTAGGAGGGGTATTTATACTAGAATACAAGCCTAACTTAGCACTATTGTCTAAACTAGTCCTTGTACATAGAAGGAGATGCTATTCCCGAATATAACATTACTTTTAAGGCTAACAATCTCTCCCCAAAGTGATGTTATATGGGAATAGCTTACAACATTCCCTACAAGTAAGATTAAATACAAAACATAAGCACAGCAGCTCCGAGAGTGGTCTTCAAACTTCATTGATTCATTCAGCTTCATGAATCTTCTCAGCTGCCATCTCTTTACTTGCAGAAGAACAATGTGAGCAAATCTAATTAGGGATTAAATCTGGCTTGACACTCTCCCCTAATTAGTGCTCTCCCCCAAACTGACAACCTTTCTGATGAATGCCCTGAACCTGAAGATGTCTTTTGATACTTAAATGCAAACCGTCTTTAGTCTTCAAACACGCAGCGGAAAATGTAGAACAGACTGTAGACTCGACCTTCTTCAAGATTGTCCATTCGGGGGAAAAGAATATCAACATCTTCATCTCACCAAATGCATTCCAGTTAACTTGCATATACCAAATCAGCCCGTAACGTACACATGAAATGATCACACCAAAGTAACAAGTTGAAACACTGATCATCTTGAATTTGTTGTCCGAAATTGGTGAAGGTGGATAAGGTAGAAGTACGAAGAAAAAGTTGAGAGGATAAGGATATAGAATCAACCAATCTCCGACACAAATCATTTCATAAATCATTAAGCCCGATCACGTGAACTTGTTGTGCGTCCTCGATGTACACATTTCTCTCCCTTATTATTACCACTTATTATTACCAAGAAACACCTTCAGGAGGTCGGGGATGCTCGAAATAAAGAGTAAACATGGTATATTATTAGCTTCAAGAAAGGGGAAGGTGTGTGTGTTTTCTAGAGAGAGAAAGAAGGAAACCACACACACCTTGAAATACAATGAGACATCCAACCCTCCTAGTTGAGACTAGGAGGGGTATTTATACTAGAATACAAGCCTAACTTAGCACTATTGTCTAAACTAGTCCTTGTACATAGAAGGAGATGCTATTCCCGAATATAACATTACTTTTAAGGCTAACACCAACAATAATTTTCTGACTGAAGATCGGGAAAATTATCCATGACATGATTATAAAGACGGGTTAATAACATGCCATTGGGCAAGTTTAACTTCGCCTTTTTGAGAACAAACTCCATTCTCCTAACGATATAGAATGCTAAATTGTATGGCATCGATGTGACAATACAATAAAGCATATGACCAAGACAAGCGGGAAGATGATCCCGGTTGCCACCAAGGCAAAAGGTATTTTCACGGACAATCTCTTCCAAGGTTCTCAAATGATCACTTACTTCTTTGGAAAAAATTGATTTTCTTTAACAATGGTTTTGACTCCTTTGTAGGTTCGAGTGAGAGTTGAGGTTCGTGGGTTTAGAACAAGAGTTTTTATTTCTTTTGGAGTAGGAGGAGTGGTGGAGTATTTTCCACACTTAGGGATGCTCCTGGAAAGAGCATCAAGGCTCCATTCATCAGTGAATGAGCAATGCCCTACAGTGGGAACTCTGAGAATACGACCAAATTCAGGAAGAGTGTAGGAGAAACATTTTTCTTTAATTACGAATTGAACATGAAGTTCAGATTCGGAAACGACACTTAAATTGAATTAACTGTAGAACTCAAGGATAAACGGAGGAACAATTTGTTCATTAATTTTGAAAAGACAATCAAGTTTTGCAAGATCGAGCATGGCTTCGAGGTAATTTATGTCCTCAAAGTCCGGATAGACTACTCGCCCCTCATGAATACAACGGTTTTCAATGCGTTGGAAACAATGTGATATTGGTGGATGATATTCAGTGGAAAGTATGGGGATATACTTGCGAGTTCGTTGGTGGTCAATACCGGTTGGTTTAGGCATGATTTTCCTATAAAAAAGTACATAATTAGTAATATTTACTTACGATGATCTAGTTCTATATTACATGCTTTTACCAAACACTCCTCAAACTTCAAAAACTCATATTAATTTTGAAAATCTTGATCCATTTCGTTGCATGGTTATGAAAATGTTTTGGACATGTATTAACAATGCATGATTACGTTTTTATGACGTTTCTAAACATGATTAATAACAACATATTCGGATTGGGGATAATCTTATTTTTAACCCTTTTTCAAAATTCACCAATTAGACCAATTCATACATTAATACAAGTGTTGTTAGTGATACATTGTTAGGATTTAGTGTTTATTGTTTTTAAATTTATAAAAGGTCGAAAATCCCCAATTTTGATTTTATGTTCATATGAACCCTAATTTCGAATTAAGACTTAATTAAGTGAAATTGACTTACAATTAATATGCAAGAGTGATGGATGATCTTGAATTGAAAGCTTTTGATTTTAATTTGATTGGTGTGATTAATTGTTTATGGGTGTGTGTTAGTTTTTCGTCACTGCTGCAATATTAGGGGGTGTTTGGTTTTGTTTTATTGATACTGAGAGAGAAAACGGGGTTTGAGTGCAAAACACCAGACGGTCCTTTATCGATAAGGGACCGTTGTTAGGTAAGGGACTGTGGGCAGTAAATGATTAAGGAAATGAGAATTTTAACTGGTTTTTGAAAACACTTAGGATTTTAAATTTTAACAAGGGTACTTTACTTAAAGACTCATGAACGCATGAACTTTGGAATTCTAGACACGATACGCACATGTAGGCTGAGGAATGAGTGTTAAGCATAATCGAGACAGAAGAAGTAGAAGAGACTCAATATTGACGACACGCTGAATTAGGAGTGGGAATAGAGTCGAGACAGAAGAAATAGAAGATGTGGAAAACTAGAAGGGGGGTTGAATAGTTTACCGCTTTTTCACTTGATTATCTTTTAAAACTTTACGTTTGTTTAAAGATATAAACTCAAATTACTTGTTTGATTCTTTGAAAAGCTTTACGTGAAGTTAACAATTCTAACTAAAGACAATATGTAATAAGCAAAGACAAAGAAAGAAACGATCAAACCACAACACGATTGTTTATCGTGGTTCGGCTACAAGGACTCTTTTTCCTTGCCCTACATCCACACCCCGAGTTTCCAACTCGAGAGTTATAAGCACTAATCAACAAGCTCCTTTCCCAGTGGAGAAACCTTTACAACATCGCTTACACTTTTTCCGGTACAAAGCTAGATACCGAGTCCTAGTTCAAGGTAGAACCAACCAAACGTCGCCTATCCACTATTTCGGACATTAGGCTAGGTGTCGAGTTCTTTTACAAGGGTACAACCACTCCCGTTAGTTCTTTTACAAGGGTACAACAACTCCCGTTACACTTGTGTATTTTGAGGCCTAAAATACTAACCGATCACTTCTACACACGATACAAATGAAGTATAAACTACCAAAGCTTATACATAACAAAGCTAACAAGTCTTGCAACTTTAGAGTTGAAACTTGTAACTTCTTGGATGAACTTGTGAACTCCCTTGCTACATAAGAGGATCACACAAGTCAAATGTTACTGAGTTAGTTAAAAGAATATATAAAATATATGTCCTAAAGTCATGGATGAAAATTAGCAAGTGGCTTGGTATTTATAGCAAAACAAACAGCAGGTCTGGCGGATACGGCGGAACCCTCAAATGGGTTCCGCCCGTGTACCCCCAGGGTTCCGCCATGCTTGCAGTAGGTTTTGCAATAAATCTTTCCAAACCAACCAAGATCACATCAACTAAATTCTAGTCAAACACATTGAATCAAAAGTAGAATGCTTCCAAAAATGTGTAAGACCTTATGGTAAGTCAAACACACAAGCTTACCATAATTGCATGATGTGACATGACACTTTCTAAATAAAGAAATAAAAACAATGTTTTGCTTAAAAAGAAATGTAAACCTAGTTATACAAGACTTAAAACTAAAGTGATGTTATTACTATAAACTAAAGTTCATATTTTGTCATTAACAAAACTTAGAAAAGATTGTAAAATATAAATAACGTTTTTAGGCGATATTTGTATTAACAATCTCCCCTTTTTTGTTGATGACAAAACATAAACTTTATTTGTAAGTAAGCCACAAGATTTAGTGTTAAGTCTTATAAAGTTTGTATTAAAACTTGTTTTTGCTAAGAAGATGTGATATGCAAGAGTTAGAAAGAAAAAAAATGAGAACAAGTTTAATATAAATTCTCCCTCTTTTTGTCGAAACAAAAAGAAGAGAATATAATGATCCAAGTGCTCCCCCTTGGACAATACTCCCCCTAAATGGAGTACCAAGAAAGGAGAAATGGATTTTGAACCTTCAAAAAAAATGTTAGTTGCCGCACAAGACAAGTGTAGAACAAGTCATGAAAGCACTTTATGTCTAAAACACAACTAAGAGTTGCGAAGCGGAATAATGCAATTCTCACGCTCCCCCTTGAATATTACTCCCCCAAATGGAGTATCAAGGAAAGAAAACATGGATAATGATCCTACAAAAAAGGAAGGTTAGTTTCTAAAACACAAGATATATGTATGCTACCATAGCAAGGCATAGTTTACTCACAATACCTAAATGGTCAACAAACAATGCACACCTTATAGTAGAATGAAATTCATTTCATGTAAAATTCGACTTATAGAAAGTCAAAGACAAGAAATTTGGAAGAAAACATCCTACTTCTAAAAATAAAAAGAAAAACAAAAAGAAACTAAGAACATAAAATCCTATATCTATAAAAGAAAAGCATCATTATCCTTAATGAGAAACATTTTCCAAAAACAAGGCTAATGTTGTTTAAGGATGAAAATGTGTGTTGAAAGGTGTAGCGGGCTTTATTTTGAAGGTTGTGTAGGTGAAACGGTTTTGGTGTTGATGCTCTAAACTTGATTTGTTGGTTTTAATGAAAAACATTTTCCAAAAGAAACGGTTTTGTTTCATTTTGGAGACTCTAAACTTGAGGTGGGTGAGACAAGGATTGTAGATGGTCCAAAATGTCGTTTAGGATAAACCTCATTTCTTCGGATAGCTCGCGAATTTCCGTTCGACTCCTTTCACTAATGTGAGCGGTTCTTTCGCAATGTCCGCAATCATGGCGGGGAAAGGTTGGTGGAAGAGAGGTTTGATTAGTTGGTGGTGGATGGTTTGAACTCGAAGGAACAAATGTGGATGGTTGAGAGTTGTTTTTGGTTCCTTCACTAGTTGAGTGTAATGCCGTATGGAAATCCATAAAGTGGTTGATTTGAGAGTCAACCATACGTTTGAAGGCATGAAGGTGGTTTAAATGAGTGTTCATTTCCTCATTAAGGTTTGGAGGTTTTTCCCATATGGATGCTTCTATTTTCTTATAAGATGAAAGTAGAGATTCAAAGTGTTGGGAATGTTCTTGTGGTGGTGGTTGTTGTTGTTGGTGGACAAAGTGGCGGAAGCTTGGTTCTCCGGAAGGATTGCCATGAAGGTCTTTGTAAATCGGGTGAAACACAAATGATTGTGGGTGTGTATGACCTTGATCATTTGGAAAAATTGATGGTCTAGCATAACGGTAAGCCAACCGTTCTACTAATGATGGTTGATGGGGTTCATCATCTAATTGCTCACTAGGTTGTTGTTGGGTTTCCATTTGAGCAATGGTGTCAAAGAGTGACAAGGATGGTGGGCTTGATGATTTAGGTGATAGGTCTTCTAATGTTTCCAAATAGGGTAGTGGTGATGTTGGTGGTGTATGGAAAAGTTCCATTGGTGTAAGTGTTGGTGATTGAGGTGATGGAGTTTTTGATGGTTGAGCTTGTTGAGACGGTGATGTTGAATCACTCGAGGGTCTAGTTGATGACGGAATAGTGGCTATGTTGGTGTTGCAATGTGTTGGAGAGGGTGTTGGAATTGCAAGATTAAGCAAATCTTGAATAGTGATCACATTGGTATTGCAAGGTGTTGAGGATGGTGTTGAGGTAGTAAGATTAAGGAAATCTTGGATAGGCGAAGTGATGTCAAGTGATGCATCACTTGATGATGATGAGCTTGATTTGATGATTTTGTTGAAGCAACACGGTTTAACACTAATCCTAGTGGTTTTTGCAAGGGATTTTGATGATTCGGATGAGGTGTTGGATTTAGTCATTTCAAATGTGTGGTTTTGAGATTTTAAGAGAAGCGATTTTGATGGTGATGGTGTGATTTGAAGTATTGCAAAATTGTCAAATTTATAGAGTGGAAGAGATGTTGGAAGGGGTGTTTGGATTTGATGTTTTACCATACAAATGTTGAGGTTTCTAAAATGTCAAATCATTGGATGTCAATCCAATGGAATTGGGTAGAGTGAAAGACTAGCTTATGCACTCAATGCTAAGTGATCATGGGAAGTGATTTGGTTGAAAGAGTTCAAAGACTTTGAAGGGTCCTTTAAAAGGATTCCTTGGGTTAATTATGTTTGAATTTGAAATTTTGGCGGGAAATGACTTCCTAATTGTTCTAGTGAGTGAGAGTGATCCTAATATGTTTATTGGAAGTAAGGGAAGATGTTTCTTACTAAAGATAATGATTTGACACTTTAGAAATTTTGAAATTAAGAAAAATGACAAAAAATTTCTGCAAGTGACTGGCGGAACCCTCGCGAAACACAGGCGGAACCCTGTTTTGTGTTCCGTCTGGTCCGTTGGGCCAAAACTGGGCTACCCAGAATTTACACTGGCGGAACCCATTTGAGGGTGCCGCCAGACCCGCCAGGCCTGAAAAACAAGGCAGTCCACTTTTTTGACCTGCGAGACGATTTTCAAATTTTTCGAAAACTCTTAAAAATGAAAATTTATTATATGTACGATTAGGAAATGCAAAAATTGGACAAACACTAAACTTAGTGAAATTTTCCATAAGCATAAAAAATTGACAAACACCTCAAATATTGTCAATATGCATAAAGGCTCATACAAAACATAATCCGACAAAAGTAATAAAGCATGGAAGTGAAAAACAATAAAAATCACATAGTTTAACACATACAGAGTTCTAAACACTTCATAATCCAAACACTCCTTAATCACACATCTCACAACCGGTCTATCTTCTTATTGAGCTTTTTTAGGTACCTTCCAAAGAACTTGAAAATTCCTTTGGTTTGCTTGAATTCTTCGGATGCATTGCTAATGACGGGGAGTTCTTGAAGGTAGTCTAAAGGGGGTAGGTTAGAGTTAGGAAGTTTATCGTCATCGCTCATATCGGATGATGATGATGATGGTGAAGGTGAGCGAGTACGCTTGCCCTTAGCTTTGAAGACTCTTTTATCACTCAGAGGGACGAAAATGTGAGGAACGAGAGAATAGTCAAGGCACATTCCCTTATCATTAGGAGGATTGGGTGAGATTGCTCTAAAGAGGCGGGTGAGAAGCATTCCATAAGGAAGAGCGGTTGTTCCTACCAAGGGTATGTCGGCCATTCTTTTGGTTAGGTAATAGGCTAAGTTAAAAGGTTGACCGGTGAAAATGCTATAGAGCATCTAGCTAAGACATGTGTTGACATGATCTCTATTTCCTATGGAACTTATAACGTTGGCTCTAAGAATTTCTTCCCATTTCTTAAATTGTGGTTTAAGCTCATTGAGTTCCATACCAAAAGGGTCCTTATCTACCTAATTTCCCGAACGATTCTTCTTATTTGTTGAGGTCCTAACAAAGAGATGCTCACGAATTTCTTCCTTATTAGCAAGAGGAGTGTCGTATGGATGATAACGCTCAATAGAATCAAGACTAGAAAGGGGTCACTTATCCGTGTAGAGACATGTAACAACATTAGGGACACCAAGAATTGTTGCAAAATCTTTCAAGGGTATGATGTTTGGTATTTGATTGGTTGTAAAGGTTAGTGAGAACTCACCATCGTCATCGAAGAAAAGGCTTATGGTTGCATAGAATTCTAAGATGAACCTAGGGCAAATTTGCTCATCGATGTCTAGGAGGCAATCAAAGTTGATTGCGGCAAAGTTTTGGCGAATGGATGTTCCTTTTAGGAAGGATGGATCAATGGTTCTTCCTTCATGAACGTAGCGTTTTTCTAGACTCTTAAAGGTTTCAACTTGATCTTTAGTAAGGCCTTTGGTCCTATGGTGTTTGGGTAAGTACTTAAGAGTTTCCTTGTGATCGGAGAATGTTGCGGGAGGCATGTTGATTCCTAGAAAACACAAAATTTTAAGTTACAAATTAATGATTTTTATAATGTGGATGTTCTAGTATAAGCCTATATGAAAACAATGCGGATGTGCGGTTATCTTGACTTATTTTGATGCTTGAACCTTTTTTGTAATGCAAGTTATGTTATAAAACAAAAGATAACCCAAGCGCTCCTAATTCAATATAGCTTCATTTGAATGTACCCGAAAATACATATTAGTTATGTATTCCCTTTAGCATTCAAGAGACATTATGCAAGTGGTGTTTCAATGACGTTTTTCATTTGTTTTAACAATGTGGTGAAAGGTGGTGTTCTAGTGACTTTTGAAAGACAATGAACTTGGTGTGTTTGGTAAATCATGACAATAACAAAGAGGATATAATTTCTAACTAATGGAAATTATGATTAGTTTACAACCAAGGTTTTTCATGAATTAATAAGTTTATGCATAGACCCTAAGATTCTAGCTAATGTATGTAGATGAAAGTGATAGACTTTGATTGAAAATGCAATTATGATAAAAAAAAATACTTACAAAGTTGATTGGATTGGAAGAGATGTGAGTGAGAGCCCTAATTTTCATGTGGTAAGGTGTTTGTAAGTTGAAGTTGTGAGTTAAGAGATGTTGGTTTTGAATTTAAAATAAAAATGTGCTGCAGATTCGGCGGACCAGGCGGAACCAAAGGGAGGGTTCCGCCAGGGTTCCGCGGGTACAGCAGAGGAAAAATTCAAAAGGATCTGTCTTGATTTTTGTGGTTTTATCCTAATGTTCAAAACTAAGGTTTTAAGTCTTATGAGTCTTTACCTAAGTCTAGGGATGATGAATGCTTCTCATTCAAAATGTTTCGTGAAAACGTTGACAGAATGGTTAACGTATAAGACTTTCTTAGTTAAGATGTTCCTTAATGAACATTTTTACCAAGGCGATGATGACGGATCACAATATGTCAATTAAGAACATAATGGATTGAATTGTCGCTGAAATCGATGCTTCCTTTGTTAAAGGGATAACAATGTTGATAAGATGAATTACGTTGTCGACGCGAGTTAGCTTGTTCAGGTGGAGCTTGTCGACGTGCTTCTCCATCCGATACTAATTTGAGAACCTTAAGCGTTTTGGAGAATCATTGGGTAAGTAAGTATAAAAGTGCAAGTACCACTTGTGCTTTTCTTATCAACTTATTACCGACATAATTCCATTTGGTATACACTATGGTTTCTATTACTGTTCTTTTGGGATACCATACTCCTAGTTGTGTAGTACATTTTGATGTATCCAAACAAGCTCTTCCGAAAGAGTTGTTTTAGGATCTTCTCTAAAACGAGCACATAGACAAGCACTAAACATAATGTTGGATTTATTTGTTGTGAGAACAAGTAAACTTCCAAACATTTCTCTATGTTTAGTTTTACCTACGGATTTACTAATCTCATTCTTGATAAGTCATAAAGGACTTAATCATTGTGAACATGTGAATAACTAGGAATGTCTTTGAGTGATTATTCCTTGCTTTTGGAGCTTGCATAGGTTATTAAAAAGTCTTTCATAGATTTACATTATTTTCTATTTTGAAAGATCTATTTTGTTTTAATGGTTGCTTTACTCTAATGTCCAAAAACACTTTTTATCAAATTTGTTTTAATCACTACTATGACCCATGATTCAAGTTTTTATGACCTTGTCAATATTGCTTGACTCAATGTTTGAAAAGATGTTGTTTTTCAATTTTAATAGTTCATCTTCCTTGTTATTGATCTTGACTTACTTGTCTTATCAATGTTGGACTTTCGACTAAGTCATCATCTACCAAAGATGATATCTTAGAAGGAGGTGGTCTTTCATCGAATGTTAAATTCATTGACTCCTCGACTCTTTGGGTTTATTTACTTAAAACACTATGAGTGTAAATGTCCAAGAGATGCAACATCATAAGACTATGGGTCGAATTTGATGTGCAAATCCTAGATGTTTATAAATCATTTTCTCCCAATCATCCTAATGAATTCAAATGATTTATTTCTCTTTGTGTGTCTTATATGAAATTTTAACAAAAGAATGGTTGAATTTAAGACACAATTGAAAATGTAAGGTATAATGTCAAAAGACGTTGTACTACAAATATCAATGAAATATTGTGGTTTTGCTAGATTTGCAAGCATCACAAAAGTGTTGGTTGTCTTATCACTTAGGAGATTCTTAGTTAGCTCACTTGTAGACAAGTATTAAGTGAGACTCACTCAAGAGTTACTCGTGTCTTTTCCCGAAAGTTTAAAGAGGTAAAATACCTTATATCTCCTACTAGATGAAGTGTCTAACTCCTTTAATCCCAAAGGATCTAATCCTTGTTATTACTTACACAACATAAACACCTTAGAGTAAAAACTAATAACATTACCCACGACAAATCTTAATGCTAATCAACAAGAAACAATGAAAGGTAAGTTGAAGAGACGTGTACCTTTTAAGCTCCATAGATTAGCCACCAAGACGATAATCATTAAGCAAATAATCTTGACTCGTAAGAGAGCTAAACTTAAATACTTATGAATCCAAGGAGGTTAGACAAACATATAAAAGTATTGAACATTATATCTTTAATCCTTTTATCATGAGCTCCAAATAGAGATAAAATTTCTCCTACAATTCTCTCCTAGGTTTCACAAATGCAACTTGTTTTGTTTTACTTGTTGATGGTGCATTTTTGTTAAATCCTAATCCGGTTTTCTCACTAAATGACTTTTGACTTTTCAAAACGCTTTTAAGAGCTTTTGAACTTTCTTCAAATTTAGCAATCATTTTTCCTTTCTCATTTTGTCTTTTAATTTCATATTTGTAATCTAGACATATTTTGCATTCAAGATCAATTTCAACATTACTCTCAAGTCTAGACATTTTATCTTCTAACATGATTTCTTTTTCAAAACTATTCACAAGAGATTTTGAGGATTCAGTGTTAAAGATAGCTTTTAGGTCCATGTTACAAAATAGTTTTGACTCATTTTCTAGTTTAGAAAACTCTAGGATAAATGTGTCAAAGCAAAAGTGTTTGGTTTCAAATTGTACCTTGCTTGATGTTTTATCAAGTTGAGAATCACAAACCGGATAGTTGGCTACATCATCATCCATGTCTTTCCATGAATCATAAGCAAGGCCATTATGAGCTTGACACAAGTAATCACCTTCACTTGTACCTTCATTTAAAACATTTAAGCTAGTAGCACATGTATTTACTTCAACTAAGCGTCTATCTATTAGGTTTTCTATGACATCTAACTCATGTGTGAGATCGAATTGATCATCTTTGACTTGACATATTTCTTGATGAAAGTTGATTATATTTTTCCAAATATCATTAGCCGTTTGACAAAAATACACTCTTTCATATTCAATTCTCGGTAAAGCTTTATAAATCATTAATTTAGCTTTAGTGTTTTTTATCAAACTTAAGATAATCATTTTGATTTTCAAAACTTTTTTTCGTTGGTTTGAAATTACCAATAGAAATAATATGCCAAAGATCTTGATCAATTGATTTCACATAGTTTTCAAATATAATTTTCCATTCAAGGAAGTTTTCTTTTTCGAATAGCGGTGGGTTTTGAATAGGTTGCCCTTCTTTGAGATTTTCAAAATCCATGGATCGATCCAAGTTTTAAAATACACTATATTTTAAAGATCTTGAGTAACGTAGCTCTGATGCCAATTGTGGAAAACTAGAAGGGGGTTGAATAGTTTACCGCTTTTTCACTTGATTATCTTTTAAAACTTTACGTTTGTTTAAAGATATAAACTCAAATTACTAGTTTGATTCTTTGAAAAGCTTTACGTGAAGTTAACAATTCTAACTAAAGACAATATGTAATAAGCAAAGACAAAGAAAGAAACGATCAAACCACAACACGATTGTTTATCGTGGTTCGGCTACAAGGACTCTTTTTCCTTGCCCTACATCCACGCCCCGAGTTTCCAACTCGAGATTTATAAGCACTAATCAACAAGCTCCTTTCCCGGTGGAGAAACCTTTACAATGTCGCTTACACTTTTTCTGGTACAAAGCTAGATACCGAGTCCTAGTTCAAGGTAGAACCAACCAAACATCGCCTATCCACTATTTCCGACACTAGGCTAGGTGTCGAGTTCTTTTACAAGGGTACAACCACTCCCGTTAGTTCTTTTACAAGGGTACAACAACTCCCGTTACACTTATATATTTTGAGGCCTAAAATACTAACCGATCACTTCTACACACGATACAAATGAAGTATAAACTACCAAAGCTTATACATAACAAAGCTAACAAGTCTTGCAACTTTAGAGTTGAAACTTGTAACTTCTTGGATGAACTTGTGAACTCCCTTGCTACATAAGAGGATCACACAAGTCAAATGTTACTGAGTTAGTTGAAAGAATATATGAAATATATGTCCTAAAGTCATGGATGAAAATTAGCAAGTGGCTTGGTATTTATAGCAAAACAAATAGCAGGTCTGGCGGATATGGCGGAACCCTCAGATGGGTTCCGCCCGTGTACCCCCAGGGTTCCGCCAGGCTTGCAGTAGGTTTTGTGATGAGGCGAAAAATGATCCGTTTTTAGGGGGTCATTTAAGCCCGGAATTGAATTTATTTGATCAAATATTGCCCTAAATCGTTCCTTTTGTGATTTTAGGTACTTTGGGAGTGAAATCTAGAAAAGGAAGCAATTCGGACGTTTTTGGAGCATAAAAGTGAAGAAAACGCCAAAGACTTAATTTTCCATGCTGGGAACAGTGTGTGACGGCGTCAAGAGGAAGAATTTGACGGCGTTAAGAGTAAAGATCATGACGACCCAGTACAGAAATGAAGGCGTCACAAGGTAGAGCGTCAAGAGTTAAATGCGTGACGGCCTGCAAAAGTGGACAACATGACGGCGTCAGATGTAGATCAAGGCAGTCCGAGGATTATTTTGGCGGCGAGATGACGGCGTCACAAGGTTGTTCTTGACGACGTCAGCCTCTAATATCTATATATAGTTTTCTAATTTTCATTCATTAAGAGAGGAACAAGTTTGGAGAAACCCTAAGGTCGAACCATATACGAATTTTACAGCTTTTCAAGGGTTTTCAACCCTTGAACCCTTACATGTGTTATTGAGATAAGTATTCTTTTAATTCAATCAATATGTCTATATGTTGGTTGTCTATATCTTGTGCTTGTCTTGATTCCACCATGCTAGGCTAGATTTATCTTGTGTTTGCTTAGATCTAATGAAACCTAGATGTTGATTATGTGTTGATTACTTGTTTATGATTGTATTGGATGAATGATTTCAATGTTAGGCTTAAGAAAACTGGCAGATCTCCAAATGGTAACATGCTTGAACGTCTTAGGAAACATGAACCGATGTGTACTAGGTTTTATTGGTTGTATTTAATGCATGAGTAAATTCTAATGATCCCATGTTAGGAGCTTCTTGCAGGCTCGACATAGGAGTGAAGTAGGCACTCATAGGATTGGGGAAGTAAGTACGCCACCCCATGAATGGTATTAAGGAATACAATCCGTCATCCATGCAACTATAACAAGTGATTAACGTGTAAAAGATATCTAGGGAGTAGTGAAATCTAAGTAAACACATTTCTCCACTTATTGCTCACAACCTTAGTTTAAATTAGTTTTATTTTCATTTTAGTATTTTATTTTGATTGCATCTTAGTATTGGGTTAGTTGACTAGCAACTAATTCCGCCCAAAATCCTTCAAACCCGAGATTTTACTTGCTTTTCATAAAATATAAAAATATAAAAAGAATCATCCCTCATCTCTAGAACTAGTATTTAGGTTTTCTAATCCTAGCGACACTATTCCTAGCTGAACGATCAATCCCCCGGTACTTGTCACTATACTATACTACAACGATCAGGTACACTGCCTGGTGGGGGTTGTAAGCTTCTCAAGATCCCTCGAGAGGTAAAGCCTGGTGCAATCCCCACGCATCAAGTTTTTGGCGCCGCTGCTGGGGAATAGTTATTGTCTAGGTTAGCATCTCTTTTTATTAGGTCTACTTGCTAGATTCCTTTCTAGTAAGATTTTTTATTTTATTTTTTTTAGGTTCTCTTTAGTCTATCTTATTTCTTTGTTTCCTTTGTTCGTAAATTATCTCGATGGATAACAATAACATTGATCGTTTGATTCCTGTTATTCGTGTTTTTCGTCGTAGGATTTTCCAAATGCCCGCCCCAATCCCTTTAGTGGAGAATGAGAACCCACCTAACCTCTCGCCCAACCACCACTTTGACAATAATTCTGAGTTAGAGGAGTCTAATCATGATGATGACCGTAGGGCTAGTCCTTTTTACTATTCAGACTCCGACGAGGATCTTGATGATGGTGATGTGATTAATGAGAACAGGATGGAAGAGGAAGTGAATCCTCTTAGGTATGTCGACCCTAGAACAAGGATTGAGTGTGATAGTTCATTCAACATGCAATTTCCTTGTAAGATCGGATTTAGGAGCTTTAACGCCTATCTTAACTCATCTCTCCCAATAAACATAATCTCGCGTAATGAATATAATAAAATCATGGTAGATGAGTTAGAATACAAAGGGGAAAATATTATTGCTAGGGCAATACCATTGCATGTGTTTGTAGGAAGTTTGGTTTATGTTGTTGAGTTCATGGTTATGGAGAGTCTAGGAGAATTTGTTGATAGTAAGTTGACCCAAGTTGTGTTTGGAAGACCTTTCAAACTGTTGACCAACCTCGATGAAAAACTTATAGAAGGGTTAATTACATTCTCGGATGGGGATGAAGATTTTGTCTACCAGATGCCCCGCACACACCCTAGGTTCAAGGATTTTTCCATGGAGAAGTGTAGTAGGTATCCGCCCATAGAAATGCTAAGTGAGAATGATAAGAGAAAAGGGCTTAAGAATACTCATGAAAAGAATAAAAGATACTATCGTGGATGTTTAGAGTTAGGAGATGATTATAAGAAAGATGAGGCGACCATTAGATGGCTCACACTTGGTTATGTGAGCATAAGCGATACACGGTAACCCATGACCTTGAGTCTAGCTACAAGACTCGTAAATAAAGAAAAGCGCTTCTTGGGCGGCAACCCATGTTTTGTGTGTTTTTATTTGTTTGTTTGTTTGTTTGTTATCTGCTTCTATATGCATGCTTTATTTTTATTGTTGGTAGATCATGTTTCTAAACTAAATAGTGGAAATACTTTACTTTGTTGTTTAGGCCTAGTCTTAACTTCACCTAAAAGTATTTTTGCAACAGATAAGTGTAAGGGGAGACCCCAAATATGTTTTTAAGAAACAAACCGATCATGATTCTCCACAATATTAAGTGAACATGCATATTCGTATTTGTTAGAGTCAAATGCTTGTATCGAGTCATAATGAAGTTTAGCAGGATTTTCCAGGAAGTAGAACCAAGTTTTTTCAGAAATTTTCTGGAAACTTAACATAAGAATTTCTGCAGGTCACTTCTGACGGCGTCATGAGCTTGCTCTTGACGGCGTCACGTGTAAAAATCTGGAAATTTGACCGGTTTTGTTTTTCTAACGGAGTCTTAAAGTTTTTGTTGAATTATTAAGTTTTATAATCTCTAGGAAATCTGCAAACTTCATTCCACAAGCATTATATCTTACTTTGTTTTCTAGGATTTAGTAACTTATGTAGATTGCCGCTGATTTTATGCGAGGATGTCTTGTCTATTTTCTCAGGATTTACAGGTTATGTATGACAAGAAGATGATTTATATTCTGGAAGGGAAGCTTTGATTGTTCATTTTCTTGGTGGAAGATTTAACCTGGCCACCTTATTATGCATACCGAGCGAATCAGGGGAGTATTTGATTTCATTCTTTTTACTTATTTCACTTTTACATTCTTTACTTGAACATTGGGGACAATGTTCATCTTAAGTGTAAGGGGAGGGTAAAATGATGATACCTTACAAATACACTTTCGCTTGAGTTTGTTTGTTTCATAGTAGATGTGTAATAAAACTATGATAAATACTTGTTAGTGCAATTTTAGCGCCAAATTTAAAATTTTTTACAACATTTAGGAGTGAAACTTTAGCCATAGCAAGCGTCTCATGGATAGGAGATTGTATGACTAGCACATAACCGTACCATTCAGAAAAATTTTCCACCCAAATATGTGAGGTTCGCCTTTAAATTTGATAGGAAAAGCATTTACTATTAGTGCTTATGAGTGTACCGGTAGCATTTAGATTCTAGAACTTGCGTTAGTGATGCATCCCGAGACCGCTAGTGAGACTACATTCGTGTAGTAGGATTTACTACATAATAAAAGGCATTAGGATCACCCTTGTGTTAAACCCGTATTATAATTACTTGACAATTTAAGTCATATTACTTGGCTAGTTAAGTCAATTAATTTTTCCCACACATTAGCGTTGTACTCATTTTTAGTACACGAAACCCCTAGTACACCCCTCCGAGCCTATCTTTTCGTTTCTAACTTTAAGCATTTTACTTAAAGGAAGAATTTGTTACACCCCACTTAAATGTACAACCAAATCGCCTTAGCCTTCCGTGTATTTGCTCATTTTTAGTGCATTATTGTTATTTGTTAAACCCTAAATTAATTATCTAATTGATTACATGGTTGCTAAGTCGAGTCATATCCTTGTACATATTGTTTTGGGACGATTGGGACTCATGGGTAAAGTACTTATTTTGTGGAGTAATGGGGAAGAACATCATATATTACCCCCGTATGTGCGTTAATCTTAAAAGTATTCCAAGTGTTTTGATTCTCTTAATTCGAGTCATTAGATTAGTTTATTGTAAAGTATGTAAAAATTCAAGTGTAAGGGGAATTTTTATTCCCTATGATGTATAATTTTGGATGGTAGGGTAAGAGTGTATGCAAAAAATAAATAAATAAATAAATAAAAGAGAGAAAAACATACGGACTACCATCCCGTTTCATTCTATGTTTATTTTATGTTTTTGTTATTTTTCATTTATTAGCTTAAGTCGAGTCTAGTCTTGGCTTAGCAACGCCACATTGTACATGTAATTAACCAAGATTGTTAACTCACCACCAGTAAAGACTGTCTATATCCAACAAAACCGTGTATTTCATATCCCTACACCTAACGTTACAACCCTTTAAAAGACCTCTTTGATTGTTTATCCTAGGTGCTTACGCCATGTGGTGGAGGTTTGATCCTTTCCCAAGCCTGTCGTAATCTATTTTGCTATGACAGGTAGTGAGAGATATCTTCCGTTTCCATATTGTAATTTATACTTTATTACACCCGAGAGATGTGAGTATCTAAACACTATTTGTGAGGTGCTTGTGTATGACCTCCGTGCTTGTCTTTGGTCTTTAGTGGAACGATTATTTGTTGTAATTACTTTTATATTAGTGTTAAATGACCCCTAACTTGTATTTTGACTAGAATAAAAGCGCATTTGCTTGAGGACAAGCAAATCTCAAGTGTAAGGGTATATGATGAGGCGAAAAATGATCCGTTTTTAGGGGGTTATTTAAGCCCGGAATTAAATTTATTTGATCAAATATTGCCCTAAATCGTTCCTTTTGTGATTTTAGGTACTTTGGGAGTGAAATCTGGAAAAGGAAGCAATTCGGACATTTTTGGAGCATAAAAGTGAAGAAAACGCCAAAGACTTAATTTTCCTTGCTGGGAACAGTGTGTGACGGCGTCAAGAGGAAGAATTTGACGGCGTCAAGAGTAAAGATCATGACGACCCAGTACAGAAATGAAGGCGTCACAAGGTAGAGCGTCAAGAGTTAAATGCGTGACGGCCAGCAAAAGTGGACAACATGACGGCGTCAGATGTAGATCAAGGCAGTCCGAGGATTATTTTGGCGGCGAGATGACGGCGTCACAAGGTTGTTCTTGACGCCGTCAGCCTCTAATATCTATATATAGTTTTCTAATTTTCATTCATTAAGAGAGGAACAAGTTTGGAGAAACCCTAAGGTCGAACCATATACGAATTTTACAGCTTTTCAAGGGTTTTCAACCCTTGAACCCTTACATGTGTTATTGAGATAAGTATTCTTTTAATTCAATCAATATGTCTATGTGTTGGTTGTCTATATCTTGTGCTTGTCTTGATTCCACCATGCTAGGCTAGATTTATCTTGTGTTTGCTTAGATCTAATGAAACCTAGATGTTGATTATGTGTTGATTACTTGTTTATGGTTGTATTGGATGAATGATTTCAATGTTAGGCTTAAGAAAACTGGCAGATCTCCAAATGGTAACATGCTTGAACGTCTTAGGAAACATGAACCGATGTGTACTAGGTTTTATTGGTTGTATTTAATGCATGAGTAAATTCTAATGATCCCATGTTAGGAGCTTCTTGCAGGCTTGACATAGGAGTGATGTAGGCACTCATAGGATTGGGGAAGTAAGTACGCCACCCCATGAATGGTATTAAGGAATACAATCCGTCATCCACGCAACTATAACAAGTAATTAACGTGTAAAAGATATCTAGGGAGTAGTGAAATCTAAGTAAACACATTTCTCCACTTATTGCTCACAACCTTAGTTTAAATTAGTTTTATTTTCATTTTAGTATTTTATTTTGATTGCATCTTAGTATTGGGTTAGTTGACTAGCAACTAATTCCGCCCAAAATCCTTCAAACCCGAGATTTTACTTGCTTTTCATAAAATATAAAAATATAAAAAGAATCATCCCTCATCTCTAGAACTAGTATTTAGGTTTTCTAATCCTAGCGACACTATTCCTAGCTGAACGATCAATCCCCCGGTACTTGTCACTATACTATACTACAACGATCAGGTACACTACCTGGTGGGGGTTGTAAGCTTCTCGAGATCCCTCGAGAGGTAAAGCCTGGTGCAATCCCCACGCATCATTTTGCTATAAATCTTTCCAAACCAACCAAGATCACATCAACTAAATTCTAGTCAAACACATTGAATCAAAAGTGGAATGCTTCCAAAAATGTGTAAGACCTTATGGTAAGTCAAACACACAAGCTTACCATAATTGCATGATGTGACATGACACTTTATAAATAAAGAAATAAAAACAATGTCTTGCTTAAAAAGAAATGTAAACCTAGTTATACAAGACTTAAAACTAAAGTGATGTTATTACTATAAACTAAAGTTCATATTTTGTCATTAACAAAACTTAGTAAAGATCATAAAATATAAATAACGTTTTTAGGCGATATTTGTATTAACAGAAGAGATGCGAACGAGGCGAGATTCAAGTACGAGACTTGCATCGGGTAGGCTAGAAGTCAATCATGTCGATGCCATGAAGAGTTCATAGACGAGAAATAGAGAATAGAACGTTAGAGATTGATAGACGTAAGAAGTCGATATTAATAATGGTTGTGGTAAGACCATTATTTCCAAATAATTGCCTGAATCCTAAGACGGATAAGCATTTAGACAAAATGTCTAATATCAAGAGTTATCTATCATAGCAATAATCACTTAACTAACACATAACACATAAGCATATAGCAAGCAAGCATTTGATCACATAAGAACATAGCCATATGACATATAGCAAGCATGATAGTCAAGGTTGTAAGAAAGTGTACCTTGGTCGCTAGCTATCTTTAATGATAAGTTACTGTGAGATGTGTTGTGCGTGATGCATAATTCGATTAATGAGAATTCTTCACATGTATGTTGAAAATATGGATGTACATTCGTATCCATGAGTTGCTTCCCATGTACACCTAAAAACATAGCTTGCAAGAAAACTTGGTACCCAGTTTCTCATGGGTCCGAGATGGTTAGTCAAAGACATCCATTGCACTTATAAGCACATGGTGTGGATGTCGAAAAAGAATAATTATGTTCCTTTACACATTATTCCTATTTCTAGACAATTTTCACTCGTGACGGTTTTCTTAACTTTCATTAGTGATGACCATGGTTTTAAAACACTCGGTTTTCAAGACAACTATACTTAGATTTATTTAAGAGGTTTTACAAATGTGATTTATTTAGACTTGCTTGTTGAGGATTCACCCGAATCATAACCTAAGCCCGTTCTATCTCCAAATGTCTTTTGACTATTTAGCAAGTTTTTAAGTGACTTAGAGCTCTTTTCAAATCTAGATAGTATGTTAGCATTTCATTAGCTTTCTTAATTTCATGTTTGTAGTCTTGACATATTTCGCATTCTAGATTAATTTTTATGCCACTATCGCGTCTAGACATTTTAACTTCTAATATAATTTCTTTTTCAAAATTACTTTCATATGACCTCATGGATTTATTTTCCGAAAACGATTTTCTACTTATGTTGCATAGATCGTTAAGTTCATTTTCTAATTTTGAAAACTCTAGAATAAATGGGTCATAACAAACATGTTCAATTTTAGAGTGTACCTGACTTGAAGTTTCAATCTTGTGACATATTTCACATTCAATATGCACATTGTCTTATTCATCCGTATCACTCCAAGACTCATTAATGAGTTTACTTCCAAGGTTACTTATGAGATCCTTGTCGGTGTCATTACCTACATAAAAAACAATTGAACTAGTAGTACATGTATCAATCTTAACAAGATGTCTTTCTAATGACTCGTCTTCACAAGTGAAGAGTAGTTCAAGACTAATATCATCCTATTTGGCTTGACAATTCCTTTAATGAAAGTTTAAAAGATTTTTTCATATGTCATCTGTCGTTTGACAAAAGAATATTCTTTCGTATTCAACTTTCAGCAAGGTTTTATAAATCATATCTTTGCTTCAATATTTTTACAAAACTTTCTTTTGAAAATGAATTTCAAAATTCGTTTCCACTGGTTGAAAATCACCAATTGAAATAACATGCCAAAGATCATGATCTATTGATTTCACATAACTTTCCAATCTATTTTTCCATTCAATAAAGTTATTATTTTCGAAAAATGGTGGTTCGTTTAAAGAAGATATCTTTCAGAATCCATAGATCGATTCAAGCTTTAAAGTAATATATACTTTAAATATCTTGAGTGACGTAGCTCTGATACCAATTGTAGAAACTAGAAGGGGGGAGGGGTTGAATAGTTTCACCGTTTATAATTACTCTTTAAAATCTTTTGCTTCTTTTAGATCCGTTTATGTTCCTTTAATAAATTGTTAGATTTTGATACGTGGGGATCGCACCAGGCTTTACCTCTCGAGGGATCTCGAGAAGCTTACAACCCCCACCAGGCAGTGTACCTGATCGTTGTAGTATAGTATAGTGACAAGTACCGGGGGATTGATCGTTCAGCTAGGAATAGTGTCGCTAGGATTAGAAAACCTAAATACTAGTTCTAAAGATGAGGGATGATTATTTTTGTATTTTTATATTTTTTAGAAAGCAAGTAAATATCTCGGGTTTGAAGGATTTGGGCGGAATTAGTTGCTAGTCAACTAACCCAATACTAAAGATGCAATCAAAATAAAATACTAAAAATGAAAATAAACTAAATTAAACTAAGGTTGTGAGCAATAAGTGGAGAAGTTGTGTTTACTTAGATTTCACTACTCCCTAGATATCTTTTACACGTTAATTACTTGTTATAGTTGCGTGGATGACGGATTGTATTCCTTAATACCATTCATGGGGTGGCGCACTTAATTCCCCAATCCTATGAGTGCCTACTTCACTCCTATGTCGAGCCGGCTAAGAAGCTCCTAACATGGGATCATTAGAATTTACTCATGCATTAAATACAACCAATAAAACCTAGTGCACGTCAGTTCATGTTTCCTAAGACGTTCAAGCATGTTACCATTTGGAGATCTGCCAGTTTTCTTAAGCCTACTTCGTGACGCCTTCAATTCTGTACTGGGTCGTCATGGAAATTACTCTTGACGCCGTCAGGATTTCCTTCTTGACGCCGTCACCTACTGTTCCCAGCAAGGAAAATTAAGACTTTGGCGTTTTCTTCACTTTTATGCTCCAAAAACGTCCGAATTGCTTCCTTTTCCAGATTTCTCTCCCAAAGTACCTAAAATCACAAAAGGAACGATTTAGGGCAATATTTGATCAAATAAATTCAATTCCGGGCTTAAATGACCCCTAAAAGTGGTTCATTTTTCGCCTTATCATATACCCTTACACTTGAGATTTGCTTGTCCTCAAGCAAATGCGCTTTTATTCTACTCAAAATACAAGTTAGGGGTCATTTAACACTAATATAAAAGTAATTACAACAAATAATCGTTCCACTAAAGACCAATAGACAAGCACGGAGGTCATACACTAGCACCTCACAAATAGTGTTCAGATACTCACATCTCTCGAGTGTAATAAAGTATAAATTACAATATGGAAACGGAAGATATCTCTCACTACCTGTCATAGCAAAATAGATTACCATAGGCTTGGGAAAGGATCAAACCTCCACCACATGGCGTAAGCACCTAGGATAAACTATCAAAGTGGTCTTTTAAAGGGTTGTAACGTTAGGTGTAGGGATATGAAATACACGGTTTTGTTGGATAAAGGAAGTTTTTTTACTGGTGGCGAGCTAACAATCTTGGTTAATTACATGTACAATGTGGCGTTGCTAAGCCAAGACTAGACTCGACTTAAGCTAATAAATGAAAAATAATAAACACATAAAATGAACATAGAATGAAAACGGGATGGTAGTTCGTATGTTTTTTCTCTTTTCCTTTTTTCTATTTTTTTGTTTTTCTTTATTTTTTGATTTTTTTTTTTTTTTTTTTGACAACCACTCTTACCCTACCATCCAAAATAATACATCATAGGAGATGAACATTCCCCTTACACTTGAATTTTTACATACTTTACAATTAACTAATCTAATGACTCAAATTAAGAAAATCAAAACACTTGGAGTACTTTTAAGATTAACGTACATATGGGGGTAATATATGATGTTCTTCCCCATTACTCCATAAATAAGTACTTTACCCATGAGTCCCAATCGTCCCAAAACAATATGTACAAGGATATGACTCGACTTAGCAACCATGTAATCAATTAGATAGTTAACTTAGGGTTTAACAAATAACAATAATGCACTAAAAATGAGCGCATACACGGAAGGCTAAGGCGATTTGGGTGTACATTTAAGTGGGGTGTAACAAATTCTTCCTTTAAGTAAGATGCTTAAAGTTAGAAACGAAAAGATAGGCTCGGAGGGGTGTACTAGGGGTTTCGTGTACTAAAAATGAGTACAACGCTAATGGTGTGGGAAAAATTAGTTGACTTAACTAGTCAAGTAATATGACTTAAATGGTCAAGTAATTATGATACGGGTTTAACACAAGGGTGATCCTAATGCCTCTTATCATGTAGTAAATCCTACTACACGAATGTAGTCTCACTAGCGGTCTCGGGATGCATCACTAACGCAAGTTCTAGAATCTAAATGCTACCGGTACACTCATAAGCACTAATAATAAATGCTTTTCCTATCAAATCTAAAGGCGAACCTCACATATTTGGGTGGAAAATTTTTCTGAATATACGGTTATGTGCTAGTCATACAATCTCCTATCCATGAGACGCTTGCTATGGCTAAGGTTTCACTCCTAAATGTTGTAAAAAAATTTAAATTTGGCGCTAAAATTGCACTAACAAGTATTTCTCATAGTTTTATTACACATCTACCATTAAACAAAACAAACTCAAGCGAAAGTGCATATGTAAGGTATCGTCATTTTACCCTACCCTTACACTTAAGATGAACATTGTCCACAATGTTCAAGTAAAGAATGTAAAAGTGAAAAAGTAAAAAGAATGAAATCAAATACTCCCCTGATTCGCTCGGTATGGATAATAAGGTGGCCAGGTTAGATCTTCCTCCAAGAAAATGAACAATCAAAGCTTCCCTTCCAGAATATAAATCATCTTCTTGTCATACATAACCTGTGAATCCTGAGAAAATAGACAAGACAACCTCGCATAAAATCGGCGGCAACCTATATAAGTTACTAAATCCTAGAAAACAAAATAAGATATAATGCTTGTGGAATGAAGTTTGCAGATTTCCTGGAGATTATAAAACTTAATAATTCACAAAAACCATAAGACTCCGTTAGAAAAACAAAACCGGTAAAATTTCCAGATTTTTACACGTGACGCCGTCAAGAGTTAACTCGTGACGCCGTCAGAAGTGACCTGCAGAAATTCTTATGTTAAGTTTCCGGAAAATTTCTGGAAAAACTTGGTCCTACTTCCTGGAAAATCCTGCAAAACTTCATTATGACTCAATACAAGCATTAGACTCTAACAAGTATGAATATACATGTTCATTTAATATTGTGGAGAATCATGATTGGTTTGTTTCTTAAAAACATATTTGGGGTTTCCCCTTACATTTATCTTTTGCAAAAATACTTTTAGGTGGAGTTAAGACTAGGCCAAAACAACAAAGTAAAGTATTTCCACTATTTAATTTAGAAACATGACCTACCAACAATAAAAATAAAGCATGCATACGGAAGCAAATAACAAACAAACAAACTAAATAAAAATCACACAAAACATGGGTTGCCTCCCAAGAAGCGCTTTTCTTTATTTACGAGTCTTGTAGCTAGACTCAAGGTCATGGGTTACTACGTGACCTCATCGTTGGTTCCACTCTCTAGGTCGTCTTCTAAACCAGTTTTGTATTCCGGACCTAGTTGCAAGCATTCTTTGTAGAAACCAAGCATCCTACTCTTCACATACTCTACTCCTCTACGTCTATCCTCCTCATTCCTATAATAAGCCGCTTGCTTGTGTTCTTTTTCTATATTAGAGAGGAGGCGGTATTGCTCAATTTTGTAGGGCATTTGATAGGCAACCTCATCATTTTCTTCCTTGAATCTAACTATCCCTAGAGTCGGGTCATAACTCATCCTAGTGGCCTCAACAAATGGTTTTCCAAATATTACTTGGCTTAGGCAATCATCTATCACCGGACGAGTGTCTTCCACTATCATAAAATCGATCTCATAGGTGAGATTACCTATGATCACATGCAATCCCTTCACTCTTCCTATAAAATTACTTATCAAATTCCTATTGGGCATCATCCTAAAATCAAGTTGTTTCTTCATCATCCAATTGTAATAAGTCCTAGTCATGATGTTAACAGGAGATCTAGGATCGATATAAGCTTTCCATATATGCATGTGCCCAATATTGCATGGTATGTTAATGTTAGAGGGGTCTCCCATTTTGATAAGGGGTGTGCCAAAGATATATGGTCTCTCGGGACTATCGAATAAATCCTTATGGTATTCCCGTTCTTCCTTGGTGGGCATCTTATCAAAGTATTTCTCTATAGTTCCTATTTCATCTAACTCTTCTTCCTTATTAACCTCAACTTCCCTACTTTCATCCCTAGTCTCGGTTTCTACTCTAACTTCATCCTTGTCACTTTCTTCTATCTCCTTATCTATTGGTTTAATGGTGACAACATTGACAAAGTGGACATGTTTGGATGACGAGGGATCCTTAATTTGGATTCCGTTATTGGTGTCCCTAGTGTCCTTCCTAGGTGTGGTTAACGCTTGGTTGTTGAGGGCTTTCAACAAGTTGTCAATCTTGTTGGTCATCTCCATTTGTTGTTGGTTGAATTCGGTTTCGAACCTAGCTATGCGAGCTTCTTGAGATGCCATGAACTTAGACATCAATCCTTCAAGATTGTTGGTACTACCATAATTGTTAGAAGGATTGTTGTTGAAAGTACGGTTGGAGGGTGGACCGTTTGGTTGGTAACGATTAGGCGGGTTGGAAGAATTGAGTTGATTTTGTTTCCACCTAAGGTTTGGGTGATTTTTCCAAGAGGGGTTGTATGAATCACTGATGAGTGCTCAAACACTCATCATTTTTGGTCAAATCTGAACTGCAAAACATACAAAAACACTCAGAAATGCATCATAATACTGAAAATATTTCATAATTGTGTTTTATATGTTTTAGATGCAAAATGAGCAAAAACAGATGAAAAACGTACAAAGTTTGCAAAATTGGCAGTTTCAGTCCCCCAACTTTCATAAAATTACAAAACTAGTCCCTGGTAATTCAAAATATGGAAAATTATCACCAAAGGTCCTTTTACAATCATAAGTTGTCATATTTTGTCCTTTGGTGAAAAATTGGAAAAGTTTTGGAAAATTACAAGTTCAGTCCCTGTACTTTTAGATTTTGGCAGAATTGGTCCCTGGTGGGATATTTTTGGATGAAAAATCATTTTTAGTGTTTCACTATAATTGAGTCTCTAGTACTTATTTGCTGCTCAGTTGTGCTTATTTAGTCTTATCATTGCTTATTAGATAAAGTTCCATTCATAAATTAAGCTCTAATTTTAGTTTGCTCAGGTTTCATTTGTAAAACTAGTTTAAAGGAGTGTTTGGATGAATTAGATTAAGGGACTCAGAAGGTGTTGTGGTTGTTTCTTCTGGTTCAAATAGGTCACTTAGGTCCCCAATAGTATAGTTCAACTCAGTAATTCAGTGGTATTATACAAAAAAGTCAAAGATCACATCCAAACCTCTTGGCAGTTAACTGTCAAATACAGTTGGTTCCAAATTCACCCATTTCAATGTAGAAGTTGTTGTTTTAGCTTATTCAAGTCTCATTGTAGCTTATTATTATGTTTACAGTAGAATAGAAGAGATCAAAACTCAAAAAAGTCAAGGTTTAAAGTTTTTTTACAAAAGTCAAAAGTTAGTTGTGCAGAAAAAACCAAAACTTCAAAGAATTTATTAGAATTTTGTGTTCACTTTCAAGTTGTGAAATTTGTTTCAATATGTAGTCTACCAGCTCATATTTTGTGTCCTACCATTTCTATATTTTTGTGAATTTTGTGGTACGCCCCACAGACCTCCAAAGTTACTTGCAGGGGGAGTGTCTCCCCTGCATCAGTTGCACATCAGCCCACCACCACCACTTGGTGGTGGTTTTCTGGCCAACCCAGTGGGTCCCATGGCCCCAACCTTGTTCCTTTCAACCCCCCCTGGTAGGTTTGAAGGATTGACCAAGTGTTTGACCTAAAACCTCTGTGGACCCCACTGAATTCACCCATCTTCATTGTCCCATTTTCAGTTAAGTCTTCAAAAGTCAAGTGCTTATTCAAGCTTGTTAGCTTATTCAAACTGCTTATGTGATTGATTCTTGTCTAAACATGTTCAAATACCTTATTTAGATCAGAATTATCAAGAGTGGGTCCCACTTAAACTAGTTTTAGCTTATTTTGCTTGTTGGTCAACAAAAGTCAACTGTTGATTCAATAAGCATTCAAAGTGCTTAATTTTGATTTATAAAAAATTTGTTTTTACAAAAGTTGTGTGTTTTTAAGTATAGAATAGGTTGGTAAAAGAAAAATTCCAGAAAAACAATTTAATTTTTAAGTGATAGTTTCTATTTAATGTAAATTAAATCTTAATTTTCAGTTTTAAATTTTTATTAAGAACTTGGTATTTTTATATTTTTCTTAAATTCCTCTTATATTTAAGTATTTTTAGTAATTTTCTCAGATTTTTATTTTGTCATTGAGTAATTTTTAGATTTAATATTAGTTTTATTAATTATTAATTAATAAATAAGTTTTAAATAGCATAATTAGTTTTTATTAAGTAAGACCTAGTTTTTATATTTTTCCTAGCTTTTATATAATGTAAAATAATTATAGAAATTTTCTTATAATTTTTACTGTTCATTTTCTATTTTTCTTAATTTAAAATAGTTTAATTAGGTAATTAATAATTAATTAGTAATTAATTAATAGAAAAATCACAAAAAGACAAAAATACATATTTTTAATTTTAAAACTTATTTTTAGTTATTTTATAATCTTAGAAATTTTATTTTCACTTTTCTAGTATTTAATTAATATTATATTGTATTTAAGTGTTTTAAATATTAATAATTAGTATTAAATAGTAATTAGTTAATATTAAATAATTAATTAGTGTAAAAATTTATTTTCTTTTTCCAAAAATTTTCTTTTATCTTTTAGTTTGTAGAAAAGTCATTTTCACCCCCTGGGGGTTTTCAGATTTCACTTTTCACATTTTATTTTGTACGTTTACGTTATTTAAAACGTGAACGTACGCGTTTTTAGGTTTTACACGTTTCTGATTTTTCCAACTTTCCTGTCTTATTCATATAGCTAGTTTAAGCTATTTCACTGTAGATTCCTTAGTTTAACCAATCTCAAACCCTTTTCCATCCAAATTCACCCGATCACAAACCCATTTCAATAACCATCACACCTCGTCGGGACATAACGACCCGGGGAAACACTATACTTCCGCGGAGCATTGACTCTAGATTGGTTAATTTAGGTTGACCATTTGGAGCCGATCAAATTTTGGCGCCGTTGCCGGGGAGGTGTGCGCGCTATTCTAAACGGTTTTGCGTATTAGTGAATCAGGATATACATCCATTGTATATTTACCACCCTTGTTCATATTATCTTCTTATTTATACAAAACAGTTCCCGAAAACATTTTAAATTCAGTTTTCAACGAACACAAAAACACAAAAAGAATTTCTTTCTCATTTGTACAAAATGTTTATCCAAAAACCCAAAAATATTCACCTTTACCCTCTCATATCTTTGATTCTTCATTCCTTACCCTCCCAAACCTTTTGATTCTTTCTATGTCTCTTCCACACCTTCTTACTTTCCATTGGTGTGGTAATCCTTATAATGGTGGCAATTGCCCCAGTTGTAGCATGGTAGAGTCAGGAAACGGGTCTGTCTATAACCAAGATCCCTATTCCTACCATGATACGACTGATTTATTCCACCAGCTACCACACCATGATACTTAGCAGTTTTACTGTTGTGAGTACTGTGGTGGTTCACACTACAGTTCTGATTGTCAATTGGGAAACACGCTTGTCTATTAGCAGTTTCCTGATAACGATTATGACTCTAGCACATACAACCCACAGCCACATCAGTTTTACTGTTGTGATTACTGTGGAGGTCCACACTTCAGCTCCGATTGTCAAACAAGGGATCCATTTCCTTGTAACAATTGTGACACATCGTATTATGACGAACCTCCACCTCTTCCAATTCCTCAAAGTCTTCTCCTTGATCTTTTGGATTTAGTGAAAGACTTGAAAGGAATAACACACACCCCTGATAATCCAAACCAAAAATCGATGGAAGAATTGTTAGCTGAAGAATAGGCTGCTAAAATAAATTCCCAAGATGCTTATGAAAGATCTATTAGGGAATCAATTGCAAAAGAAAAAGTAGCCAGATCTAGCTCTCAATTTCGTTTCATTCCTGATGACAGTGATGATGAGGATATCCTTGATATTCTTCAATTTTATAAAGATTCATCAGATGAAATTCCATTAGTTGAGATTCCATCTCAACCTACTCTTATCACACCCGAGGTTCCCACTCACTTTCTGATCATGAGGGATGAGCATCTTAGCACTGTTCCTGAAAAGGAATTGGACGAATTCATAAAGTCTAGTGCTGAGAACCTTGTCTCTATCCCAAGAGAGTCACAGGGAATTCTTGATCATTTATGTGATATCCCTCCTCCCCTTGTCTTCCCGACTGATCATGTTGAGATGTTCTCTGATTCTACTGATGACGATTCGTTATCTTATGGAGACATCGTTTTTATGGAAGAATTACCTTCTAAGCTAGTTAGCTTAGAAGAAGAGAATGTTGAGATTGACACTGAAATCAAGGATGAAGCACTTCGTGCAACATTATTGAACGTCGATCTCCCCATTTCTAAAATCGAGGCTTTCAATATGAAACCTATTTCATCTCCTATCCCGATTAAGGATAGTGACATTTTCTCCGATGATCCTATTCCGGAGTTTGAAGCCTTTACCTTTGATCATATGGGAGAGAAGATTAGTGGCAGTACCACTTCTCATTCTCAAATTTCTCTCCCCGAGTATGATTCATTCACCTTTGAGGAGTTCTCCGGTGAACTCACTCATATCATATCTCCACCGGAGTATGATAACTTTCACTTTGATCTAGACAAAGTTGATCTTTGTTTTCCGGAGGGAAATATTCTCAACCTTGAGAATTTGATTGATATCAAAATCCCAACCCTCCCACCCATAATATGTCTAGATCATACGAGCCTAAATGATGAGATTCATGATACACCAATCATGAATTCTCTTTCTGATGATGATGACTTTATCTTGATTGTCATCAAGATCTTTCTACCCTTCTTCACCTACCGGGTGACTTCTCCTGTTCTTCACTCCTTCGGGAATGAAGACATTATCTTTGACCCCGGCATCACCGCTTATAGTTTATACTATTTTAAGCCTGGGTCTACTTATCTCATCGGTGTGGAACTTTCACGTGCTTCAAATGTTTGACCAAACATCTTGAATGAAAGTCCGATTGAGATTGTTTCTTCCACATCACGCTTCCCCAAGGACAAATGAATTCGGGGTCGAGTCAAGCTAGCGACTCGGTAAACAAAAACAGTAGCATGCTTATAGGGTTTTCACCCTAAGTGTGGGGGAGTACCCCTGCTGTGGTTACCAATAAAGTGAAAAAAAAATGGTGTTTCCACATTTAGATTGTAATGTTGCCCTTTTACGTTCAAAGAGTCGGCATAATAGCCGGGACTTTGAATATTGAGGACAATATTCATTCTAAGTGGGGGGGGGGGGGTATTCTAGCGAATTTTATCACATTTTACCATCTAGTACCCCCGTTTTTAGACAAAATCTCAAAAATTTTAAAAAAATTTTCACTTGTGCTTCAAAAATTTTGTAGTAATCAGTCCGCCAGGTCTAACCGACAAAGGGATTGGCTAATCCAGGAGCAAACGACTCTTGGTAAAGATACATCAAATCCGTTTATGGCTTGCAATTTGCCCAAAATTGTATGGTTCCTCAACACCCCATATCCTCAAAAGCAAATGAGTTGGCTAGCCCGCAAGATTATAGCTTGTGGTAAAGGCAGTGAAAAATCCATAATTGGTAATCAGCTCACCAAGATGTTGACTATTCCATCAAGAGTTGGCTAGTCCAGAAGCAAACGGCTTTTGGTAAAGACTAATCAAATCCGTTGACAGCTGGTGGTTTGCTCAAAATCACACGGTTATCAGGTGTACCACAGTTCTTACACCTGGCTACTCCAGAAGTGATGGATTTTGGTAAAGAGTTTAAAATCCATCAAGTTTTCAAAACAGTTATTGCTAGGGACTAGCAATATTTTAGTGTGGGGGATTGATGAGTGCTCAAACACTCATCATTTTTGGTCAAATCTGAACTGCAAAACATACAAAAACACTCAGAAATGCATCATAATACTGAAAATATTTCAAAATTGTGTTTTATATGTTTTAGATGCAAAATGAGCAAAAACAAATGAAAAACGTACAAAGTTTGCAAAATTGGCAGTTTCAGTCCCCCAACTTTCATAAAATCACAAAACTAGTCCCTGGTAATTCAAAATATGGAAAATTATCACCAAAGGTCCTTTTACAATCATAAGTTGTCATATTTTGTCCTTTGGTGAAAAATTGGAAAAGTTTTGGAAATTTACAAGTTCAGTCCCTATACTTTCAGATTTTGGCAGAATTGGTCCCTGGTGGGATATTTTTAGATGAAAAATCAGTTTTAGTCCTTGGAAATTCAAAATGTTCAATATTGGTCCTTGGATAAAAGATTCTCACAAAATGGCAAGTTTAACCCCTAAACTTTCAAAAATGACAATTTTGGTCCCCGGGTATTTTAATTTTGGAAAATATTAATTTTTGTCCTTATAATATTCAAATGTTATCAAAATTAACCCTGGTGGATATTTTCAAAAAATTACATGATCAGCCCCTCACTTTTGGTAATTTACATACTTGGTCCTTGTGGTGTTTTTTTAGTTACAAATCAAACGGACCCTTTATTATTCAATAAGCCCACCCCAAACCAAACCACTAATCCTAATCCAATACCCCTACCTGATCCATGAGTCCACACCAAGCCCACACAACCGGCCCACTCCCATATTTAATAAAAATCCCACTCCTTTCGTTGACCTCAGTCAAACACCCAAACACCCCAGGTTTACTGTTCATCGTCCCTAACTATCCCCTAATCCCTGGTGTTTGTCTCCCCCCCTCCTCACCTTCTCCACCAACCTTCAATTAATTCCCACACCAACCCACACCAAACCCCCTCCTCATTTAATTCTCACCAAACCCCACCCAATTCTCCCAATATCATTTTCCCGCCAAAACAGAATTTGAAAGCTGAGATCAACTCCAGCAATCCTACGGCTACAAATGAATGTGGGAAAGATAGAGAGAGAATGCAGGTCCTATAAAAGTCAAGAAAGAGGCCAGAAGAAGAGTAATTAGTGTAGTAGTAGTGTAGCTTAGGTTAGAATTGTCGTTTTAACTTAAAATTCCTTTTCCAGTTGTAATTTTTAGTTAAAAAGTATTGTAATCAGTCTTGTAAGCCTTTGGTTAACTTAATTTAATATAAATTTCTAGTTTACTCCACGAATTCAGTAGTTGCAATTTTTACTTAAAAATCTGTTTTATCTTTAATGTTATTTAAAGTTGTTGTTTGTTGGTTGTTTCAGCTCAAATAAGTCACTTATAAGCTTTTACAAGCTTCTTAATTGTTAAAGCCAGTTTCAGTTCATAACTAAAAAAAATATTTAAAAATCAAGAAAATAAGTGAAAAATATAAAAATCAGTTTTTAAGAAGACTGAAGCATGGAACAGGGATGATGTGAATGACCCTGGGATTTAGAGCTTATTGGTAAGCTATAGGTGATGTTTTGAGGTCTGGGTTACAAGTTCTCAGTCATTGGATCAAGTGTAAACCTATTTCATCTTTTTAAGTGTTTCACTATAATTGAGTCTCTAGTACTTATTTGCTGCTCAGTTGTGCTTATTTAGTCTTATCATTGCTTATTAGATAAAGTTCCATTCATAAATTAAGCTCTAATTTTAGTTTGCTCAGGTTTCATTTGTAAAACTAGTTTAAAGGAGTGTTTGGATGAATTAGATTAAGGGACTCAGAAGGTGTTGTGGTTGTTTCTTCTGGTTCAAATAGGTCACTTAGGTCCCCAATAGTATAGTTCAACTCAGTTTTTCAGTGGTATTATACAAAAAAGTCAAAGATCACATCCAAACCTCTTGGCAGTTAACTGTCAAATACAGTTGGTTCCAAATTCACCCATTTCAATGTAGAAGTTGTTGTTTTAGCTTATTCAAGTCTCATTGTAGCTTATTATTATGTTTACAGTAGAATAGAAGAGATCAAAACTCAAAAAAGTCAAGGTTTAAAGTTTTTTTTACAAAAGTCAAAAGTTAGTTGTGCAGAAAAAACCAAAACTTCAAAGAATTTATTAGAATTTTGTGTTCACTTTCAAGTTGTGAAATTTGTTTCAATATGTAGTCTACCAGCTCATATTTTGTGTCCTACCATTTCTATATATTTGTGAATTTTGTGGTAGGCCCCACAGACCTCCAAAGTTACTTGCAAGGGGAGTGTCTCCCCTGCATCAGCTGCACATCAGCCCACCACCACCACTTGGTGGTGGTTTTCTGGCCAACCCAGTGGGTCCCATGGCCCCAACCTTGTTCCTTTAACCCCCCCCCCTGGTAGGTTTGAAAGATTGACCAAGTGTTTGACCTAAAACCTCTGTGGACCCCACTGAATTCACCCATCTTCATTGTCCCATTTTCAGTTAAGTCTTCAAAAGTCAAGTGCTTATTCAAGCTTGTTAGCTTATTCAAACTACTTATGTGATTGATTCTTGTCTAAACATGTTCAAATACCTTATTTAGATCAGAATTATCAAGAGTGGGTCCCACTTAAACTAGTTTTAGCTTATTTTCCTTGTTGGTCAACAAAAGTCAACTGTTGATTCAATAAGCATTCAAAGTGCTTAATTTTGATTTATAAAAAATTTGTTTTTACAAAATTTGTGTGTTTTTAAGTATAAAATAGGTTGGTAAAAGAAAAATTCCAGAAAAACAATTTAATTTTTAAGTGATAGTTTCTATTTAATGTAAATTAAATCTTAATTTTCATTTTTAAATTTTTATTAAGAACTTGGTATTTTTATATTTTTCTTAAATTACTCTTATATTTAAGTATTTTTAGTAATTTTCTCAGATTTTTATTTTATCATTTAGTAATTTTTAGATTTAATATTAGTTTTATTAATTATTAATTAATAAATAAGTTTTAAATAGCATAATTAGTTTTTATTAAGTAAGACCCAGTTTTTATATTTTTCCTAGCTTTTATATAATGTAAAATAATTTTAGAAATTTTCTTATAATTTTTACTGTTCATTTTCTATTTTTCTTAATTTAAAATAGTTTAATTAGGTAATTAATAATTAATTAGTAATTAATTAATAGAAAAATCACAAAAAGACAAAAATACATATTTTTAATTTTAAAACTTATTTTTAGTTATTTTATAATCTTAGAAATTTTATTTTCACTTTTCTAGTATTTAATTAATATTATATTGTATTTAAGTGTAATTAGTTAATATTAAATAATTAATTAGTGTAAAAATTTATTTTCTTTTTCCAAAAATTTTCTTTTATCTTTTAGTTTGTAGAAAAGTCATTTTCACCCCCTGGGGGTTTTCAGATTTCACTTTTCACGTTTTATTTTGTACGTTTACGTTATTTAAAACGTGAACGTACGCGTTTTTAGGTTTTACACGTTTCTGATTTTTCCAACTTTCCTGTCTTATTCATATAGCTTGTTTAAGCTATTTCACTGTAGATTCCTTAGTTTAACCAATCTCAAACCCTTTTCCATCCAAATTCACCCGATCACAAGCCCATTTGAATAACCATCACACCTCGTCGGGACATAACGACCCGGGGAAACACTATACTTCCGCGGAGCATTGACTCTAGATAGTTTGAACTAGTTGACCATCACCTGGTCAATTTAGGTTGACCGTTTGGAGCCGATCAATCACCGTAAGGGTTTGGCTCAGGCTTGAAAGTGTACCACTTATCTCCCGCTTCGTCGGTACGCGTGGATGCGTAGTCCGCAAAAGCTGTTCCGGGGAGTTCCACACAATCACGAGTGTCGTGGGGACCACTACATAATTCGCATGAAGAAGTGATTTTGTTCACTTGGCTTGAAGGCTTAGGAGCTTCGTAGGATTTCATGAGAAACTTGACTTGGTCCTCAAGTTCCATGATCCTACGGTCGGGAGTGCTAGAATTGTTCGAAGGCAAAGATATTGCCTTGACCGTTTTGTTCAAATCACGGGGATCATTCCAACTTTCGTTGTCATAGAGAGCAAGATCTTCTATGAGTTCCCATGATTGTTCCGCACTTAGATCACGTAGCTTACCACCGGCCGATTGGTCAATGGCTCGCCTCGTGGAGAGATCGATATGGTCATAAAAGATTTGGACTTGGAGCCAAAGATCTATGCCATGATGAGGGACTTTTTGGAGTAAGTCCTTGAAACGAGTCCATGCTTCATAAAGAGATTCATTTTGACGTTGTTGGAACATCAAGATGTCATTTCTAAGCTTAGTAGTTCTCCCCGGTGGGAAAAATTGAGCAAGGAAACGAGTGGTGAGATCATCCCATGTGGTGATGGATCCCGCGGGTAAACGCTCAAGCCATTGACTAGCTTGATCCCGTAGAGAGAATTGGAATAGGCGTAATCGGGTTGTCTCTCTAGTTTCAACATCTAGGTCTATGGAATCTACGATTTTAAGGAAGTCCTTAAGATGTTGGTTTGGATCTTCGGAACGAAGTCCATGGAATGCACATCCGCTTTGCACCAACCGGATGGTGTCGGATCGCAAGGGGGTCACATTGGCTCCGGTGAGCTCAATGGTGTTTCGGTAGCCTTGGTGGCTAGGTCGGGAATACTCTCCTAAGGTTTGGGGCCTAAGAGGTTCTAGTGGTGGGTTTTGTTGTGGTGGGATGACGGGTTCAAAGATGTTCCCATCGTCCATGATGTCGGGTGGTGAAGAGTTACGAACAAAAACACAAAGAAATAAGATAGACTAAAGAAAACCTAAAAATAAAAATAAAATCTTACTAGAAAGGAATCTAGCAAGTAGACCTAATAAAAAGAGATTCTAACCTAGACAATAACTATTCCCCGAGCTGCGGCGCCAAAAACTTGATACGTGGGGATCACACCAGGCTTTACCTCTCAAGGGATCTCGAGAAGCTTACAACCCCCACCAGGCAGTGTACCTGATCGTTGTAGTATAGTATAGTGACAAGTACCGGGGGATTGATCGTTCAGCTAGGAATAGTGTCGCTAGGATTAGAAAACCTAAATACTAGTTCTAAAGATGAGGGATGATTATTTTTGTATTTTTATATTTTTTAGAAAGCAAGTAAATATCTCGGGTTTGAAGGATTTGGGCGGAATTAGTTGCTAGTCAACTAACCCAATACTAAAGATGCAATCAAAATAAAATACTAAAAATGAAAATAAACTAAATTAAACTAAGGTTGTGAGCAATAAGTGGAGAAGTTGTGTTTACTTAGATTTCACTACTCCCTAGATATCTTTTACACGTTAATTACTTGTTATAGTTGCATGGATGACGGATTGTATTCCTTAATACCATTCATGGGGTGGCGCACTTAATTCACCAATCCTATGAGTGCCTACTTCACTCCTATGTCGAGCCGGCTAAGAAGCTCCTAACATGGGATCATTAGAATTTACTCATGCATTAAATACAACCAATAAAACCTAGTGCACGTCAGTTCATGTTTCCTAAGACGTTCAAGCATGTTACCATTTGGAGATCTGCCAGTTTTCTTAAGCCTAACATCGAAATCATTCATCCAATACAACCATAAACAAGTAATCAACACATAATTAACATCTAGGTTTCATTAGATCCAAGCAAACACAAGATAGATCTAGCCTAGCATGATGGAATTAAGACAAGAACAAGATATAGACAACCAACACATAGACATATTGATTGAATTAAAAGAACACTTATCTCAATTACACATGAAAGGGATCAAGGGCTGAGAACCCTTGAAAACCTGTAAAATTCGTACTAAGTTCGGCCTTAGGGTTTCTCCAAAACTTCTCCTTTTTTTATGAATGAAAATTTGAAAACTATATATAGGAAATTGAGGCTGACGGCGTCAAGACCAAATTGGTGACGTCGTCATCTCGCCGCCAAAATACTCCTCGGACTGCCTTGATCTACTTTTGACGCCTCACGTTATAACATTTTCCAGGCCGTCACGCATTTTACTCTTGACGCTCTACTTCGTGACGCCTTCAATTCTGTACTGGGTCGTCATGGAAATTACTCTTGACGCCGTCAGGATTTCCTTCTTGACGCCGTCACCTACTGTTCCCAGCAAGGAAAATTAAGACTTTGGCGTTTTCTTCACTTTTATGCTCCAAAAACGTCCGAATTGCTTCCTTTTCCAGATTTCTCTCCCAAAGTACCTAAAATCACAAAAGGAACGATTTAGGGCAATATTTGATCAAATAAATTCAATTCCGGACTTAAATGACCCCCTAAAAGTGGTTCATTTTTCGCCTCATCAGATTTGCTAATTATATGATATCTAATCAACTAGATGTAAATGTATGAAACAAGTAAAGTAAAGAGTAAACGAAAGAACACAACCAAGGAGACGCCGAGATTTATAATGGTTCGACACAAAGCTCACTCTTCGTCCTACCCCACTCCCCGAGTACCGCACTCGAGAGTTTTCAATCACTATGCCAACACACTCCTTCAGGCGGAGCAATCTGTACACAAGCTTACACCAAGTTTAACTACACTAAGCGGAATGTCGAGTCCTAATCCTAGCTAGGACCAATATACACCAAGGCCCACATGGCCACACGAATAAACACTCTTATCCCACATGGATCGACACATGATCCAAGTCTTCACACGAACGAGCACTCCCGTTCACTTGAATCTACACACGATTCAAGCCTTTACACATGGATTTCACCAAGTCCAAATCTTCACACTAGAATTCCACTAAGTCCTAGCCTTCAAACAACACCCAAACTATTACAAGTCTAATCTAGATACAACACTTTTTGGACTTACACCTTCGTCTAAGTTCACCCTATCACAACTAGTCACGACTCACACACAAGTCGGATACACAATATTACAACATATACAAATGAGAGAGATGGAGGAAGAATAGAATCGTAACATTTGTTACGTTTATGTGTGGACTCAATAATACATAGATTCTTGATGACTTCGAGTGTTCTTCTCTTGCACTTTGATGTAGAGGATTAGAGAATCACTTATAAACACATACCGACTTGTTTTAGTGATCAAAGAAATAAGAAGGAAAGAACAAAAAGGTTTTGTGCCAAGAAGGTTATTTTTCTGAATGAAATAGTGCAGTATTTATAACCACCAGGAGAAGCGGGGGACGGTCCCTTAAATACGGACGGTCCTTTATCACTGGGACCATCCGCCCATTTGAAGGACCGTCCTGACAGACGCTCCCATTGTTGTCCTGACGTCGTGAAAGTTTATCTTATGAAAAACTTAACTGGTTTAGGCGGCAAATTTGGCTGTTGGAATATTTGAAATTCAAATTTATTTTCTTTAATAAAACATTTCTTTTTAATTACAAAAATACTTTTGTAAAAATGTTTTGTCACATAAAAATGTGAGGTTTGGAGAAAATAAAAACTTTGATCACTTTACTAGTGTCGGTAACGTATTTGTTCATACCTGAAGTGACGTTGTAGAAGATACGTTGAGTAAATGAGTTTTCTCTATCAAAAACTTATTAACCATAATTTTACATACCGTATTTTTATATTTTGAGATTATTAAAACATGTAGAGACAAAATAATGCAAATAACATTTTTGACATTATTTGTATTAACAAAACTGATCGCAAAACTCATCCAATTGCCCAGGTAAGTCATTAACCTGAGCCACATAATCATCAGAAAAATAGTCTTCAAGCTCATTGCCTCCACATGCCGATGAATAGTAGCTTCCCATAGGATCATTTGGCTTAAACACCTCATCATCATCACTACTAGAATCAACCACTTCACCTACCTTAGAAAATGGGTTGTCCCTTTTTGTTGAAGAAGTACTAGGATATGGATCAGTAGAAGGCTTAGTTGCCTCCACCTGCACCTTCGGTTTCATGTTACTTATAAGCTGAGCTTGTGACACCTTCCCATTATTATCAAAACCAAGAACGTCCTCATCCACTAATGACTCTAAGACACCAAAAGAATTAGAAGACTTTGCGTTCATACCAGACTTAACATTAGAAGTAGAAACCTGCGTTAGATCCTTAGGATGTATAAACTTAGTTCCATATGTCTCTCATATTTTGGAAGTGTTGATCTTAGAGGTGGCAATTTGTGCCCAAAGTGAAAAAATGGAATAATTTTGACTACTTTGTAAAAGACTTGGGCACATTTAGCCCCCTCCTTTTTTTGAAATGGGAATATTTAGCCCGTTAAAAAATTAAATGGACAGTAACGGGCACATATTTTCTCTTAATTGGAAAACATTATAATCATTTTTAAAGAAAAACTTAGGGGTGCTTGGTGGGGGGGGGGGGGTAGGGAATGGGTAAGGTATTCAAAAGGGCCCACCTCACTCATTATTTTGTGCTTGGTTAGTGAATGTAAAGGGATTGATTACCCCGTAGTAGGTAATCAACCATTATAGAGTAAATTGTGGGGGGGGGGGGGGGGGGGGTAAGGGATTGATTACCCACCTCACTCATTCATTTGTATTCCTTTTCCCTTTCTCACTTTGAACCAAGCGGGCCCTTACATATATAATATATTTAATTTTTTAAATATAAATGAAGTATTACATTTAATGAATTTATTTCGTTATTTTTGGTCTTCTATAAAGCGATTTGTATAACATGTGCTCATTTGTCCCGTGCCCGTTTAGCCCGTCCCCGTTCTAACCCATGTCTATTTTAGCCCGTGCCCATTCTAGCCCGTGCCTGTGCCCGCCCGGCCCGCCCATTTTGCCACCTCTAGTTGATCTCATATAGGGGTGAGTAAAATGGACTACGGACCGACCCAAACCGAGAAACTGGCCCGAACTGAACCTATTTCGGTATGGTCCTCGGTCCACACTTTACCAAATGTTCGGTCCTCGATCCGGTCTGGTCTTATGTACAACCGACCATTTTGCCTTTTCGGACCGGTTCGACCGAAGAACCAGACCAGACAAGACAGACCCGGATCGGACCGAACACATTCGGTCAGTCCTTGGTCCGTGGTCTTGGGCTAAATCAGTGTCGGTCCGATCCGGGTTTTCTCGGTCCGGTCCGGGTTTGACCCGATGCTCACCCCTAATCTCATATATGACTGATAATTTGTAGAGCTAAATGTTAGCGTTCAACATATGTCCGTATGCATTCCACAGCAACACACGGGTTGAAATCGTCATTTAGAACACATAACAGATTTTTATTGGCTTCGCCATATCATGCGGTAGCCTAATTTCTCGTTATAAAACATGGAAACTTATAAGTTTGCACATGACTCCATATAATTTATTTAAATTCAAGAGTAAATTACATAAATGGTCCCTGTGGTTTGTCAAAAATCTCACCTATCGTCCCTCAAACTTAAAAGTTGCATATATGGTCCCTTTCGCCTGCAAAGAATAACATGAATGGTCCTTCATTCATGTTATTCTTTGCAGGCGAAAATTTCACCTATAAGGACCATTCATACTATTCTTTGGAGGCGAAAGGGACCATATATGCAACTTTTAAGTTTGAGGGACGATAGGTGAAATTTTTGACAGACCATAGGGACCATTTATGTAATTTACTCTAAATTCAACCACTAAAGTTTTATTAATTATCTTATAATTTTTTTAAGTTTTTGTTTCATAAATTTGACACTCATATTTTTTATGTTTTTTTACTCAATCAAATTTATCAAAGTTTGACCAATATTTTATTTTATTTTATTTTTAACTTTCAATTGGCCAATGAAAATGCTCGATTTTACCACGTGTCAAAATAGTGCATCCTGATTTGCTTTAATTTTTTCTCAATAAAATTGTTTTAGCCAAATAATTGCGAAATGATCTAATTCTTTTATTATATAAAAGACTATTTTTCTCAGAAAGTCCATTTAAATGTAAACTTTGACCACATAGATATAAAATAAGGATTTTGCTATTTGTAATATTAAGTGTTACATTTAATGTTTAAAAACATGCAATTAAAAGTGATTAATTGATTTTGATTAGTTAAATTTAGGATGTGAAAGTTTACAAGTAATTTATGTCTAATAAAACTTTTATACAACTTTACTATTTATAAAACAAATTTGACTATTATTGAAAGGGTAAATTGCAAAAATGGTCCTTAACGTTCCACGAAATTGCAAAAACGGGACCGAGACAAAAAGTAGCGCAAAAAAGACACCAACGTTCCACATTTTCGCAAAATCGCCACCGAGAGGCCTTTTCCGTTAATTTTCCCTTTAAGTGCCACGTAGTTGAGGGTAGTATCATCATTTTACTGTTCATACTTATTAAATTTGCCGCCATAATCACCTCTGTGCTTAGTATCAATGTGATTAGACCTCAATGGCTAAATTTGCAAAGTAAAATCAAACCTCTACCCCCATAAACCCCCTACAACCCACATCTTCTCCACCACGACTCGAGTTGACCGGTGTAAAAAAACGATTACACAAAAAATGCAATCACCGCAAATGTCAGAAAACACAGCCATCATAACCACCACCAAAACGACAACGACCACCACCAACACACACCAAGAAACTTCAACGTTGGTGACCACAACAACTCTGACACAACCCCCACATCAAAGGCCATGTCCATGTTGTTTCTCAGAAGACACTAAGTTCTGCTACTACAACAACTACAGCACATCGCAGCCGTGTCACTTTTGCCGTAGCTGCCGCAGACACTGGACCCATGGCGACGTGCTCCGGGACATCCCTGTTGGAGGTGGTAGCCGGAAAAACACAAAAAGGAAAAACCCCATGAACCCCACCATCACTTCGGCTTATGTTACCACGTTTGATCAGCCGGAGTACCAGGACTACCAGAGTGTGATGCCGCCTCCCCAGAGCATGCTGCCGCCTACCCAGGGCCTGCCGCTGCCTCTACATGTGGATGATGCCGGTGATGTGAGTGTTCCGGATGAAGAGAATGGGTTTGTGTCGTCGTTGTTGGAGGATGCTTGTTTTGAGGAAGGTGTCTGGCCATTTTGTGGCAATTAGTGTAGTTTGTTTATTGATGTGTTAGTTTTAGTGGTTTATGTACCCCATCCTTTTGGTCCCGATCTTTTGATGAATGGTAAATGCTATGGTTGTAAATGTAACTTACCTTGATCTTTTGTTTTGGATACTCGTTATATTTGACTTTTGCACATAGGACCCAGAATTGCCCAAAATGGATCAAATTGATTGACAACCATTGAAACTAGTTAAGAACTTAAGATTACATAATCTTCCACTAAAAGACCATAGCAGAAGCATAACAATTTATTGATCTTTTGGCTAATTCGAAGTAGTTATATTTACATAGGACCCAGAATTGCCCATTTTGACAACCATGTTTGACTTTTGCACATGATTGTACATGCACCAAAATACCCAGAATTGCCCAAAATGGATCTAAAAAGAAGGCACAAAAGTAATTCGCAGGCACAAAAATACCCAAATTGACAATCAATTTTGACTTTTGCAACTAACATTATGGTTGACTTTTGCAAAAATACCCAATGGTTGACAAGCAAAACATAATAAATCAACACAACAAAACATAGATGACAGAAACATAACAAAATCATAATATATCATTAAAGTTCAAACATAACATTCATAAAAAGGATGGAAACATAAAAGGAACTCTTGATATATCATTAAAGTCCCTTGACAAATGCGTGCTTGTTGAAGAGTTTGAGCTTCGCTTCTGCCATCTTCTTCTTCAAATCCAAAAGCTCCATAACATCAGACTTTTGAAGCTTTTTCAAGAACTCCAAGCATTTGAACATCTGCACCGAGGGATGCACCAGTTCCATTTCAGAGATCATCTTGTTCCTTTGAACGACAATATCAAGCAACTCTTGATATGCCACAAACAGCTCTTTGGCATACTTGATATCACGCTCTGTCTCCCTAGTAAAAAACACCGTCATCTGGTATGGTAACTCGGTTGAGTTAGCAGCAGCAGCGAGTTCCTCAAGAAGGACAAATTGAGACATTCTTTTGCTAAATTTGATTCAAAATAGTTTTACTGTGTTTGTTTCGGGGTATAGGCTTTAAATAGGCATGGTAAGTACATGTGAAACTGTGTTTTAGGCGTGTTTGGGTAATAAATGAAAAACGTTTGGGTTACCAAGTTTTTGGCATCCCAAAATTGCCACGTTTTTTTGCTTCCATTAGATTTGATAACATGTTATGCAACCATTGAACCTAGTTAAGATTACATAACCGATACATAAACATTAATAAAGTAAACATTGTTATAAATGATCTACTAAAAGACCATAGCAGAATCACAACAATTTATTGACCTAAACATAAAAGCATAACTGTAACAATTCACATTTTTCAGGATAATTACCATTCCCGGAAAATTTCACTATTCACTTTTACTATTCATTTCTTTTCCGAAACTTTCCCGAAAGTTGATTTTTATTTGATATTCTCAAATGATAAATCATTTCCATGGCAAATTAAAAGTTTAACTTTCATAAGCTCATTTTCGTGAAAGTTATTAAGGAATTACACGTTTTAGGGTAAAACGTCAATCAGAAATTCTACGCACAACGAAATTCGATCCCGTCAGGTGACCCCACATCGGAAAAATGTTTGACACGCTCATGATTTATTTGAGAATTAATCGTGACTGAGAAAAACATGACCAAAAACTTCCCGACAGGTCACCCATGTCGGTACTACTCTCACATAAGCACGCTTAACCGAATGGGCGATTAACCGTTAGACCACGAAACGAGTTTCTAAGACGTTTTGAGTTTTCAAACTTATTAGAAAAAGTCAACATATTTTTCCCTCCTCCATTGACCAAAAATCATCCCTTGATGTTATAAGTTATTCCTTGATTTTTAGACTTACGGTTTGATGTCTAAAAGACATTTAATACCAACCGACACTAGACTGAGCCCAGTCTAGACATTATAAGTCATTTTAAATCATTTTTATCACATTAGAAAAGTAACATTTTACTTTTCTCAATTTTACGCAATATTCAGCGTTTTACGCGAATTACGCGTTTTAGACCCGTGTTTCCAGCTTCTAGCAGGGTTTTAGCACCCGATAGATCCTACCACTCATTTTATATTTTATTATGGACTATATGGACATGTTTAACAATACTTTCAAATTCCATAATTTTACGACACCCGGTTTTACGTTTTGAGGCTTAATCATTTACGATTGGCATTTCCCGGAGTCAAAACTCATCTAGTAACTTGGATAATATCATCCAAGGCACACCTCACCCTCCCTTATCCATGTGAACCGCCCTAGGAGGGGGGTTTCACACTATGTGGCTCAAACTTATGAATTTACCCTTAAAATCAACACTTATTTACAACTTGGTCACCAAGTTGTAACACTTTCCTAGCACTTTCCTAACCTCCTCATTTTTGGACTATAAATACTCCCTCCCCTCCCCTTCTTGTGCCGTGCATCCCCAAACCCCAAAACCTTTCCATCCTTTGCTTATTTCCTTCTAGTTTCATGCAAGATTCAAGTGCTAGTTCAAGGTAGAAACCCTAGATAGGTTATCATTCACCAAAACTCTTCCAATCCCTAATATACTTGGTGATTTCTCTTGAGTTTAAATCCACTCAATTCACCTCAACCTTCATCATCCATCTTTCAAGATTACAAGAGTAGAAAGATTGCATGAAGAAGTGGGTTGAAGCAAGTCTATCAATGTCCTATCCTTACATGTTAACTTCCTTTCATGTTTGAAAGCCAAAAGTTGTGAGCCAAACCCTAACTTGATTCTTGTTAAATAATCATGTTCATGTTATTTACATGTTATTCTTGCTATATTATGTCTTGTAGTTATGTCCATGATGTATAAAAGTGAGCAAAACAAGTTATTGTTATTGATTGACAAGATAAGTTACTAAAACAAGTAAACTAGTGACTTTCTTGGAAAACCACGACCAAAATGGTAAAATTATGATATTGGATCATTACAAATTACAGTAGAGGACTTAACAAGGAAACCATAGCAATTTGAACCACCCAAAACGAGTATACGAGTCAAAAGTTATGGCGATTTGAAATTACCAAAGATTTCCGGCAAAACTGCCAAATAGCTTCCTGATCAAATTTAGGTTTTGAAAGTCCCACTTCTGGTCCGATTCATCAAAAAGTTAAAACACGAAAGTTGTCCGAAACGATGTTTTCGTTCAGGAACAAAGAAGCTCGAGACCTAAAAATGCTTTCCGAGTGATAAATTTCTTCAAATTCTAAACAGCCCATTTTTAGACAAAGTCATTACATATAGGTTATGGTTTATGAAGACCAAAGGGGTCTTATGACCTATAATCAAGACCACAACCATGGCTAGAGCCAAGGTTGTGTCTCATGACCTTGGAACAAGTACCAAAGGTCATGGCTAGGCCATGACGAAATGACCAAGTAAACTTACATAGGCGTAAACATGAAACAATGAATTAGGCGATAACTTGAACAAGCAATTTGGATCTACTTCACCTAAAAGGAAACCATGAGATATTACCAAGAGAAAATGGTCATTCAAGACTTATGAAACTACCCCTAATAACAATCTTCATGTACTAATAAACTTTCCTAAGTTTATTCAAAATATCGGACAAGTAACTTTTCGGATCAAAACTTATATCTATATATTTCATCAACTACTACAATAGTAGGGAGCCTCATGTGAGGAGTTCATTATGTAAGCCGTCGAGTTGAGTTGTGGATTTACGAGTTAAAGTGTCCTGGCTCCTCGAACGCTTACTAACATGGCTTCTGAATTATGTTGGCCCGAACGGTAGTGAACGATATACCAAAACATACATGTTTCATAAATCTTTCTTTCAAAGACTTACAATATACATCATACCACATCATGGACTAGATGCAAGATATATATATTGGCACTTATTCATACACTCTACTCCGATCCTAAGTCACAACATTCTATTATAGGTTGCTCATAGAAACCTACACGATCCAACCATCACCTCCATTACTTGCTATTCTACTTAAGGTGAGTTCGTAGCCCCACTTTCTATTGTTTAACTATTTTACAAATCCATGGGGGGAATACATGCTATTATTTTTCTACTCGAACACGATGCTTTCTACTGTATGCTACCCGACGATGTTTTATTATCACTAAGTAACGATTGCCATGTTCGAAGTCCCTATATCATGAACCATTAGTCACTACCTTTAGTGAGCGCGAATATTGTGAATAGATCTATTGGGATTGACGAATCCCATTTGTGTTGAACAACGATGAGTTCACACAAATGCACTATATTTGAGATTTAGCGGTATAACGGCAAAAGTACCTTGATAGGGCTTCTATAATGCCAATTTTGTTGGTTCGATGTTAACGCTTTGGTTGTATGAGCTTAGTGAAATAAATAACGATTTTGTTTTCTAACTATGAGTGTGAGTCTATAGCTCACACTACGATTATTGTGTTCAAACGATTTAACTAAACTCTACGAATTCCACTCAACCTTTGTGTTGACCTCTCAAGCATGTATTTCAGGTTCATGACGATCAAGGATGGCACGGAAGGACACGGATACTCAAGAGGGCTATAAATTTTATTATCATTCAAAACTCATTTAATTTGTAAATGGAACCATCTGGGACCTCATTTTGTATCTCTGATATTTATACAATTTGAATGATAAATCTTTTAAAACGACTCAATTGGAGTTCGTTTTCTATTATTGTGTCTATTGTGCCGTCAAGTAACACCCAGTTCGAATTCCGCTGCATCCATGAATTGGGGGTGTTACAGATTGGTACCAGAGCCATGGTTATAGAGAAACGGGTCTAATTGAGACCTAAACTATAACTACAACTACAAGCAAAACCATTTTATAGCCTTCCGCTCTCCGTGTCTTCCATCCTCCAGACGATTATGGACTTTGTAAGCATGTTATGCTACACAAACATATAAGTATATTTATATATACATTCGAGTTATTTTCAATCATTTTATCTAAACATATCTACACATGCCTATTCTATGGCATTTCGACACAACCACATTCTCCCAACCATGTTCCTACTCCAACATTTTATATCCAAGATATTGTAACGAATTACGATGGTCTTTTCTATTTCCCGAACATTGTATGACACAATGGTCTAATCTACTTCCGCGACATTGTGATTTGTGCAATGGTCTCTCGAATTATTCCACCACCTCATCAATATCATTTCATATGATATCAAAAACTCATCACAATCTATCGATTTCCAAACAAGAAATATGAGATTTCTAAAGGACAAACTAATCCATCATCGACAAAAGTTGAACTTTCTCTACATCCATCAAAGTTTTCTTCTGAAACCTTCATTGTTAAAAGTTTGTAATTCTAGCCCAGTATAGACTGTTTTAGAATTACTTCAACTTCCTTTCCACACATATCTACCCGTACTATCTTCTATGCAATGGAATGTGAAAACATACGTTACAAGTCTCTTATGGCGGGACTTGCAACTGAATGGTTTGACATCGCCTTTGTTTAGTGGACAGTTTCCCGAAAGCAACGGACGTATCACAAGTATACCTAATTTAGGTATTTGAAAATTTTATCGAACCTTGGCTAAATATAGACTAGTCACCTATATTTAACCTAGGGACAGTGGAATATAGTCTGACTAACTATATTCGACTTAAAATTTTCAAATACTGAGAGTAGTTGTACTAGGGTTATGTTTAGGTTGATTTTCTACTTGAACTCGATAAACCACCCGAATTCTTTAAAACGATCTAGAGACACGATAGTGTTTTACCACTCAGCGAAATCTTAACACCTTATTTGTACTACCTAATTTCATTCTTGAAAGTTTTCATTTATGAGATAATCCGAACTACTATCTTGGGATAGTTATCAATTCTTCTCTTCATCCCGTAGAAGTACTATCCTGTTTAGGTCCTAAGGATACCATCCCGTCATAAACCTTTAAAATCTCTTAAGATTTTCAAAGCAAACTTGACATCTCTACCAGTATTAATGTTAAGCATACATTACACACTTCTGTTCATCAAGATATCACAACATTATCTTCATAACCGTTGGAACCACAAGCTCATAAATAGATCTTGATGCATTTTTAATGCTCAAATCATCCTTAGCTACACCACAAGCACCCTTACCAGCTTTACAAGATTGAATATTCATCTTGGAACACCAGTATCATCTCGTAAAACCCTACCTTGTAACTCACCGACTAAGTATGAATGTTGTGTAGGATGATTTGTAATTATTTGAATGGATTGGGATGCCTTTTCATTTAAATAAAGACATTGTAAATCACTAAACCATAAGTTTATATTTCCTTATATACATTGTTTGGGATGCCTCTCTATGTAAATAAAGAATTATAAACAAGTGGGCTTATTTGTATCCGAAATAACATAAGTATGAAATCAATAAACACTAGGTACAACAACCGATTACCTACTAGGCTACGATTGCAATTACTATCTCAATTCCTATTAATATTCGATTACTATATCAATTTCCTTTGATATTCGACTATTACCATACCTTTCCTACATAAAAGTATGCCTGATCCTACACCATATACTGAAACGACAAATCAAACTACACCACTGGTAATCCCAGACTATAGTCCTCATAAGTAACCACACATCTTTATCGACACCACTCCAACATATGACACACAAAGAACTTCGGGACGAAGTTCCCCGTAAGGGGTAGAGACTGTAACAATTCACATTTTTCAGGATAATTACCATTCCCGGAAAATTTCACTATTCACTTTTACTATTCATTTCTTTTCCGAAACTTTCCCGAAAGTTGATTTTTATTTGATATTCTCAAATGATAAATCATTTCCATGGCAAATTAAAAGTTTAACTTTCATAAGCTCATTTTCGTGAAAGTTATTAAGGAATTACACGTTTTAGGGTAAAACGTCAATCAGAAATTCTACGCACAACGAAATTCGATCCCGTCAGGTGACCCCACATCGGAAAAATGTTTGACACGCTCATGATTTATTTGAGAATTAATCGTGACTGAGAAAAACATGACCAAAAACTTCCCGAAAGGTCACCCATGTCGGTACTACTCTCACATAAGCACGCTTAACCGAATGGGCGATTAACCGTTAGACCACGAAACGAGTTTCTAAGACGTTTTGAGTTTTCAAACTTATTAGAAAAAGTCAACATATTTTTCCCTCCTCCATTGACCAAAAATCATCCCTTGATGTTATAAGTCATTCCTTGATTTTTAGACTTACGGTTTGATGTCTAAAAGACATTTAATACCAACCGACACTAGACTGAGCCCAGTCTAGACATTATAAGTCATTTTAAATCATTTTTATCACATTAGAAAAGTAACATTTTACTTTTCTCAATTTTACGCAATATTCAGCGTTTTACGCGAATTACGCGTTTTAGACCCGTGTTTCCAGCTTCTAGCAGGGTTTTAGCACCCGATAGATCCTACCACTCATTTTATATTTTATTATGGACTATATGGACATGTTTAACAATACTTTCAAATTCCATAATTTTACGACACCCGGTTTTACGTTTTGAGGCTTAATCATTTACGATTGGCATTTCCCGGAGTCAAAACTCATCTAGTAACTTGGATAATATCATCCAAGGCACACCTCACCCTCCCTTATCCATGTGAACCGCCCTAGGAGGGGGGTTTCACACTATGTGGCTCAAACTTATGAATTTACCCTTAAAATCAACACTTATTTACAACTTGGTCACCAAGTTGTAACACTTTCCTAGCACTTTCCTAACCTCCTCATTTTTGGACTATAAATACTCCCTCCCCTCCCCTTCTTGTGCCGTGCATCCCCAAACCCCAAAACCTTTCCATCCTTTGCTTATTTCCTTCTAGTTTCATGCAAGATTCAAGTGCTAGTTCAAGGTAGAAACCCTAGATAGGTTATCATTCACCAAAACTCTTCCAATCCCTAATATACTTGGTGATTTCTCTTGAGTTTAAATCCACTCAATTCACCTCAACCTTCATCATCCATCTTTCAAGATTACAAGAGTAGAAAGATTGCATGAAGAAGTGGGTTGAAGCAAGTCTATCAATGTCCTATCCTTACATGTTAACTTCCTTTCATGTTTGAAAGCCAAAAGTTGTGAGCCAAACCCTAACTTGATTCTTGTTAAATAATCATGTTCATGTTATTTACATGTTATTCTTGCTATATTATGTCTTGTAGTTATGTCCATGATGTATAAAAGTGAGCAAAACAAGTTATTGTTATTGATTGACAAGATAAGTTACTAAAACAAGTAAACTAGTGACTTTCTTGGAAAACCACGACCAAAATGGTAAAATTATGATATTGGATCATTACAAATTACAGTAGAGGACTTAACAAGGAAACCATAGCAATTTGAACCACCCAAAACGAGTATACGAGTCAAAAGTTATGGCGATTTGAAATTACCAAAGATTTCCGGCAAAACTGCCAAATAGCTTCCTGATCAAATTTAGGTTTTGAAAGTCCCACTTCTGGTCCGATTCATCAAAAAGTTAAAACACGAAAGTTGTCCGAAACGACGTTTTCGTTCAGGAACAAAGAAGCTCGAGACCTAAAAATGCTTTCCGAGTGATAAATTTCTTCAAATTCTAAACAGCCCATTTTTAGACAAAGTCATTACATATAGGTTATGGTTTATGAAGACCAAAGGGGTCTTATGACCTATAATCAAGACCACAACCATGGCTAGAGCCAAGGTTGTGTCTCATGACCTTGGAACAAGTACCAAAGGTCATGGCTAGGCCATGACGAAATGACCAAGTAAACTTACATAGGCGTAAACATGAAACAATGAATTAGGCGATAACTTGAACAAGCAATTTGGATCTACTTCACCTAAAAGGAAACCATGAGATATTACCAAGAGAAAATGGTCATTCAAGACTTATGAAACTACCCCTAATAACAATCTTCATGTACTAATAAACTTTCCTAAGTTTATTCAAAATATCGGACAAGTAACTTTTCGGATCAAAACTTATATCTATATATTTCATCAACTACTACAATAGTAGGGAGCCTCATGTGAGGAGTTCATTATGTAAGCCGTCGAGTTGAGTTGTGGATTTACGAGTTAAAGTGTCCTGGCTCCTCGAACGCTTACTAACATGGCTTCTGAATTATGTCGGCCCGAACGGTAGTGAACGATATACCAAAACATACATGTTTCATAAATCTTTCTTTCAAAGACTTACAATATACATCATACCACATCATGGACTAGATGCAAGATATATATATTGGCACTTATTCATACACTCTACTCCGATCCTAAGTCACAACATTCTATTATAGGTTGCTCATAGAAACCTACACGATCCAACCATCACCTCCATTACTTGCTATTCTACTTAAGGTGAGTTCGTAGCCCCACTTTCTATTGTTTAACTATTTTACAAATCCATGGGGGGAATACATGCTATTATTTTTCTACTCGAACACGATGCTTTCTACTGTATGCTACCCGACGATGTTTTATTATCACTAAGTAACGATTGCCATGTTCGAAGTCCCTATATCATGAACCATTAGTCACTACCTTTAGTGAGCGCGAATATTGTGAATAGATCTATTGGGATTGACGAATCCCATTTGTGTTGAACAACGATGAGTTCACACAAATGCACTATATTTGAGATTTAGCGGTATAACGGCAAAAGTACCTTGATAGGGCTTCTATAATGCCAATTTTGTTGGTTCGATGTTAACGCTTTGGTTGTATGAGCTTAGTGAAATAAATAACGATTTTGTTTTCTAACTATGAGTGTGAGTCTATAGCTCACACTACGATTATTGTGTTCAAACGATTTAACTAAACTCTACGAATTCCACTCAACCTTTGTGTTGACCTCTCAAGCATGTATTTCAGGTTCATGACGATCAAGGATGGCACGGAAGGACACGGATACTCAAGAGGGCTATAAATTTTATTATCATTCAAAACTCATTTAATTTGTAAATGGAACCATCTGGGACCTCATTTTGTATCTCTGATATTTATACAATTTGAATGATAAATCTTTTAAAACGACTCAATTGGAGTTCGTTTTCTATTATTGTGTCTATTGTGCCGTCAAGTAACACCCAGTTCGAATTCCGCTGCATCCATGAATTGGGGGTGTTACAATAACCATTATTTAGCATCATCCTTGGGATTCTTGTCAGCATCATCCTTGGGTTTCTTGTCAGCAGCAACCTTGGGTTTTTTGTTAGCCATCAGTCTTCGCCTCTTGATTGATCTTCCTTGGTCTTCAAACTTGTCCTCTGCGATCACTCCATCTTGCCCAACTCCATTTTTTTCAAGCACTTGAACTGGCTCATCTCCTTGTTTAGCAACCTCTTTGTCCTTAATCACATCTCCTTTAACAACTGATATACATCCCTCATTTCCAACTACTACAGCACACTGATCATCTGGTATCACAGCCACATTAGAAACTCTTTGTTCACCATTTCCAACTACTACAGCACACTGATCATCTGGTATCACAGCCATATCACAAACTCCTTGTTCACCATCTCCAACTACTTCATCACACTGCTCATCTAGAATCACATCCTCATCACGAACTCTTTGTTCACCATCAACACCATCAACATCCACAAGTGGAAGCAAACTGAAACTAGTTGGTTCAGCATAAAGAGCATACACCTCTGTTCCTTCTCCAGCTGCAACAACGTCATCAAGTTTATCCAATGCTTGATCTATTTCAGCAAACATGTCACTAATCTCTTGAGGCTCTTGAGGCTCTTGAGGCTCTTCAATCGCATGCATCTCTTCAGGTTCAGGTACATCAACTAAATGGTATGGATCACCATGCCATTCTTGAGCAACCTCTTCATAACTTGCGTCAGCATAATACGCATCATCAAAATCGAGATCATAAAAATCGAGCAAACCTGTAGACTCCTCACTTGAATCCTCCACAGTAAAGTCTTGGTCAATCTCTCCCAATAACCTTCTGAATTGAAACTCATCACTCATCCTTTTTGTATGATCTGCAATCATTTTTTCGGCATAAAATGTTGGTGGGAAGTCACTGTCAGAATCAATATCAAAAACAGGTCCAGCCTTCTCAGGTTGTCTTGTCTTATGCCACTCTTTATGTCACTCTAACAATAGTAATTTCTCACTGTTTCCAGTCTCACCATCAACACCCTTTCCAGCAGCCTCATTCATATCATCATCCACTATTTCTTCTATCACCACACCCTTGCCCTTAGTCATCATTCGATCCATCATCTCACACTCAACAATTGAAACACCGGTTTTAATATACAAATCCAATTGTGTAAATATAGGAACATACTCCACAAGTGTCTTCACATCTTCGTCAAACTTTAGTGGTAGCAAACCATCATCAGTGACTCCCCAGGTATCCTAAAGTGAGTAAACATAAGGGTACTATCCGAGTAACCTAAATCCTCTAACATTTCGCCCAATAATTCCATGGAGAAAACGTCATAGTGAATTCCGTCAAACCAATCTGTATCTCAAAAGAGATATCTTCTTCCTGGTTTTGAGGTAAATTCACCATTGTGATGGATTTGCAAAGAAAACACCTTTTCATTCAAATCTGTGGAACACATAAAACATCAATTACTTCCGACAACAATAACAAGTTTAAATGGAAAACATTAAAATGGAACAGAGTATTCTTACTATAAAGGATTCCTAAATCAGGTATCGGGGTACTGCGTGCACGATTTTGCCAAAGCTTAACCATTCTCAAGATCTTTACCTGTGAAATTAACGTTCTCCTTGGAAGAAATTGAGACCCGTATATAAAGTATTGCTCTAAAGGACTAAATTTGTAAAACAAAACACTGGCAACTGAAGTTATTGGCGGGAAAGGGGTAAAATGACGATACTACCCTCATGGACGTGACACTTAACGGGAAAACTAACGGAAAAGGCCTCTCGGTGGCGATTTTGCGAAAATTCGGAACGTTGGTATCTTTTTTGCGCTACTTTTTGTCTCGGTCCCATTTTTGCAATTTTGTAAAACGTGAAGGACCATTTTTGCAATTTACCCTTATTGAAAACTTAAAATCTCTTAGAAATAACTAAAGTTGATTCCCGAAAATACCTTTTAAAATAGTTAACTTACATAAATTTAAAATTTAAAATTACAATACATGGTTTAAACAATAATGTAGACATTTTATTAATAGAAAATTTGGAGACCTTTTTAATAACTCTTAAAATAAATATTTTAAATAAATCTTAAATGTGGCTCGTGAATGAACATATTATATACGGTTTAAACAATAATGGAGACCTTTTACTAATGAAAACTTCAAATACCTTTTGATAAAATACACGGTTTAAACAATATAAATTAACCACGGGTGTATGACTAAATAATGTCTGATGAAACTTCAAATACCTTATTAATACCCATTAATGCTTCTTCTTAAACTTTAATCTTAAAAGGTAACTTGTAATGGAAATAAAAACTTTTCTGAACAAACTTTTTTTTGTGATCTCAGATGCATTAATGCTATAAACCGTGTTTTGGGAAAACAATATATGAGGCCCAAATGCTATAAACCGTATTTAAGAAATCATCATATTAGGCCCAAATGCTATAAACCGGTTTTTAATGCCAAATAGAAGCTTTTTTTAGTTCGTTTATAGTTCTCGAAAGACACAATGTTTTATTTATTTTTATATTTAATAGTTTACAAAAAGTTATTTTAAAATCTGTATATGAACACCATAAACTTTTTCTTACTCTTGTGGTAATTCAGAATTAAGTTGTTGAAAATGATTTTAAAATACTATTGATAAAAAATGGTAACAACATCTATCACAAAATTAAGATTTTAAACATTGTTTAATTCTTAAATTTTTATCATTTTTCGTTTATAACTTATAAATTTTTTTTCTTCTCGCAATGACTACAAATTAAACTCGTAAGTGTTACGATCATACTAAAATATAAGTTCGCAAATATAATTATTTCGCGCTCTAAACCGCCATTTTAAATGAACATTTGTCTAATATTCGCAAATATAATTATTTCTCGATATAAACTGAATATTGGTAAAGTAAACTTTAAAAAGGAGGTTTTGTGTACTTGTATTTATCATTTTGGTATAAATAAAACCAATAAGCCACATTATCACGCCTGTTTTCCATAACCTCTCCTTTTTCCACCCCAATTCACATTTCCCATCACCTTTTACAAACCAAAATGTCACGAACACCACCAACAACCACCCCATCCTATTGGTGCTACCGTTGCACACGCTTCATCTCCCTCCCATCACACCACCAATCCACCCTTTGCCCACACTGCTCCACCGGCTTCATCGAATCCATCCACCCTTCCCACCCCACTCGCCCCACGCGCCACACGCGCCACCCACGCGCCCATTCACCTTTCAACCCAGTCATCCTCCTCCACAACACCACCACCACCACCACCGCCACTCCGGACTTATTTTACGAAGACGGAGCTGGCTCCGGTCTCCAGCCCTTACCAGAATCCATGTCTGAGTTTCTGATGACGTCACGTTTTGACAGGCTGCTAGATCGTTTAACGCTAAATGGTGTGGATGTAAATGTTGGGTCTGGTGCTTGTAAATCAAGTATCGAAAAAATGCCGAAAATAGAGATATTGGATTCACATATTCGAAACGAATCGCATTGTGCGGTTTGTAAAGAAGCGTTTTGTTTGAAATCTGAGGCGCGTGAGATGCCTTGTAGTCATATTTATCATAATGATTGTATTGTTCCTTGGTTAGATATTAGGAATTCTTGCCCTGTTTGTCGTTACGAATTGCCCGTAGACAGTAATAATAATAGTAATAGTAATAGTGATGAGGGGGAATTAGGAGGGGTGGGATTAACCATATGGAGATTGCCGGGTGGGGGGTTTGCGGTAGGGAGATTTGCGGGTGGGAGGAGAGGGGAGTTGCCGGTGGTGTATACGGAAATGGATGGGGGGTTTAGTAATGAGTTAGGGACGCCGAGGAGGGTTATGTGGGAGGTGAGGAGGGGTAATGGTGTGGGAGAGAGTGGGGTGAGGAGGGTTTTTAGGAATGTGGTTTCGTTTTTTGGGAGGTTAGGAGGGAGTTCGCGTAATGTTGCTGTTGGTGGTGGTGGTGGAGTGGTTACGAGGAGTAGGAGTTTGTCGAGTTCGGTTTTTGGGAGGATGAGTAGGAGGAGGAGTAGGACGTGGATTTTGGATGAACAAAATGGTATGTCTAGATGGTAGGATTGGATGGATATAAGCAGTTTTGATGGTGTTAGAGATTTCTTATCTAGACTGATTACTACTTACTGATATAAACGGCATGGAATAAGCAGTTTGCAGTTGCTTATGTCAAACTGCTTATCTGTAAGCAATCCTAAACATTCCTGTGGAATCATATTTTATGTAGAATGGAAATTAATGTTCAACTGTATAACTGTATCAATGCTACCGAAACGGAGGTTCCAAATGTGCAATGTAAATAAACGTGAGTTGAGATCAAAATTTTTTGTTGCTGTAAAAGTGTGCGTGGATAAAAGCCTATGGAACCGAGGAACTTGATGAGGGGGATGCGAAGAGAGGTTAGTTTTGCGCTATAAAATCTAAATTTAGGGTGTTTTGCTAAAAACCAAAGGCATCACCCGCCTTAATTTCCTTTCTTTGTTTGTAGATTTTGTAATTCGTTTATTAGTTACATTTCCGCTTTAAATTATCACATAATTATCTCAATTTTGTGAATTTGGATTCATTCATCAATTCAAAGTTATGATAATTTAATAGACGTGAGTACACTGTGTGACTGGTAGCTACCACATCATAAGTCCAAGAACACATTCAATACAGATGCCATAAAGTGTACTAGTTGTTGCACATATTAAAGATTGTGACACTACTTAAAGTAGTAGGTGAATTTGCCAGTCTTTTCTGTTTTTAAAGTAAAGGTTCCGCTGTCACTGATCCAATTATAAACACAAAATATTCACTGGTTTTTGGGTAATAAACAGATGAATAGTGGTAGTTGGTTATTAAGAAAAATGAGATTAGATTGTATAAATTAGGAGTGTTAATTGATGCTTGGTTTAGGTCGACATGTTAAACTCAAACACGGCCCTAGGACATAGTAACATGGACATTTTGTTCAGTTATAGGTGAGGTTAGATTGTTTCTGGGCCCTATCCTAAACATGAATTGGTATATAGTAAGCTCCACCAACCTTCTATTTTTCCAAATAATGTGGGGCTTTTTCCATTTCTTTATTTTGTCGTCCATCATTTGACGAGGTCCTTTCATGAAAAGTCTTGTGTTTGTTTTGTTGCATCAGTGAGCTAACCAAAGAGAGTCATGGGAGAGGTCACTACAAAAAGAGGGACATTTCTCTTGTTTGCATGCGCATTCATGGGTTGGATTGTGTATCACTTTAAATTTTGAATGAGCCACTTATGTGGGTATCACAGTATCACTTTTTTTTATCAGGGATTTACACAAGAAGCCATTATTGAGAGCCATTTATCATTTCACACAAATTACCTCCCATTATTTATTATCACCTCAAGTAATTGATAAGTGGTGTTGTGACTGTTGTCTGAATCGTTTAGCTCCACTTTATCTAAAATGTGGGTGGCATCTCTACTGTAGACTAGACAAAACTCAGACACCGGTTGTGATTAGGTGTAGTAATGTGCCACTTTTTCTTTACTGCCTTTTTCAAGTTACAAAAACACCAATAGCAAGCTGGGGTGGAGCATATGTGCATGTTCTGTAAATTTTGTGATTGGAGTAGTACATGTGCAATAATGTTTCTATAACAGTGGTAGATATCTTGGTTAAAACCCTGTGATTTGCTGTCAACGGCCCAACAACAGTGGTATTTGAGCAATCGTTAGAACCAACTAAGGTCAATGGTTGAGTCACGCCAAAGGTGATATGCGTGCTCCTTCTACATGTGAATAATATTTACACACATTTTTCTTCTTAAGTTGATGACTTCTCACATGGTTTTATTTTGCACTGCCAATAAACTATTATAGTTGCATATCAGCAAAGTAAAACATATAACTTAACCAAATGTGGATATGACCATCCTGTTGGTCGTATTTTCCTGACTTTTGAAAACTAGTGCGTTTTTATAACAATGGTTAGTTTCTAATACAATGATTAGTTTCTAGTCAAGGTAGCATCATGAGAAGGTTTGCTATGTGTCGAAACTAGTTATTTTTGCTCTTTAACATGTTATTAAAATTTATAGAGCAACATGTATTTTTATCACTTTCCTTCCTCTAGTTTTTCACAGAAAAAAAACAGCACCAGATATCTCACACGCGCGAGCGCTTTGATGCTAATGAGAAGCGGTGTTGTGGGGCAGGATTCCACTCCATATGTCACCCCAGTGACCCCGATTCCACCCCCTATGCTCATAAACTTGTAAAAAATGTTGCTGAGAAAGAGAATTAGATATAACAAAGATTCTCGCATTATAATTTGCGTAGAGATCAAATGGAATTAACTTATAAAAAAGGATTATACAACTTTTTTTATTTTTTTGACAATATTTCTTGTTTACTATTTGATACTCTGACCAAAAGTATGCATAGGTCATGAAAGAAGCTTTGTGTAGAGTGTAGAAAAAGATTTAAACAAAGCAACTTTGGTTGAAAAAAGAAAGAAAATGGAAATAAAAGTGAGTCACTTTGATTGAAGTTTAGCTTTTTGTTTGTGTATGTGCATTAGATTCTTGTGTAATAAAAGGTCTGTCAACTTTTGTATGGACCATGTGTGTTTTGTGTCTAACAAAGTGAAGTCGAAAATATAGGTAAGGACCACCAAGTCTTGTATTTGATCCAGTTTGCTCAAGATACAGGCTCTTTGGAGATATCAGTGCTATTTCAGAATTCCCCCAATGGTTTTTGCTTCCCTATAAATTTAACTTCTTGTGTGGATAGATATCCGATGATGACCAAAAAACAAAAAAATAAATAAATAAATAAAAAATAAAAATGCAAACTTCTATATGCATGCATGTGTAAAAAAATAATCACATGCATTGCAGTGACAGGGTCAATCTTTTTTCTAGTGAGTTCATAGAAGAGAAAATTACAAAACAAGTATTTTTTGAAAGAGTTTATACAAAAAGTTCAAAAGGTTTTGGGATATCCAAATGAGTAAGGATCGTGCACCTAATTGCCATTATGCGCAACCAACTAAGATTGCAAGGTGCAATAACTTATACGCATAGGCAAAGTTGGGTACGTATAACGGCGTCAAACTGCACCGCTTGATGCGATATATGCACGTTATAGATCCCCATCTAGCATATGACGAGAGTCCTATGGATTTATTTTTTTATTCTTTATTTCTTTTGATGGCTTGTGTGAGTGTTTGTGTGTGTGTGTTATGGCATGTGTGTAATCAAGGAATTGAAAAGTAAAAGAGGTAATTCTCTTGGTCACCCAAAGTTTATACCTTTTTTAGATTTAAAAAAAATGACTTCCCAAAATACATCAGGAGACTTAGGCGGTTTGGGCGACTTGTCCCTCACCTTTTAAATATTTACATGTGTCTCATTCAAGTGTAATAATGTTGACAAGTGTCCTCAGGAGACTTGGATGACGGCGATTTGGGCGAGTTGTACTTGCATGGGACATTTTTTTTTTTAAATTTTAGAAAGGGTATAGGCTTTGGGTGACCGTTACACATAGAGAATTACCTCAAAGCAAAAAGGGGAGGAAGAAGATGTCTTAATTTTTTATTTATTTGTTTTTTAAATAATAAAGTAATACTTTAGGTCCCTGAGTTTTCACTTAATGTAACATTTTGTCCTTTGAGTATATATTTTCTTTCAACGTAAAAGAAACTTGCATACACTAATCAAGGATAATATAAAAAGTAAGCTAATGAGTTGCAAGTCAAAAGAACCTAGTGCTCAGAGTTGTAGAGTTTGGGTTTTAAATGGGTGAATATGAAACTAGTTCTAGTCTAATGGAAAAAGAAGAGTATGGAATGTTGGTTAATGGCAATGTGGTTAGAATATGCAAAGGAGGTTCATAATTAGGAGTGTTTGGTATAAGGATTGTAGTCTAACTCGTAGTAAGGATATGTATGGTTGGTAAATTTGGTTGGAAGGCTCAATAGTCATCCTTTTGTGAGTCATGAAACATGAGACTACACAAGGATTGACTACGTGAGTAATAATTCCCATAAATTTCTATTATGTTCTGCTGATGCCTTATTTATTTTTTAATCCCATATTCATTAATGTAAGGATGAAGCTGCAGTTATGGACTTGAGTGAGAAAGGTAAGAATAGGAAATGTAGTCAGTGCAATTATAGTTATCTTATGGAATAGTATAGATCTTTTTGAGATGATGCCTTAAGTGTATTATGTCTAGTTTCTGGTTATGTGAGCAGTGGCGGAGCCAGGAGCCAAGTTTAGGGGTAGCGCAATACGAAAATTTGTTTAGGGGTAGCGAAAATTTGTTTCAGGGGTAGCGAAATCGCCAAAAAAAGGGCCAAAAATCACCAAAAATCGCTAAAATTACACTACCGGGTAAAAGTTCAGGGGTAGCGACCGCTACCCCTGGCTTACACATGCCTCCGCCCCTGTATGTGAGGATGTAGCTGCATAACTGAAACGCCGGACACTTGCAATTCTTTTACACTATTTTTACCATACGGCGTATACATCCCCGGGTGTATATAACGTATACACCTTGCTACCACACTTGCGTGCACTTTTGCTAATGACCATTTTTCGCAAATGCCAAACTAATCAAAATTGTTTCATGATCATATATGTTTACGTATAGTACGTATTGAGGGTTTGGGCTGGTCGATCGTTTGGTTTTCGGTAGGGCCCCAAGGTGTAACCAGAGTCACGAGTTGAGGTAACGCTCACGAGTTGACTAAGTTGGTTTGTGTCAGTTACCCGAGAGGATAATCGACTTGGATGTGGAGTTGCTAAGGCGGACTTGGCATATATTGCTTGAGATTAACTTGGATGTGGAGTTGCTAAGGCGGACTTGGCAAATATACAATGAAGTAGGATTGACGACTTGGATGTTTCGTCCGAAATATTCAAGCAATTTACATTGCAATGCAATGGATAAATGTGTCATATCCGAAAAACCAAACATGAGCAAACAAACAACATATGTAAACTTTGCTCACACTACTTAAAATTATCACCACAAGATAAAATACATATTTAAGAACAATACACACTATATATTATATGTATTTCATTTTCTTTGTAGCATGAATGGTTGTGTTACAAGATAATGCACTACACTTTTCTTTTTGAAATAATTTAAGTTATTAGAATTGAAAAACAACTTGTCACAATGCATAAACAAGTAAACTTCATTTTGTTTCAAATACTAGTTAAATTATGATATATAACATTGGCAAAAATCATAGAAAATAATATTTGCTTTAGAATATATAAATGTCTAGTTTTGATATCATTTGTGAATCACAATCTCGTTTAAGATAAATAATCTTAATGAGATTCATTTTTCAAGATATGCTAAGGAGCATTCATAAATCAAAGCACATTTATTAAATCAAGTAATATGTCATCAAAACCAAATAACCGGTTAATCATGAACAAAAGATTAAAACTTTGCATTTACTTTTATCTTAACATTTAACACATCTCTATTGGGATAGTGAGTAAAATATATCATGTAGACTTACCTTCATAAAAACATGGTGTTTGAGTCACATTATGCCAAGTACTAGTGAATCAAGCAAACTTCATATTTGGTACTCTTCGATAGGTGAATTTAGGAACTCAATTTCTTCTAAAAAGAGAATGACTACTGGAGAATCTATTGACTAGAAACTCAATTTAACCTAACGGTTGGATTGCTTCTATGTGAGAAGTTGGGTGTGTGTAACCCGTAAAAATGGTCGTGTTTAGCCTGAATTGAGCACCACTAGTAATAGTCTCATACTCATTCTCCAACTTGATTAAATCGCTCTTCCTAAATGTACCTAACGCTAAGCTTACTTTTATGAACTTTGCTTCTCATTAGATGATTTCATTCCTAGATTTATGGCATATCGCATATATGTTATTTCTAGATGTTTATTTGCTCCTATGTGATTTGATTGTATGCCTTTACATGATTTACTCTATATGTATCATTCATCTAGGTATATTTTTATTTCTTTTAGATCCTACACCCTTATTTCATATGAACCTTAGTGTCATTTTCCGATAGGTCATATTAGTCTCATAATATATCCGGATGAGCATGAATTTAATGGGAAGGGAAATGACACTCACTCACATATATCCTTCTACCTCACACCACCTAGAGTACCACCACTTCCTACAACCTCACATGCCACTCCCATGTTGCATGTGCAAACCTTCACCCAAGACAATTATCATGCTCCACCACCATCACCTTCCTCTGAACACTTGAAGTTCGTTGAGGAGCTAAAAGAGACTCATGAGCTTAGTGCTCTTTTAGCATTACATCTTGCTCAACGCAATTTGGATCCACCTCAATCAAGCTCACCATCATCACCACATAACATTAACCAAATTGAGAAGCATGTTAACAATTGCCCTTGTTGCATCTTCCTTCAACAACATACCATTGCTTTGAATGAGCACTTTACCTGAATTGAGTATCTTCTTACTAGATCTCAACAAACCCCATCACTTGAACAACATCAAAACCCTCAACCAACAAACCCCACTTCAAATCCACCACTCCATCCATCAAAGAATATATCAACTCATAATTATCTCCACCACCAAAAGTTATCACCACCTCATCCAAGTGAATTTCATTACGAAATGCGTCATTTCCACTTACTAGCAAGTGAAGAACACAATGAAGAAATCCAAGCTTCAAGTGTTGTCGACTCATGATCAAGTGTTGTCGACTCATCACCACCTCATTTCACATATCCACCTTCGGTCGTCAACCAACAAAACACCTAAAAATCCCATGATTCCCTATCATCCACCCTTGTCGAACGATATATTAATCCAAACCATAATTGTCAACCCTTTGTCATCACCTTCCCTTTACATTCACGCTCATCCCTCCTCATTCCCCTACATTTTCCTAGGTTCTAATCTTTGCATTAGATTCTAAATTTTCTTTTGGATTTAGGTTTTGTTTTAAAAACAATAATTGCATGTGTCATACTTTTAGTGCATATACCTAATATATCCATATATTGTTCCCCTATTAGTTTCATGCATATATCCATTATCTTCATTATATACATGTGCACTTGTCTACTAACTTTGTTTTGAAGGATTACTTCACCGCTCGATTCTTTGGTAGCCAAAACAAGTTTTGAGCATACACCAAGGGGGAGCATACACCAAGGGGGAGCATTGAGGTTGATAGGATCAAGGCTTCACTTACGATGATGCAAGCTCGCCTTTTACATTCTATCTCAAGAGTTCAAGCATTGTAGAAGTGTCATTTAGAGTCCACCTTTTTGCTTCGACAAAAGGGGGAGAAGAAGTGTAAACAAGTAACTTATACATTTTACTATAAGTTATAGTTTACATAGTTTGTCATCATCAAAAAGGGGGAGATTGTTGGCATGAATATTACGATATTTAATCTAAACATCCTCTTCATGTTTTGATGATGACAAAAATGTAAGTTACAACATATAACGTAAAGTGCTTAAGTTACTTGTGATCACAATTCATCTATGCATTCTTACGTCAACAAGCCTCGACATCTCAACGTCTCAAGTATGCTTCAACAATCACTTAAGGTATGGATAAACAAGTGTTTAATACATTTCATGATCAAAGGGGTATTTAATTAACTAATACAAAGTTTATTTAATTATATAAACTTATTATATATTTTTGAAAAACACTTTTGGTAATAAAGAAAAATGTTTTAATCATACTAAATATATAATTTCAAACTTTTAACCAAAATTAGTTAGTTTTTCACCAAATAAACTTTCCCCACTAAAAGACAGAAAATCTGGCCGTTTCAGTAGGGCGGCCCCCTTAATTATAAGGGGCGGCTCCCTTAATTTTAAGGGGACCGGCACACAATTAAGGGGACCGGCCACGCTCCCCTGTCAGATTTTGTCAGAAATTTTTCCCTATAAATACCACCTCAAACCTGGAATTTTTCCAACCTTTTGCACAAATATTTTCAGATCCAATTCTCTCTAAACATCCTTCTAAAACCCTTTGATCATAAGATTATTAATCTTTGTTTCAAGTGATCCAATCTTTCATCACTTAAAGTGCAAGAGAAGTATCCTCCCTATCATAAACCCAAAGATGTATTAGGATCTAGTTAGTGCTTATGTGAAGTTGTAAAGACATTAGTGGCTTGAAGGTGTCAAGACATTAATGCATTGAAGTTGTGAAGACATTAGTGTCTTGAAGGTGTCAAGACATTAGTGCATTGAAGTTGTGAAGACATTAGTGGCTTGAAGGTGTCAAGACATTAATGCATTGAAGTTGTGAAGACATTAGTGTCTTAAAGGTGTCAAGACATTAGTGCATTGAAGTTGCGAAGACATTAGTGGCTTGAAGGTGTCAAGACATTAATGCATTGAAGTTGTGAAGACATTAGTGCCTTGAAGGTGTCAAGACATTAGTGCATTGAAGTTGTGAAGACATTAGTGGCTTGAAGGTGTCAAGACATTAGTGCCTTGAAGGTGTGAATATACTTTTGGTGTGAAGAAGATAAGTTAGGAACTAGATTGGTGTGAAGAAGATAGGTGTGGAGTAGTTAGTTGTGAAGTAGATAGATTTGAAGAAGTTGATTGGTGTGTAGATTGGTGTGTAGATTGGTGTGTAGATTGGTGTGAAGATTGGTGTGTAAATTGGTGTGTATATTGGTGTGTACGGTTTTCTCCGCCATAAGGGAGCTTGTTGAGTAGTGAAGAAAACTCTCGAGTAGGTGACTCGGGGAGTGGAGTAGGAACAAGGAAGGTGTCCTTGTAGCCGAACCACTATAAATCATCGTGTTCGGTTTGCATGTTCTTTCTCTCATCTCTTTTCATTCATTCTTGCATTTATCGCTTTATATCTATGCTTGCCTATATGTCTTAATTGTTGCGTATATTGTTGTGATGATTGAATGTGTTTTACATAGAAGTTAATAGTGTGATAGGACATATAATTGTATGTTATGGTCAAATGGACTAATATATATATTTAACACTTCTCATGTTGAGCTTAACTTAATCGATAATTTGATACAAAACGTTTTAAGATTTTAAAAGGAAAACTTATACACATAAAGTTTGATCTATGCTTCATTCATAAAACTAAGTTTTGAAAACTAATCTAAAAGTTTACATATATAATTGATCATATTGATTATATGTTGCTTTTATACTAAAATCTAATTGAAGGTTTTTCAAACAAACAATTGAATAAATTCTAATCAACATTTTGAAACAAAGTTTTTATAAAACGAAAAAGAAGGGAAAACTATTCAACCCCCCCTTCTAGTTTTCCACAAAGGGAAATGATTTGCACACTCATTTTTTTGATTGGCACACTCCAATTTATGCATTAACCTGTTGTACTGTGTATACATCTTGCTTCAACTATTTGTACATTAGAGTGTGCAAATAAAAAATTAATGTGTGCAAATCATCTCCCAAAAAAAAAAAATGTTGCTAACAACAATGCTTTGGCCTTTTATAATTAAAACAATTATATTAATATAAAAGAAAGATATATGAAATAGTTCTAATAAAAAAGAAATATAAAATAGTTCCAGTTAATTTCAACACATAATCGTGGCTCGCAATAAATCCATACCATTTACCTTTTCCTATGTATAGACGTTAAGATCCAAAAAAAAAAAAAAAAAGGTGGGTTTATTTTGATTGATTAATTCGTGGTGGAAAAGTCGACGAAGATGATGGTGGCGGTGGTGATAACAGTGGTGGCGAAGAGGTTAAAGAAGATATGAGTTTGGGTTAATGTGTGAAAGTGGGTTTGTGTGTGTGTTTTAATGTATGTTATAGGGTGTTCGAAAATGAAATGGCGAAAAGACTATAACGAGATGTTTTTAACGATCGTTAGCGTTTTGGACCGTGAAGGAGTGAAAAACGTGATATTGGGGGATTACTGGTGCGGAACCCTAAATTTTGAGGACGACATCCGCAATTCGTCCTGACATTGGGGACAAACGGTAGTGGTGGCAATCGAGTCGTGTTCGGGTTGACCTTTTCGGGTTGGCAGGTTAGTATAACTTCTACCCAAACATGACACGTTTATTAATCGTGTTAAGATACTCAACCCTAACATACACCTGTACATCACATGTAACCCGTTTGTGACCCGTTTAAGTAAATAAGTCAAACGGTGACAAAGGTTGGCGGTTTGTCGATTCAACAAGTTTAAATCTAAATGATATCCAAATTATAATCATAATTCATTGTCATAATACATTTAATACAAATCCAACATAAAATCAAAGTTATATATTATTTTTTAGAGACTTATTTACTTAAATGGGTTCACGGGTTGACATGTTTAATACTTACTCAACCAACACATGCAGTATTTATTAAACGGGTTAAACGAGTTGAAATGTTTTTGACCGAAACATGTTTATCCTCAACCTAGACCTTTTTAACTTTATGTCAGGTTCGTTCTATTTAGCATGTCGTGTCGAGAATTGACACCCCTAACGAATGGTGTAATTTACCATTTATACGACAATAAATTTTAAATTATTAAAGCAATTTAAAAAAAAATAAAATAAAAAAAATAAAAAAATAAAAAATAAAAAAGGGTGAAAAAATAAAAATAATAAATTAAATTATTAAAATCCAAGTTGATCGATCATGGATACCTTGCTCAACCTGGCCCAAACAATTTGATATAATCCAATATGCAAGAAAATGATCTTGTGACCCGGCCCATCTTGAATAGCTGAATGCGCAAGAAATTGACTTTTCAGACACAACATGAAACTATTCTACCATGGACTTGAGAGGCGTTTTAGTATTTAGTTTAAAACGAGCGGGAGTACCCGCGCGTTGCTGCGGATATGTTGTGGTTAATATAAATTTGGAATAAAACGTTTGAAAAAAATTATTGCTGAAATGTTGTGGTTAATCTAAACTCGAAATAAAACGATTAAAAAAAATTATTTTTGTTATTAACGACTAAATTTGTAAAAGATTGATAAACGTAAGTACTATTTTTTTTAAGTTAGTCTTTTGAGACTAACTTTGAAATTAAAAATTAACCTGAGGTGGTCTAAAAATAAAATTAAAAAAAAAAAAAAAAAAGGATGAACAGTACATGCTAAAAAAAATTAAAAAATAAAACAAAAAATAAAAAATCGGATGAACAGTAACATGCTACAGTACCCCGACTCACAAAACCACTGTTTCGTCCACTGTAGCAAGCACTGTAGCTGCTACAGTCTTGCTACAGTAAACGTTCCCCCTTTTAGTATATATAATTAGGGCTGTAAACGAACCGGACGAACACGAACGGAACCTTGTTCATGTTCGTTCATTTAATTTTAACCGGACAAATAAACAGACACGGATGCTTAAACGGACAAATTTTCGTGTTCATGTTCGTTTATGTTCGTTCATTAAGACACTAAACGAACGCTAAACGAACATAAACGATCGAACATAAATGAAAATAGACAAGCAAACATAAACTTTATTGAATTCTTCACAATATATTGTTTTATAAGTGTTGTTTTGTTTAAACAAACCAAATTATAAAATTATAAAACTAAAAGGTACGATATATGAATATAAATAGATAAATAAACATAAACGAACTTTAACGAACGCAAAATCGGACGTTCACGAACATAAATGAACGGACGAGACTTTTGTTCATGTTCGTTCATTTAACTAAACGAACGTAAAATATTGTTGGTGTTCGTTCATTTAATAAACGAACGAACATAAACAAACTTTTTACCGAACGGTTCATGAAATGTTCACTGAACATTCAGTTCGTTTACAACCCTATATATAATAATGGGCGGAGGAACCCGCGCGTTGCTTCGGAAATGCCGTGCTATTTATTTATTTATTTTTTCACACCTTAGGGCTTAGGGACTAAATTGCAAAAGACTATTCTTGCTTCCACTGTGGCACTCTAAATGAACTTTGTTAATGGATTTTCCAATTCTTGTAAAAAATGTATCCTCACGAAAATTTGTAATAATCAAAATACCATTCTTTTTCGCTTTTAAAAAAAAAAAATTTACTGTAGTACTGTAGCTGCTACAGTGTTAATTTAAAAAAGGGTACTGTTTCGTCCACTGTAGCAAGCACCGGTGCTGCTACAGTAACACGTTCCCCTTTTAGTATATATAATAATAGTTACGATCATCGATTTTGAAATAACTTTTGATTATTATATCAGATGCCTTCAATTCCTCTCTTACAATGCCGGTTCGGTTATGCGTATGCCTCGCCCTTATAGTAGTTAAGTGTCTCGCCCTCCTATATATATTACATGTATCTCTTATGCTAATGTGGCGATGGATGTTGGTTGAACCATCTTGTGTTTCTTTTATTTTTCTCCTCGTTGATTTCTGTGCTGCCATCGTTCTTGTGTCTTTCCGTAATCACGTTTCCATCTGTTTTAGAATAGAGAGTTGTGTTTGTTACATTAGTTAGTTATGCTGTTAGATTCTGGTTAGAGTTAGTCATAGTTTACTTCTTACAATTTTGTTTTGTGTGAGAATTTCTAACATTGTATGTCGATCAGGAAGCATAATTTCAAATGACAAATGTCGCCCTTAATAATTGCCAATGAATTAGTTAGAGTGTGCCGAGTAATAGACAACCTACATCGTGCAGATGCGTATATTGTTTTCCCACTTTCTTTTATCTAGCTGATTCAAAGATTAATAATCGTCATCACATTTTTGGGGTGTTTCACATTGTATTTTGAAAGCAACTATCCTTTATATATAGCGTACTTCTGGTGTTTAAATTATAGTGAAACTTATTTCTGATGTTTTTGAATAAGGCTGGGTAAGGGGATTCAATCCTCTTACTTTTTCCTGCCACGTCAGCTTTCTCTCTCCAGCGACCTACTGGCGATTCACTGCCAGTAAGGGCGACCTAGTTCAGTTTTTTTTTTTTTTTTTTTTTTTTTTTTTTTTTTTTTTTACACAAACTCAAATTTCATTAATAATTAAAACGTTACATATTAATTCAAATAAAATAAAATACATTACAACACTTATTCAAATTACATTAAAACGACCAAACTAATTTGGATTATGATAATGCCAAATGTCTTCCACCAAATCGGCTTTGAGGTTAAGATGAGTTGTTTTGTTGCATATCTTCCTGGTAATTTTCAGCGATTCCTCATGCGTTCTTAAAGGGTCATAAGAACGGTGCTGCTCTGCTGGAAAGAATTCGGGAGATATCGCCCGCCCTTCGTCTTGAATTATCATATTATGTAATATGATGCATGTGTACATTATATGTCCAAGACGCTCTTTGTCAAATCTAGGGGTATTCACGGTTCGGTTAATTAACCGAAAACCGAACCGAACCGAAATAAAACCGAACCGAACTTGTTAAAACCGAACCGAACCGAATTAAAAATTCGGTTTTCGGTTTGGATATGGGTTTAGCTATCTGAACCGAAAACCGAATTTATATAAATATATATATTTTTTATATATTTATATTATTTTAAATATAAAAAATATCCATTAAAATTTAATACTAATATAAAAAAAACACTTTTTTATGCTTGAAATATTTTTTTTGCCAAAAATATATATAATTAAATTAAAAAAAATATATAAATAGTGTAACTTAAGTAAAAAATTCGGTTTTCGGTTTTGACCCATAACCGAACCGAACTTCGGTTCGGTTCTCGGTTCGGTTCGGTTATAAATATTTTCGGTTCGGTTCGGTTTTCGGTTATGACCCAAATTTTTTTTTTAACCGAACAATCCGAACCGAATAAACCGATTAACCGATAACCGAACCGATGAACACCTCTAGTCAAATCCTTTAGCCGGACGTTTAATCATTAGGAACTTCTTCTTTAGTACACCAAAAGCACGTTCCACATCTTTTCTTGCTGCTTCGTGCATCCTCTTATACAATTGACGCTTTTCATCATGCGTCCCTGGATGTTTAATGGACTTCACAATAACAGAGTATTCCGGATATATCCCATCAGCAAGATAATATCCTCGTTTATAAGGCACGTTGTTAGCAACGAATTTCACATCCGGTGCTCTCCCCATTTTGAGATCATTGAAAAGTGGTGATGCACGTAAAACATTTACATCATTATTCATCCCGGCGACACAAAAGAACGCATGCCAAATCCATAAATCTTGGGAGGCGATCGCTTCCAATAAAATGAAAGGAGTTTTCCCGTGATCACTCCTACAAAATTGAGCTTTTAAATCATGTGGGCAATTCTCCCACGGCCAATCTGTACAATCAATGCTGCCTATCAGGCCAGGAAAACCATGAACTCGATAGTGAGTCTGTCAACGTCAGTAACCGTCGGCTTTCGCAAATACTCTGTACCATATAACTCCATGATGACCTCACAAAATTTATAGAGACACTCACGAATTGTTGACACACCCATTTGCACATATTCGTCTAGCATATCAGGATTCACTCCGTATGCCAATTGACGAATTGACAAAGTAACTTTCATCAATGGAGAAATACCAAGTAAGCCCGCACAACTAGGAGTTTGTTAAAAATAAGGTGAATGATCGGTTACCTCTCGAACAATTCGTGTGAATAGTCTTCGGCTCATTCGGAAACGATCATGGAATTGTTCTTCGCCGTATGTTGGGTTAGCGCAGAAGTAAGCAGTCACTAAACGGTTATGAGCACCTAAACGATCCCTAGTAATTTGGTTTCGTGTTTCTTTAGGTTGTGACGCTTGATAAGCCTCCCAACAATCTTCCGCAAACATAAAAAGCTCGGTACTAACTTCATTTTCGTCATCCAAAGACGAATTGGCAAAAAGATATCGAAAGAATTCATGGTGTGATTGAATATAGAGAATGTTTGAAATGAAGTTTGTGAATTGGAGTGTGTTTTATGTTGTGTATTTATAAGGTATTTAAAAGATTTTTTTTTTATTGAATCTAACGGCTAAATTGTCAAAAGCAATACAAATAAGTTTTAAAATACTCGATCGACCAGGCGATTCATTTCGTGTTTTGCCAACCCTCGACCGAATACCCACAAGAAAGAAGATCGACTGGGATCGATCGACTAAGTCGATCACAACTCCCTTCTGTGCCCAGCCTTAAACAATCAATGAGAATTTGAAAAACAATAAAAATACTCACATCAATTATCCACAAATTCAAACAACGTATATAAACATTTCAAAACACATTTTGCAACCAGTTTTGTAATACTTAAGAATTTAAACAGTAAAATCATTTTCTAAAATGCAGCTAATTTAAACACTCCTTAAGTTAACTTCATGACTGGAAATACTTCAGCATTGTAGAACATGTTGCAGCGGCACACTTTTGGTGGCCTATGCTTTTTGTCCCAGAAGGCCAAAGTGGAGGCAGCATGCCCTTTTAGTCTACGGCACCGGCACTAATGAAATATTTTTGCACAATTGCTAGACACCTTTAGAGACGTTAACGAAATTAGATGCAACCAATTGAATGAGAACTGCGCGGACCAATGTCATATTTAAAAAAAGTTCTGCCAAACAATTTCAGGGCCATCCTATTGATTTGGGTGACCCGATGCGAAACTATAAATGAGGCACCGTAAATCATAAAAAGCTTAACTATTATGGAAAATTTAAAACATAATATACTTAGACATGTATAAAACTAATGGGCATACTAAATCGGAGGCCTCCTCACGTTATATTTAAAAAGGATATTTACATTCAAGTTAGACATGTATAAATACTAATGGACATATGCTAAACTAAATCGGAAGCCCCTCACAAATGGTGGTCATGTGCGACTACCCCACTTGCACATACTAATCAACATCACTGAACAATTTGATAATGTGGCAGACCATTATTGGTCTAGGTATGTTCAGCTCCAGGCCATCATCGACCCAATTAAGCGCTGATTAAAAGTTTAAATTCGTAAATGTCTTTTAAGTTGTCTTTGTCATGCAAAAATGCCTAAAAAATGAGTATTGCCTATTTGCCTTCATTTTCTCCCTACTCAGTTTAACAAAGATCATTTTTTTTTCTTTTAAATATTAAATGAGTAAAAGCCATCTATTTTTTCATCAAACAAAAAAACTCATTTTTCACGTTTTTTTCTAAAACAACATATCTTATAAAAGGTAAATCGTCAAGGTACGAAAAATAAACCATCGCGACGAGAATATTTTTATTTTTCAGTAGACGGTTACTTTGATATACTTTCGACATCTTTTATTATTGAAAATTTCTCCCAGAAAAATTACATGTGATTTGTAAAATTAACTTGACACGTGATTTGTGAAATCAGTTGTGATTTACTATTTTAAAAAATCATGTGTGATTTCGTAAGTCACATGTATAAATCACATGTGACTTTTCTGTGCAAAAATTTTGAAAAAAAAGTTAGTCAAAATTAGATAGAAGTGCCTATCTATAGAAATATAATTTAATTCTTGTCGCCGTTATATAATTAATTTCACATAACGATTAACAGTTTGCGAGATATTTTAATTTTAAAAAATAAATAAAATGGAAGTGGTTTTTTTAGCTAATTAATTATTATAAATTAATGATTAATCTAAACCATTAAATAATGGATGATGCAGATTAAATTTTTTGATATTTAGAGGACATAGCGAATTTTTATCTTATAGTCAAACCTTGAAAAGTGAAATGTTGAAAGTCAATAGTGTGAGAAATGTATAGTGTAATTAATACTATTATTAAAATACTATATTATCTAAAAGAACAATAATTTATTTACATTGTACAACCAATTAAAAGCATATATACCAAATTAAAAACAAACAATTAAAACACCTTTAGAACACAAGGAATGATAACACCTATTAACACCAAATTACCCGTCACGTCAGCGCCACATCATTTCAACAACAAATAACATAACACCAAAAAATACTCGCTAATCATAACACCAAATAACACCACCTTTTGGGAGTCACTTAAAAAAATAATTAAAAAAAAAATAACTTGGCATAACTCAAGTTATACCATAATTGCTAGAAACGTGAGTTTCCATAGTAACGTAAATAGAAATGCAGGTCTAACGCACACCACTAAGAATTGGTGTTAACGTCATAATGGCGTTGAAATTTGTACACATCGGACATTTTGGCGTTATAGCGTTATTATTCCCTGAGCTCTTACTAAAAAGTACAATAAGAATTTTTACAATGTACAATTTAAACAAGCTACAATATAATCCAAAATATAAAATAATTAAACACATTAATTATGTTATTTTTAAAACAACTTGAAATGAAAAGTACATGTTATTATCACATTATACAAATTAATAAAAACACAAAGATTCATACAAGCTAACAAGTTGATGGTACATATAGTTTTGAAAACCGGACCGGACCAACGGGTTCAACTGAGAACCGGTGTCGCCACCGATTCGGCTAACCAATAAAAGCCATCCAAAAAACGAACTAGAGAGGACCCGTTGAAACCGATACAAACTGGTGAATCAGGTTTTATCGAGATCTATTTCTCCGGTTAATCGACACAGGGTACCCGCCGCTGCAACATGCGAGTACCCTGCTATACTATATATAAAGGAAAAACTAAAAAGTAAAAAGTGAAAAATTGAAACTAAAAAAGAAATGTTGAAAACATATATTTCAAAAGAAAACTATTAATACACATCGAAAACCAGGTTGACCCGGGACGCTTCAAACCTAAAGGATTGACTCGGTTTAATTTGACCATTTTTTGACCTTACCCGTCGGGTTGACTCGGTTTAAATTGACCCATTTTTCGACCGGAACGGTTCAACCGGTTGAACCACCCGGGCCGAACCGAGTTTCAAAACATTATGTTTAATCCCCAAATCTTAAAACTTTTATTATTTTTCATTTATAACCCATGATTTTTTTTTATCCCTAAACAATATGTCGCTATAAAATCTCGTTGGTTTACATGAGTACTCGTCTAGTATCGACACACATGTACTCTTATGATCCGATCCCTATTTTTCCCGTATCTCAAAAGTAGTAATTAAGATTGTTGAATTTTCAAGGTAGATCCAATCATTGAATATATATATATATATAAATGTACGTATCTTTGACAACCACTCCTTTGTTTGTGGCTGTTCATTACATACGTTTTCTATCTCGATGAAATGAGACCTCAATATAAGTGTAAAACAAATGGGACTATATTACAAATGACAATAGAAACTTTTAGTATGGATCTTTTGATGCAAATGGTGAAATGGACAACATACCATCCTAACTACACATAAAAGAAATCCAAGCTGATTAACCACTGAGGTGGCTTAATTAGTGCCAAAAGGCTTGTGACTATCATCAATAATTTGTGTGAGATTTCAAGTTCAAAACCCGTTAGATGCAAATAATCATGAAATGTCCACGCCAACCTTTTAAAAAAAGAGCTAAGGACTTTGCGTGGTTTAAGTTTGAGTGGCGCGACATCGATGGCACCACCTCGTCTGTGGTGTGTCGGTTTGGCGACGAGGAATCTGGGGCCCATTTGACTGTTTGAATCAAGGTTGTCAGGATCGGGATCCTACCTAGGATTGTTTTCGGCTTCACAAGATCGGGATCGTAAGATCCTATGAAAATGTATATATTATTGTATAAGAGTTGTAGTTTTATACTTTTATAGAATATTTTATATGATAAATGAATTTAAATGAATGATAAAAGAAAAAACAATAAGAAACATGAGCTTCTAGTAGGATCGGATCGTTCACGATCCTACGATCCTGTGTGCGATCCTACGATTCTACAACGATCTTGCTCCCCTCGAGATAAAAACATGGGCTTGTAGTAGGATCGGATCGTTTACGATCCTACGATCCTGCGTGCGATCCTACGATCCTATACCGATCCTGATAGAATTAAGATCCTACTACGATCCTGCTCGTTTTTTATATGTAGGATCGTAGGATCGTACGATCCTACGATCAGAATCGCGATCCTGACAACCTTGGTTTGAATGTTTTTTTGCGTGTGTGTGTGAATCTTTGACAAAGGCGTGTGAGTTTGTTTGTGAGTCAATTTGACAAGTGCTAATGTGGCGTCTGTTGGGAGTGGTTTAAGCAAGTCATGGACCACAAGATCTGTTAATAGTTTTGTATAGTATAAACAAATGTAATTTTTCAAACACATTTAATCCTCCTCGATCTCTACACATGTAGATCTGCTAATGGATCTAATTTCTACTTTGGCTATAACACACGACATTGTGAAGCAAAGCAAAACTTGGTTGGGGCAGTTTTGTGAATGAGACACATTCCAGAAGACTAAAAATTTAACCTAGTGGAGTAGAATGCCAAAAAGATGCCAGACACCGCTTTATATAAAAATGAACAACAAAAAAAGGAATCTCTAACTCTTTCATCGACAAATGTATAGTAATGGCACATGTGAAAGGAAGATAATAAAGGACAGTTAGTAGCAAAAGCATCAAAGCAATTAAGGATATGTTAAGCTACGAAAAATCTGTATATTTATATATATGTTACATTAATGTCATCCTTCTTTTGTTGCATCATTGCATGTGCTGCTCTTCAAGTTGCCTACTATTTCACATGGATGTTTCCATTTGAACTTAAATCTAAAAGCACATCAAGAAGGATGAAGAAGGAAAAAACAAAAAGAAAATGAAGAATAAAAAGGTTAATGATTACCTTTTCTTCTTTCTCATGGGATGGACGAAAAAACTTCGGGTTTTTAGAACCCGAATCAGATCCATCTCTCAAGTAGAAGAAAAAGCATCATTAATTAAGCCCTAAACAGAACTACAAAATATCATGAATCTCCATGTTTTTTCCAGCATACAAGCATTGTAACGCAACGCTTGACAATGTAAAAACGTGCTTTTTGTTCTTTAGCCAAACTACCGCATTTTCTAGTAAAGTTGGCACATTTTTGTGAAGAACTTCTTGTTAGATCACTTGGAGACTTGTTCTTTTGTGATGAGCTTCTTGAAAAAATAGAATTCTTTGTTGAAAATGACCTCAAAAGAGGTGATTTTGTGGTACTTTTTTGTGACATGCTTCTTAAAAGTGACGATGATTTTGATGAATGGCTGCATGGATCTTCTTTTGATAGCTTCCATTTCTTGTCCATGCAGTTTCACTGATTTTGATATGATTTTGTGGTGTAAGAATGTGAACTTGTGAGTTGTGACTGTGAGTGAGAGTGAGTGACAATGAGAGAGAGAGATCAGATGAATGTAGAGTGGGGTGAGGTGTGATGTTGGAATGCTATATATAGAAAAATAGGGAAAAGGGTAGGTTTGAAAGTGGATGTTGACTGTGTTTTTTATTTCTTTTTATAAATCATAGAAAATAATTGATGACGCTTGCTTCTTAACCGTCTACCTGGATGAACTAAACAGGGTGAATAGTTAAATACTTAAATCAGAAACAAGCCTATTGATCTCTAGGTTATATTTGAAAAAGCTCCAATAACTAAGCCGATGAACAGTTAAATATTGAGTATTAATCTTTTGTTTAGCATTACTAGTGATGTTTAGTAGAGTAGTCTTGAAGCAACTATTAGAAGTAGTTTATTTATTTTTATTAATTACTGAGTGTTACTCTATTTGAGGTATTTTACGTTAAGTAAATTCACCAGTGAATACTATACGTAGGTCATATCAGTCAAAAGTATCGTTACTTCAATGAGACAAAGTGCATGGTACTAAAATTAATTAATAATCAATAACAAGTTTTAAAGACGACGTATTCTAATGAGATTTAACTTTGCAATTGCATGCTCTTGAAGAAGTAATGAAACTCAAGAATCTCCCTATAACTTGCAAGCTTCAAGTCTTACTACTTTTGAACTGATTTCGTAAAGATCGACCATTTCCATGTTAAAAATCATAAATTCAGTACAAGATACAATTTCTATTGATGTAATACTACAAGTTATCATATCAAAACCAAGTTTGAACTGATCATGTTTACCCTACAAAAAGGATTTACCATATTGAGGTAAGTACTATTTACCACTCTTTTATGGTAGTCTAGGGTTGCTTAAGCAGGATGTGCAACACACTTTTATGATTTTCAAATATTTGAATTTCAGTAAATCATATTGGGCAAAAGGTCGGTGCTTATTAAACAATTGCTAACTTCCTGAAGGACCGCTAACCATGGTACTTTTTCACATTTATTTATATCATAAAGTATCTTATCGTTTATTTTGTTTATTCCATTAGGCCTCTAAATGTATCATAGTAATTGTCATCATTTTCTTTTATATGTATCGAACAATTATTTTTTTTGCTATTATGTGTACTAAATTTGATTTTTGTGTTTTTTTTTTGTACTTTATGACCATTTTGCCCCTCCCATGTTAATAAATGAAGGGCAAAATGGTCATAAAGTACACAAAAATGTCCAAAAAATCAAGTTTAGTACACGGAAAAGCAAAAAAAAAAAATGTTCAATACATACAAAAAGAATAAGTGACAACTATGATACATTTTGATGCCATTAGCCCTTCCATTAATCACTAGCTTCAAAATATTTCACCCAATTCTATGTTTTTGCATTCCCATGATGTGTCTCTCACAATGCTAGCACAGTAATTTTACAAATACATACATTTACTGGTTAATTGAATCGAAAGAAACGAGATTCACTCAAATTAATGTTTTGACCACCACTTCGTGTAAGAAAAACTTGATTTAAAGCGGTAAGAAACTTTCAACCTTTTGGTTTGCTTATCAAAATGATGATGCTGCGACTAACATGTTAGTAACCTTGGCCATACTGCTTTTTCTTCTAGTATGTTGTTGACTGGCACGTGAATCCGGTAAGTAACTGTTAAAATTACTTGAAATTGAAGTTTTTAATTAATACTAGAAATAAAAGTTCGATCCAAGTTGATTACCTTGTCTATACGATTTGCCCTACTTTTACTATAGCATGCTCCTAGTCCTATCGCAACTCCACTTTTTTACTGCAGTAATTTTTGCAAAATAACTCATGAAATTACATGATTAAAGAAAATATTTAAAAACACATTGAAGAAAATGGATGAGGGGTACAGCTAGGTGAAGCATAATATTTAAGTTAAAAGGAGACAACAAGGGCAGCAGTTGAAATTGGAAAAGACAATACTCTTATGAGGATAATGAGCTGTAATTTCTATTATTCTAGATTTATAGCAGTACCATGAAACCACTAATCCATGCATATGGTTTGAACTTTGGCATGTGGTTGATCTGATTGACTCGTTATATCATTTGATTTGATTCCTTAATTTTGACTCCAAAGTCATGTTCCACAATCCTTTCTCGGTAAATAAATTGTCTATTTGTCGTTAAACTCTATCTCAAGAATTTTTTTAAAGAGAAAAGCAAAGCTGTGAAAAGTAAAGGAAAAAATGTGAAAAGAAAGCAAATGAAAATAACTTATATAAGTGTGTTCTCAAGATGACAAAATAGAAGGGGAGTGAAAGAAAGAGATGTTGTTTTACTATAATGCCCTCCTAATCTATTCTTACTTGTACAATTTTCTTTTTTTTTTTTTCTTTTTTTTTTTTTTTTTTTTTTTGAACGGTGAAATCTTACTTGTACATATTACAAGTATTAAAAACTAACGAGAGCTATTTGGTAATTTTAAGAGAAGACTAGTGTTTTCTTTCACTTTCATTCCACTTTTGGAAAGAAAGTTGTGAGGCTAGAAAGCATATCATTCACTCCACTTTCTTTTCCTCCCCTAACCAAAAAATTCTCCTGAACACCCATTTTTTTTTAGTTTTATTTACTTTCTTTTCACTTTCACTTCTTAATTATACTCTAGAACACAATGTAAGACTAGAGCTAATAGTCATCATTCATCACCTTCCACCTCAACGCAACATCCGCGTTACCTCATCATTAACTTCCCCTCACTGCCTTTCACATTTCACCCATAATGGTCACCACTCCATTCACTTTTCATTAAAATACTCACTTCATAAAAACATACCCCCCCCCCCACACACACACACACACTCACAAATCAAATAAGTTACTAATAAAAATATTTAGGAGGCCCACAAATGCACAAAAACCGAATGGTCACCTCCCTCGCCTTTCGTGTCCTTTTCTTCCCTACCTGACACATGAGCCAATCCAAGGTAGTGGGGTGGTGCGTGACCTTACTCCCTCATGAGTGAGCCATCACCATCATTACCTCTAGCCTAAGCTAGCGTAACTTGTTCCAGTGTGCAGTTGATGAGGGTAGAAGGTGTAATAATAATGTTTTCATATACGTTACATTAGTTATACGTTAGAGGATCGGGTATGGTGGCACCTAACCCGTGCCAGTATGATGTTGCACAAAAATTGGCACCGCCAGTTGCATGTTACTATACCCCCCCCCCCTTGAGTGAGTTGTTGAGCCAGTTCACTCACCCTCGCCAGTTTTTGTGTGTGTGTATGTGTATATTTTTTTTTATTATTATTTTTTTTAATGTGTGTTATGTGTGAGTTTTGGGTTTTAATTGGGTATGATGGGTCTCAAAATGAGTATTTTGGCTTGAATTACGAGGGAAGGTGTATTTTGACGTGTGAGTGAGTTGGTGAAGTGGCATTGAGATGGCACCAAAATGTGGGTTCCGGCATGCCACCATATCTATTGCTCTTAGCACTTTTCTCGATCCTTGCCAAATAAACTTGTTGATCCCATTTACTTGTAAACTTGTTTTAAAACAAAGTGTTTAGATTACAAGAATCATGTCAAGTTTTTGTTTTTATAAGACTTTAACACATAAAAATTTAAAGAACACAAAGCAATAATTTTCAGTGTTTATAATCCTTTATTTAAATAAATGAAAAGAATTATAAGGATTAGAAGGAATAAAGCTAAGCTAAACTAATCCTAATTGAATGACAATGTATAGTGATTTTCCTCGCTTACTTAAATAGATACTAGAGAGTAAATGTGTAAGTATGAACTTGGTCTCTGAATAGGTTACTGAGACAAGTTCAAGGGAGAAGTACATAAATGCTTTTGATAATACAAGAGTTAGCATTTAATTAGACATTCTCTTTTATATGCAAGCTTCGAGGTGGATATTTGTGGGGTAATAAGGACGTGCCAATCTTTGGTTAGATAGAGCACTTGACACTAAATGCTTCTATGGTTTTTTTTTTTTTAATTAATTAATTTATTTTTTTTGGAAAGACAATATATATTATATAGATAAACTAGCAAGATGCTACATAGACACAAACATAACAAACCGACCACTCTAGTTTGAAACTTACTACACCAATGAACCGATCCTCCGACCAACTATTAAACTAGAACAAATAATGGAGTATCACAAAGTGAAGATCTGACATACTTGGATACAACTCCGACCTACCAAAACCACCAAACTCAGTAACAAAAATACCTAGTAGAAAGCATGACATGGGTTCAAAACCGACCTCGACCATGACCATGAACCTGAAACATACCCGCTAAAACCTCAAACCAACGGTTTTAGACATGCAATCTGACAAATGGTGTCATTGCGAAAGGTAAGAACGAATGATTGAAGAAAAATCTTAGGGTGTACGACCACCAACTATTGAAATGCCCATATTGAAACTGTTGATCACTCAACTCATCCTTCAATGACCCACGGCCACCAACTATTGAAATGCCCATATTGAAACGATTGATCCCTCAACTCATCCTTCAATGACCCTCGGTTTATAACCTCAATCACGACCAAACCATCTCACAACCTGAATCACAACCACGACATCTCACAACTTGAATGAAATCACCATCTCGTTACTAGAATCACAACTTTACCTTCTCACTACCTGAATCACCACTACACCTTCTCACCGCATGACTAACGACCTTACCTTCTAATTACCCGACTCACAGCCTCACCTTCTCCTCACTACGTGGCTCACAACATCACCTTCTCAACATCTTCACGTCACTACTCGACTCACGACCTCACCTTCTTACTAACAAACTATTTCCTCATCTTTACCAACCCCTGACCTAAACACCTCTCGAACAAACTACACCTTTCAAACATTAAATGCTTCTATTCTTGAAATATGTCCACTCCACCTTTAGAGAAAAATATTGACAATTGTTCCCGCCAAAATATCTTCTTAGATACTTTGATTACCATGTAACCAATCTCTAAATTTTTTTGTATGATGAGGAAAACAATACGAGTTATAGACTTATTGCCATCACTCTCTGATTCTGTCATATTCTTATGGGTTCAGGATCTCTTAGTACTGAAGTCGCTGTAAGTAAAGGTCTTTGAAAACATATTTGAAGATGACTTCCTGAGTTACTTAACTCAAAGACTAATTCTACACTTAGGTTATTTTATATTCAAATCCTGTCAAATACCATTGAATTGGTCCAACACTATTAGATTTTTGAAATCTTGATTCCACATAATAGGATCGTAAAATCAAATCAGGATCTTAAGTTTATGCTATAAACTTACTTTTATAGGCGTTGTGATGTTATACAAATTATTATATTTTAATCACATGACTATATCAAGTTACTACAAAAATATTGGCCAAAAATACATGTAATAGCAATACCAATCATTGATTAAATGAATAACTAACCGTTATATCTGCTCAGATTTATGGTGTTTTTACACAATACAAAACATTGGGTTGTTGATAACATGTTTGTATAAAAAATCTAAAGACTTGATCAACTTAAAAGTTAAAGAAAGCTAACCAAATAACCAAAAAGAGGCTTTGTAGTAAAATCTTAAGATCGTAAGATCACATATCGATCCTATGATCTCCTGATCAAACGATCTTACGCCGATCCTATGTTATTTAATATCCTACTCCTGTTTTGCATGTTTTAGTAAGGTAGGGTCGCAGGATTGTGCGGTCTTATGATTAGGGTCACATTTTTGACAACCAGTGGAGAACTTAAAGAATGTTTTATTATTATTATTATTATTATTATTATTATTATTATAACTAAAAAAGGCATTCAGTAGCTTTGTATTGTTAAAGGACGTGGCGTTTTTCATCAAAGACTTAAGCATGGTAAAGTCTTTAAAGGAAAGACTTGAACACGTTACCTTCACGCCAATTGAATAATTAACTATTAAAAATATTAAAATAAACAAAACAATGAGTTTTATTGCATTGAAAAAGTGCTTTTCAAAAATTGATGTAATACAGATGCCCTAACAACCAAAACTGAAAAGTAAAACACCGGGGGTGTTCCCTTCAATTGCTGGTGCGATGTCACTCCAACAATACGTTGCGTTCTCAAGAAAACTTTTGGAAAAAAAGTAAAATGAAGGAAAGTATATGCATAAATATTTGTGTTTTTAAGATTTTTTTAAAAGAAATGAAGTAAATGAGAAGGGAGAGAAATGAAAGAGGATTTGAAAGTTTTTATACAATATGGTTTCCCCCACTTTTGAGGGAAACCACTTTTGGGCTATTAATGAGCAAAGAAAAGTCAAATTTTCAACTTTGCAAAATTTATCCTCATAAACTTGTATTGTGTGCCTCTTTCCTTCAACCTTGCTTTAAAGAAATGAAAGTCTATGATTAATTAACTAAAAGGAGTCACGACATGACTAATAGGAGAATTAATTTAGTGGATTCGCACATGAATTGCAGCAGGAAGTAAGCCCATTGGAATTTTCAAAGATAAAATCACCTATTTCATGATTTTAACAAATCGATATATTGCTTTCTTGGAACAATTCAAAAGGCATAATCTATGTAACAATTGAGAATGAATTATATGTTTGACATCATTTCTCGAAAGACATAGTTGTAAACTTGTAAATCTGTAAAGTTTCGCTTATTTTTCTATCTAGTTCATGTACACTTAAATATAGTAATCTCCTTATTCCTAATTACCATTTCTTTCCCTTTCTTTCAAACTAAAGAACACGAAGCAAAATAACATACTTCTTCCCTTTCCTGTCCCATTCCTCCCCTTGCTCACCTTTCCTCAACTACCCTTCGAAATAAATTCTTAAGAACAAAGTGTAAAAACGAAAGTTGGTGATGGATGGTTATACTTATACCCTTATCTTTAATAAGCTACCATGAGGCGTTATTGTGACGTTAAGGATGGTATAGTAATTTATCGACAAGTAAGGGTGTGTTTGATTATCACTTAATGGAATGATTAAGTGCTGATTGTCAAAAACTTAATCGGACGGATGTTTGATTAAAAAAAATGAGCGCTGAATGATAAGTAAATGCGCTGAGCGATTTTGACAATGAAGCATGCAAAATGATTAAGTGAGCACGTGGTCTTCTACAAATTCCCCAAATACCCACCACCCACGTCACCTTGGCCTTTAAAAAAAATTCACAGTCACCTTATTAGCACATGGTCTTCTATAGTTCTATCCCATTTATTCATTTTAAAAAACAATAAATAATCATTAGTTATAATTAGCATAGTGTATACTTTTTATATGTTGAACATTGAATTAGTACAAGTATTCGATCATATATATTCGTTGGTTAGATTTTACAAAGTTAATTGTGTATAATGGTCTCTTGTTTATCCGATTAATTCATGAATTTCGAGTCTGTTAGTATATAAATATAAATCGATTTATATATTCGTAATTTATATTGTTTTATAATATTTCGATAAGACTATTTATATATATTTTTTTGTTTATTCCAACATTACTTTCTTTATATTATATTTTTATTCGAGTTAATAACTTTTTTTATCAAACGGTATGTTTTGTTCAATGCAAAATCAGACAGAAGGTTAAATTGGTAATTTCAGGCAACTCGGATTGCTCATTCAGAACAAATATCAAACAACCATTTTCACACAGAATCATGTTCACTCAGTATCTTAGAATCATTCAGCAGCTTTGATTCATTCAGCGCTAAATCATTTTTTTTATCAAACAGCCCCTAAGACTTGTTTCTCTCACTTGGGAATAAGTCGGTATAACTCGTTACCATGACGATTTCGTGTTTGCTAACAACTATTCTTTGATTTCTTTCCACCCAAATTATATGAATATCTTTCTATTTTGGGTTGTCTGAACAGTTTTAACAAATCAATATGATTTCAAAAGTAGATATAACATTTTATTGGTACATAAAGATAATAGTCTCATGTTTTTTAACCTTCATAAAATTTGAAAATTAACATATAATTTATGATGGAGGGAGTAACCTTCCATTCTAGTTGTATATCATTCAACTAATAACTTTGTTTTCCGTGTTTACTAGAAGAAGAAAGAGAACTGCTTTTCAGGTTCAAAAATTTTTTGTGCTTTTACCCTTTCTTATATAAACACAAAGAATTATGCTAGAACTTAGCTTTTGCATTATTTCATCAAAAGAGAGATCAAATAATGCAAGTTTTCTGTTTGAAATTATTATGAACAGGTTAAGGTAGGACCAAACTAGTAGTCATGGTATTAAATTGGACTAGCAGTGGTACATGTTTAGAAAAGAGTGTAATGTAATGAATACGGAGTAACTAGATATGAGTGGGGAAGAAATGGCGGACATACATTGATATACAATTATACATGCATGTAAAAAAATAATAATAATAATAAAAATAAAATAAAATAAAAAAATACATGTCCTCATTGAATGATATTTGTTTGAAAAAGTTTTACATGCTTAAAAAAGTTTCAATGGTATCAATTATTGTAGTCGAATGGTCGATAGTGATACTGTTTTATGTGATATGATTTTCAAGTTCCTCAGCCATGGTTGGGGTGGGGGTAGGGTGTGGGATGAGAGTAACAACAAGGATTACAAGATTCACGTGCACATGCTGCTGTGTCAGCCAAAACTTTGAAATTGTGAGAATAAATCTGAGTTTTGACGCTAACACAGACCACAACTCTTAGTCTTACTCAAATAAATGGTTTCACATACAAATGGCATCCAATGCCATAGGTAAGAAAACAACATTTCACATCTTACATGTTAATGTATGTGGACCATTACCTTGTTTACATCTACATAGTACTCCTTCATAAAGTACTCATGCACGTTCAACGTTGTACGTTGTGTGCATGCGTGTTTGTATCCGTGTGTCTATGTGTGACTCGGGTTGAAAACACTGTGGCGAGAATTCACACTTTACTTTACCCTGCTATTCTTTTAGTTTTTCGTCGATTACCTATTGTTATATTGTGAATCGTACATGCACGATTTTTGTTTATTTTGTCAATTTTTTTATTTTGTGAATCGGGGTCAGTTTTTGTCACTAAAGTTGAAAAATGTGTCACTAGAATCCACCGAGTCAATGTGTATCACCAATCCATTAAAAAATGTCACAAAAGTGTCCTTCATGGCATACATCTAGTGACACAACAAGATCGAGTGTGGTAATATATCTTAAAACTTTTGTAACACAATGTTTTTTTTTTGGGCAAAAGGGAACAAAATGTAACACAAAGTTTTCATAAACATTAAACACAAGTTTTAACCTTTAAGTCTTTAACCCACATTTGTTAAGAGCGTCATTAAATTCGAAAATGACAGCCCTATGTGTCACTAAAACCACAATACTTTCTGTGCTTTGTGTACGAAAAGTTAAAAACTGATTGGTTTGGCCGTTTGGGAAATTGGGTGGGTTGATTTGAGTTGTAAGATTTTTCGATTAATCGGTTATTGATCCAAATTATTGGCTTGTACTCAACACACATTTTTTCCGTATTTTTTCTGAGCTTGTACCAACAAACAACATTTTGGTACTTTTGTTTTAATTAGTTGCTTACCAGAATATAATCGGACATTTTTTTAGATATCATTAATTCATTAAACTACTACTAGTATTATTTAATGACATTTGTATTAAGAGATTAGCAAACTAGTGTAAAATCACATGAGAAGAAAGTTTCGAAGATTAGAAAACTACTTCGATCACTGAGTTACCAAATGATATACTACAATAATTATTGGAGATATATCCAATCATATCATAAGAGAATAACTTGACATCACTTTAGGATGACAACCGTGTTGTTTCTTGTGTTTCTGAAGACAAACTCAGTGTGATTGGTTCAAACTCGGGAAATGAAAAGTTAAAGACAATGATAATGGCGGGGAAAATGAAAAAGAAAGAAAAGTATTCCTCCAATTTATTAGGTAATGGCCCATTACTTACTATTAGGTAATGCCGTAATGGGTCATTGCATTATAATATAAAAAACACATTTTTTTAATTATCTTTCTCATTCTTCACTCTCGTAATCTCCTACTAAGCATACCCTCATATCTATTCTTCCTAAGGATCAAATGCAGGAGCAAGGGAAGGTTGTTGAAGATTTGCACGGTTTGCCGCTACAATGGTCTCTAACAAGTTTGATGAGTGCAAGTTATGGAGATCCCACCGCGCAAATGTGCAATGTCATCCCGCGTTTGATATGCAAATCTACAAAAAAAAACTACACTAAGGAGTAAATGCTAAAACTTTAAAGATACTCTTCGAAGTCCAAATGATAGTAGTATATGTTTGGGAAGGTTCGGTTTAATATGATTAGCTTTTGTGACAAACCCAAATATAAGAGGTTAATATGTTTGGATTCATCACATAGAGAAAAGTTCTTTTGCGAACAAGTTTTTTCTACAAACAGTGGGACAAATTCCCATCATTTATCTAGTTTGATCTAATGGTAGGAATTAACCTAAGATTTAAAAATGAAACCTAAGTCCATGTTTTTTTTCATGTCCTTTTATCTTTCTTATTTATTCATTGTATTTTTCTTTTTTTTCTTTTTTCTTTTTTCCTATTTTTTTCTCCGTATCTACGCTTTTTCTTTTTCTCTTTTTTTTTCTTCCTTTTTTGTTCACTTTTTTTTCAAGCTTTTTTTTTTAATTTTTATTGTGTGTGTTTTTTTTTTTTTTTTTTTCAAGCGCTTTTTTTTTACTTTTAAAAAAATCACGTTTTTTTTTAAATTCATGTGTATTTTTTTAAAATTCATATTTTTTTCACTTTCTTACGTTTTTGTCCGTTTTCATTCGTTTTCATTAATTTTTATATGTTTTTGTCTATTTTTTTACGTTTTTGTTAATTTTTAGACGTTTTCATCTGCTTTCAGATGTTCGTCCAATTTTATACGTTTTCGTCCGTTTTATACGTTTTCGTCCATTTTTATAAGTTTTCGTCCGTTTTCAAACGTTTTTGTCCGTTTTCGTCCGTTTTATACATTCTTGTCCCTTTTTAGACGTTTTTGTCGGTTTTCGGCAGTTTTTATACGTTTTCAGACATTTTTGTCCGTTTTCGTACGTTTTCGTCTATTTTCAGATGTTTTCGTCTGCTTTCATCTGTTTTCTTACGTTTTTGTCCGTTTTCGTGCGTTTTCATACGTTTTCGTCCATTTTCATACGTTTTTAGACGTTTATGTTCGTTTTCATACTTCTCCATCTGTTTTTATACGTATTCATCTATTTTTTTACGTTTTCGTCTGTTTTCAGACGTTTTTGTCTGTTTTCGTCAGTTTTTATATGTTTTCGTCTGTTTTTATAAGATTTCGTCTGTTTTTGTTTGTTTCATATGTTAATGTTTTTGTCCGTTTTCTTTCGTTTTTATACATTGTTGTCTGTTTTTAGACGTTTTCATCTGTTTTAATGCATTTTCGGCAGTTTTTACACGTTTTCATTGGTTTCGTTCGTTTTCATACGTTTTTCTCCATTTTCGTGTGTTTACTTTCGTTTTCGTCCATTTTTTATACGTTTTCATCCGTTTTCAAACGTGTTTTTACACTTTCATACGTATTCATTTGTTTTTGTATGTTTTCTTGCGTTTCTAAATATCACAATTGACATTCTTAATATTACAAGTGATATTTAGAATAGGACGATATTAAGAATATCAATTGTGGTATTCAGAAACGTGTGAAAACGGACGAAAATGTATGAATACGGACAAAAACGTTAGAAAGTGAAAAAAACGTGAATTAGAAAAAATGTAAAATCACTTGTGATATTCTGAATATCACTTGCGATTTTCATGTTACAAAACATTTGTTGAAAATCACTTGTGATATTCAGAATATATCACTTGTGATTTTCATGCTACAAAACATTTGTTGAAAATCACTTGTGATATTCAAACACACAATGGTGTTTTAGTATTACTTGTTCAAAATGGTTTTAGTATCGTGGTTTGTTTAGTTTGCGTTAGTTAGTGGCCTGATTTGTTGTTTAGGTGTTTGTTAAGATGTGATAGCATCATCAAATGTAATGAGATTGTTAACTTTAACTGGTGTGGGATTATTTGTATGGTGAAATAACTTTAAAACTAGAGGAGAGTTGATTTACCTCATAACTTTTATAGTTTTATATTTCATCCAAGTAGCAGTTTTCTTTTATATAAGATCAATAATACATTTTATCGCCGCTACATTACACGACGCTATCACATCTTAACAAACACATAAACATCAAATCAACTTTTTTTCGTCTATTTTTGTACATTTTTATATAAAAACGAAAGAAAACGTATGAAAACGAAAAAAAAACAGAAGAAAACGTAAGAAAGTGAAAAAACGTGAATTAAAAAAAATGTGAAAATCACTTATAATATTCTGAATAACACTTGTAATTTTCTGAATATCACTTTTGATATTCAGAATATCACTTGTGATTTTCAGAATATCACTTGTGATTTTCATGTTACAAAACATTAGTTGAACATCACTTGTGATATTCAGAATATCACTTGTGATTTTCTGAATCGCACTTGTATTTTTCTGAATATCACAAGTGATTTTCAACTAATGTTTTGTAACATGAAAATCACAAGTGATAATCTGAATATCACAAGTGATATTCAGAAAATTACAAGTGATATTCACGTTACAAAACGTTAGTTGAAAATAACGTGTGATATTTAGAATATCACTTGTGATTTTTATGTTACAAAATATTAGTTGAAAATCACTTGTGATATTTGGAATATCACTTGTAATATTTAGAATATCACTTGTGATTTTCTGAATATCACTTGTGAATTTCATGTTACAGAACAATTGTTGAAAATCATTTGTGATATTCAGAATATCACTTGTGATATTCAGAGTGATGTTCAAAATATAACTTTTGAAAAAAAGTGAATTAAAAAAAGCGTGAAATCATTTGTAATATTCTGAATATCACTTGTGTTTTATATTCAGAATATCACTTTTGATATTCAGAATATCACTTGCGATATTCAGAATATCACTTGCGATATTCTGAATATCACTTGCGATTTTCATGTCACAGAACATTTGTTGAAAGTCACTTGTGATATTCAGAATATCACTTGCGATATTCAGATATCACTTGCAATATTTTGAATATCACTTGCGATATTCTGAATATCACTTGCGATTTTCATGTTACAGAATGTTAAAAATCACTTGTGATATTCAGAATATCGCGAGTGATATTCAATATCACTCACAATATTCTGAATATCACAAGTGATATTCTGATAATCACAGTATATCACTTGTGATATTCAGAAAGGTATGAAAACGTCTGAAAACATTTAAAAACGGTCGAAAACGTATGAAAACAGACAAAAACATATGAAAACAGACGAAAACGTATACAAACGGACGAAACGTATGAAAATGAATGAAAATGGACGAAAACAGATGAAAACGTATCGGTCGTAAAACGTATAAAAACGGATGAAAATAGACGAAAAAGTAAGAAAATAGATGAATATGTATGAAGACGGACGAAAACGTATGAAAACGTGCGAAAACGTAAGAAAACGGACGAATATGTATGAAAACTGACAAAACCTATGAAAATAGATGAATATTTATGAAAACGGACGAATATGTCTAAAAACGGATGAAAAAGTTAGAAAGTGAAAAAACGTGAATTAAATTAAAAAAATATGTGAATTAAAAAAAATACTCGTAAATTTAAAATAAAAAGGTGTATTTTCTTTTAAAAGAATGAAAAAAAGTGAAATTAAAAAAAAAAAAAAAAAAAAAAAGAAAACATGAAAAATAAATAAAAAATAAATAAAACGTGATTTTTTTTTAAATAATAGAAAAAAAAGACAAAAAGAAGGAAAAAATGCAAAAAAAATGCAAGAAAAAAAAACGTAAATAGGAAGGGAAAAAAAAGACAAAAAAAGAAAAAATAAAATAAAAATAAAAATGAATAAAAAGAAAGACAAAAGGACAATAAAAAAAAACATGAACTTAGGTTGTCTATTAAATTTTAGGTTAATCTCCACCATTAGATCAAATTAGATGAATGGTGGGGATTTGTCCCTCAGTTTATAACAAAAACTTAGTATGTAAAATAACTCACCTCTCATCACATATTAGATTTGTAAGTTTAAGTTTAAATGTTACATTCGTATGTATTAAAATAATCATCATTATTTATTTTTCTGTAGTTCTGACTTTAATTTTGTATTTGTTTTAGTACAAAAGTTATTAGAAAAAGAGAACCATGTAAGAACGTTGCAAAAATGTCTGACTTTTTATGCTAAATGTAAAAGCTTAAGTCATTGGATTCGTAATTACTATTTTAAAAATATGAACATATCGTAATTTTAATATTTTGATATAATACAGTTTCTCTCATATTTTATTTAAAAACAGTACTTCTTTGCAGTTAACTCGTTCAACAAGATATGGTCTCCTGTTATACGGTACAAGTGCATACAGCTAATGTAGAACATTAATATACGCGAGTACTATATGTGAATGTCACATGGTGTTTTTTGGTAAGTTGAATGTTTTCTTTAAGAATCTTTTGACTGAATTGATGATGGAAGCTGTTCACAAAGATGATTTTGACCGGTCAACCTTATGCTTAAAACTGTTTGATAGCGGAAAAAAAACAATTGATATAAAAAAACTATACGGTTATTAGGCTTGTTGTAATGACGACTCAACCAAAGGTCGATTTAGCTACAGAGACGCGTCCCCCCTACGAGATGCACATGGAAAACGTCTCCCCTCCATTTTGACTATCTTGATTGGGTCCAAGCAATCGAATAAAATAGGTGAAAAAAGTGAGCCAATGGCTAGTTTATTGCACCGTTAGGGTTAGGGTGTTTGTTATATATATATTTTTTTAAATAAATAATAAACTTATCTTATAAATACATAAATACTTCTTTAGTTTTATACATGCTTCGAACTTAAATTTTTATATACACACTTTAATTTCTCAACGCAAATAAATAAATTCCGATCAATTTTTTTTTACAAATACAGATGAAGAAGATGAACTTAATAGTCTAACCTTAGAATTTTTAAAAGACGTTGTCTGCTTATTCAGTCCACTTCTTCAATCCCCAATACCCACCACGAGCTCCGGTAGATAGAGATTGTTACGGTGCTTATGATCGTCTAGTGGCGGCTTACTTCGCTGGAAACCCAATGTATGACGCACATACATTTCGTAAGTGGTTCCTAAATAGTCGATCACTTTTCACACGCATTATTCGGGAATTGACTTATAACGTGCCTTATTTTCAATAAGGTGTTGATTGTACGAGAAAAGTTAGCATTTCTCCGTTGATGAAATGTGCCCTTGCAATTCGTCAATTAACATACAACACCGTTACTGATGCTCTAAAAGAATATCTACAAATTGGTGATAAAACTTCTTATAATTCTCTCAACACTTACTGTAACGAGGTGACTTATATCGAAAGGAATATTTGCGAAGGCCTACTAATACCAATGTCAAAAAACTACATGCCTTTCACGAGGAGAAACATGGGTTTCTTGGGATGTTAGGAAGCAGTGATTGTACGGATTGGCCATGGGCTCAATGTCCATATGCATATCATGCTCAATTCTGTATGAGTGATCACTGGTCAGATCTATTCATTTTATTGGAAATGATTGCCTCACAAGACTTATAGATTTGATATGCATTATTTGGTGTTGTTGGGTCGAACAACGACATCAACGTTATACGTCAATCGCCTATTTTCAACAATCTCAAAGACAAGAAAGCACAAGAAGTTCAATCGACGTGACTTATAAATGGGGATATTATCTAGTTGACGGAATATATCCTGAATGGTCTGTTCTTATTAAGTTTATTTTATAGCCAGACTCAAACGATACAAAGCGAATAAGATATAAGCAAGCTTATGAAGCAGCAAAAAAAACAATGTGGCACGAGCGTTTGGTGTGCTACTCTTCAGAAAATAACGGATATGATATAAACATGCATCATATTACATAATATGATTTTAAAAGACAAAGGAAAGTCATCTCACCCGACTTTTATCCGGATGAGCAACATCGTGAAGATGATCCGAAGAACTCATCTCTAAGTCTTAAAGCCGATTTAAGTCTTAAAGATATCCACTGCCAGCGAACTAATCTAAGTCTTAAACTAGATTTAGTGGAACACATTTGATGAACAAATAAATGCTAATTTTATTATAATGTTTTTCATTTTATTTAAATTATTATGTAATGTTTTTTTTAAATTAATGAAATTTTAATTTAAAAAAAATGTTAGGTCACCTATAATGACACTATAATGGGCATTTGATCATGCGTTTGGCTTTAGAGAAAGAACCTGAGATAGCATGGTCATCTGGTCATTTATAAGGTCACCATTACTGCTATAGTTTTTGAAAAAGTATAGCAAAAGACAATTTTACCTTCGCCATTCTTATTCCATTTGGAGTAAATAATAATTTTTATAGAATAATATGGTAAAGCTAAACAATTACAATTTCTATTTTTAGTAGTAAATGTTTATTTTAAGACATCTCAAATAGAAAGTCGACAATTATTATTATTATTATTATTATTATTATTATTATTATTATTATTATTATTATTATTATTATTATTATTATTATTATTACATCACTTTATTAGAAAATTATAGGATTTACAAGAAATTAGTGAGAAGTCGAGAAACTATCTGGGCTTCCACTCCTCTAGCTATAGCAAAACAAATCCTACTAAAAATATAGGTAGCAGCACGTGCACCAATGTCTTGAGTAACAGAGAAATTCCGGATCCGCTTCAGCAAAGTCACCGCATGCTTCTCAAGTTCCCTAAAAGAAGATAATGAGAAGGGAAGAAACTCATATCCAATTTTCACGCATTTAGCCCCATACTTGATGCATTTACGTTGCGCGGCCTCAATCACCGCATGACCGGGTACAAAATCAACTATACCAGATTGCTTCAATGGCGATGACTGATGAGATCAAATAAGTACATTTTATTAGTGATTGGCTCTAAACTGTCAACCTAAATTGACCAGGTGATGGTCAACCAATTCAAACTGCTTAGAGTCAATGCTCCGCGGAATATAGTGGTTTCCCCAGGTCGTTATGTCCCGACGAGGTGTGATGGTTATAAAACGGATCTGTGATCGGGTGAATCTGGATAGAAAAGGGTTGTGAGTTATTAAGCTAAGGAATCTTCAAGGAAATAACTTAAACAAGCTATATGAACAAGACTGGAAGTTTGGAAAAACCAGAAACGTTTAAAACTTAAAACGCGTACGTTTACGTTTAAAATAACGTAGACGTACAAAATAAAACGTGAAAACTGAAATCTGAAAACCCACAGGGGTTGAAAATGACTTTTTTAGAAACTTAAGGGTAAAAAAAAAATTTAGAAAAAGAAAAATAATTTTTACACTATTTAATTATTTAATATTAATTAATTACTTATTAATACTAATTATTAATATTTAAAATACTTAAATACAATATAATATTAATTTAATACTAGAAAAATGAGAATAAAATTTCTAAAATTATGAAATAACTAAAAATAAGTTTTAAAATTAAAAATATGTATTTTTGTCTTTTTGGATTTTTCTATTAATTAATTACTTATTAAATATTAATTATCTAATTAAACTATTTTAAATTATTAAAAATACTAAATGAACAGTAAAAATTATAAGAAAATTTCTAAAAATGTTTTATAACATATAAAAGCTAGGAAAAATATAAAAACTATGTCTTACTTAATAAAAACTAATTATGCTATTTAAAACTTAATTATTAATTAATTACTAATAAAACTAATATTAATTCTAATAAATACTAAATAACAAAATAAAAATCTGAGAAAATTACCAAAAATACTTTAATATGAAAGGAATTTAAGAAAAATATAAAAAGGCTAAGTTCTTAATAAAAATATAAAAATGAAAATTAAAATTAAAATTATATTAAATAGAAACTATCACTTAAAATTAAATTGGTTTTTCTTGATTTTTCTTTTAGAAAACTATTTTATAACTAAAAATAAAAAACTTTTATAAAAACAAAAGTTGTGGAACTAAAAAATAAGCTGATTATTAAACAAAAAACCAAACAGTCGACTTATGTTGACCAAGGGAGGAAATGAGCTCAAACCAGCTTGTGTGGGACCCACAATGATTAATCCTGGTCTAAATAAGTTAAATGAACATATTTAAGCAAGAGTCAACCAAGAAATCCCACAGAATAAGCTAATAAGCAAAACTTTAGCACTTTGAAACTTGAGACTTAACTGAAATTGGGACAGCTTTGGGGAGTTGATTCAGGTGGGTCCCAGGGCTTTTAAGGTCAAATGGTTGGTCAAAGATTGAACCCTTCTAGGAGGGGGTAGAAGGGACCAAAATTTGGGCAATGTGGAACACTGTAGAGGCCAGAAATCACCACCAAAGTGGTGGTGATGGTGGTGTTAACTGCTGATGCAGGGGAGTGATGCCCCCTGCTAGTGACTTTGAGTTTAAGTGGACCCCACAATAAAAAGTCACAAAAATCAAGTGAAGCTAGGAACTCAAAGATGAGCAGGTAGACTATGATTAGGAACCAATTTCAAGCCTAGAAACCTTATACAAAATTCAAAACAATTTTCTCAATATTTGGAAAAACTGAGTTCATACCAATTTGACTTTTAAGAAAATGAGCTTGTGTTGACTTTTTTGAAGTTTGATCTTAATCCACAGACTGAATATGATGTATTAAGCTGAAAGTAAGCTACATTAGGCTAAACCTACAATTTATAAGCTAATGTCATGGATTTGAGGTCCCCAAACCCATCACAGTTAACTGTGAGGGAAATTTGTTATGATTTTCACTTTTTCACTAGTGAGACTCCAATATTACACTACTTACTACTTTAATATTACCCTAGGAGTGTGAACAAACTAAATGTGACCCATGATAATCATCATAACTCAGTATAGCAGGCTGCACCAAACACTCCCTTAACAAAACTGTTATGCAATTTCAACTAGATACAAGCAAGTTTAAGGGAAGTATAAAACAGAGAAGCTACAATAAGCAATAAATAAAGGTAATAAGCTAGGAAGATAACTAATAAGCTACTGAAAAAGGGAAATGCAAAAATATACCTTACTTGAAAATGGGATGCAATAGGTAATGGCTGTGTGAATGAAGGAGATAAGCTCAGATAAGCTATGAGAGAGCTTACTGAGCTTATCCAAGTGATATGTGAGCTAATACAAACCAAGTTCAACAGCTTTCAACACTTAACAATAATTTAGAATTTTTAAATTGAAAACACAAACATGAAATTCAAAACTGCAACTTTTAAATTAAAGGTTGGAATGAGTTTCTGATACACTTAGAACAGTAAATACAAAGCTCTTAAATTAAAGATTACGATAAAAACAGACAATTGAGCTAATTTGATTTTTTACTAAACTACTCTAATTATTCTACCCTAACTACTGCTCCATCTTCACTTTTTTCTTCACTTTTATAGGATGAGGTGAGTCCCCACAGCTTTCCCACTCCTGTTTGAAACCATTGGATCCCTTGAAATTAATATTGGCCGTTGAGGCCACTTTTGGCGGGAAAATGGGGTTTGGCAGAATTTGGTGGAGTTTGGTGAGAATTAAATGAGGAGGGGGGGGGGGGGTTGGTTGGGTATAGGTGAAGAGTTATTAATGAGGGTGTCTTGGTTTGGTGAAAAGTTGAGAGGAGGGGGGAGACCAGGGAGCGGGAAAGGTGAGAGGAAGGAGATGGTGGTGTTGGTTTGACCTGGTCAACGACCAGGGGTGGACTTTTTGACCGGGGTGGTGTTGGGTTATTAGTTTAGGACTGGGCTTGTGGTGGGCGTAGGATAAAGGTGGGTGGATTGGGTTTGTGTTGCTAGATCAGATCTGGTTTTTGGGTTAATAATACACAAGGTCCGTTTGGTTGTAGATATCAAAAACACAAGGACCATATTTGTATATTATGAAAAGTTTGGGGACCTGAATTGCAACTTTCCAACATTTATTACAAGGACCAATATTGACAAGCTTGAAAATTATAAGGACCAAAATTACAATTTTCCAAAATTTGAACCCTGAGGACCAAAATTGTCATTTTTTAAAGTTTAGGGGTTAAACTTGCCATTTTGTAAAAACTTTTATCCAAGGATCATTATTGAACATTTTTAAATTTCCAAGGACTTAAGTTGACTTTTCTTTGAAATAATTTGACAAGGAACTAATTTTGACAATCTTTGAAAGTACAGGGACTGAACTTGTAATTTTCCAAAACTTTTGAGTTTTTTCACCAAAGGACAAAATATGACAACTTATGATTGTAAAAGGACCTTTGGTGATAATTTTCCATATTTTGAATGACCAGGGACTAGTTTTGTCATTTCATGAAAGTTGGGGGACTGAAACTGCCAATTTTGCAAACTTTGTACGTTTTTCATCTGTTTTTACTCATTTTGCATCTAAAACATATAAAACACAATTTTGAAATATTTTTAGTATTTCGATGCATTACTGAGTGTTTTTGTATATTTTTTTGCAGTTCAGATTGACAAAAAATGATGAGTGTTTGGGCAATCATCAATTAGCATCATTTATCATATTTAATTGACTTGTTTATATTGTTTTGTATGAGAATTGGTGCTTTAATGTTTATTTTAGTGATTCTCAGGTAAAAATAAGCAATTGGTGAAAGTTAATGATATTGGACGAATTATGGAGCTAAATGATCAAGATTTGAAAAGTCTACTGAAATTCAAGAGATGCGTCGTATCACTCTCAACATATACGCCGCAACATCATACTTAGATGAATTCGAAGACCATTGCATGACTTTGAAGAATGCGCCGCATCTAATTTTAACATGCGCCGCATATGAAACTTTGGTCAACGAAAGATAAACAACTTGTTCTACTCCAAATACGCCGCATCTCATTTACAACATGCGGCGCATCAGCTAAAGACTTCACCAGATACTATCCAAGACGTTAAAGAACATGTGCCGCATAGAGAAACAAGTTACGCCGCATCTTTAGGCGGTGTACGAATATTTCAGAATATAATAATCTTGGACCCCACGCGAAGTTAAGTAGATTCGCCGCATCTGTCATCAACATGCGCCGCATCGATCCCTCAGACAGATACTATAAATAACCCATGACAGATACGAGTTTGTGTGGAATAAAACCCTAAGGAGACGAATTCAGTCAAAGAAGCATCACAAGACAGGCCTCAAATGAAGATCTTAGAGCCGTAAGAAGGTCCTGCATGTGTATAATTCATTAAGTAGTTTTATTAATTGTATTAGTAAGCTTTAATCCATTAGAATTGATTGGCTTGTGGCCACCATACTGCTCCCCTTAAAATTACTTTCCCATCGATTAAAGTTTATATGATGATGTTTTTTGTGACTTTTATTTGTGCATTGATAACCTCTCTGTTTAGTTGAGTCTTCTGGGCTACCATACATGTTCCTCGCCTGGTTATCTAGTGTCTAGAAGGTAGGATAAATATAAGTAATCATTAAGAGTTTACTCGCCGATAATTAGGATCCAACGAGACAGATTAGATTACGATACTCATTATATAAAACTAGCAATAAAACAAGTGACAAGCTGCTTAATTATAAGGACATATCTTCTTACGTGTTTCTATTATCTATCTGTGTACGTGATTGCTATTCACTGATTCGTTCTCATTAGTTTTACTTTTATTGTTTAATTAAATCTGTGTTAGTCTCTCAGGCTAAACCCCTGTTTATTAGATTATGATTATAAAACTAACTTAGATATTAAAATACTGATTAAATCAACTAGATATTACGTTTCATTTTAGTGTTCGACACTCTACTTACCACTATATACATATTGATCGGGTACACTGCTCGTTAAGTGTGTGTGTTAGTAATAAGTTGGCTAAATATAAATTTAAAACTTGAACAGGATTAAACACCCTATGCTACACTGACAGTACACAATGCATCAATGACCCTGTCAGATCGACACATACATCAAGCCCTCCGTCCCACGAATAGAGCTACATATCGGCTGGACGTAAGGGTTGGTCCCTTTCTCCAATAAGCCTGATGTCAACTTATTTACGAGCTGAAATCCCTGACCGAGAACAGATGTCAACAAGGGTATCACGCATAATGTTATGCCGATGTTTAATACCAATGATACCAGCGTACGATACAACATGGTCCCCATAAATATCCCCTGTAAAGACCCTGGAACAAGCTAAGCACGACATCTGAACAGATAATAGAGGAACACCTAGCCGATAACATAACACACATTGGTAGGTCCTAGCATTCATAGTCTGTCCCAACCCAGAGATCGGAACCACCCTAAACCAGGTGGAAGTGTAATCCTCCATTTGAGATTTCCATAACGACATCTGTCTAGTAGATACGGAAAAAGTGGATTCAACCGTTTGGGTAACACGTGTGAAATATGTATTTGCCAGTTTCTTCATGAGTTTTGGGTCAGCGATCTCACTTGGGTTTCTCAAAAGATCAATATCCATTTTTACATTAAAAGCACACAAGGCATTATCAAAGGAAGGCCCAGAAGTTACAATACCAGAATGTTGGAGCAATCTAACCTGTAAGCCTGTAGATTGGAGTTTAGACGCAAGAAATGCATAGTTCAAGACATTACCTGCAGAGTAAACACCAAGCCCCCCAAACATAAAGGGTAAGGTGGCAAGCCACCATTGCCAATCACCAAAACCAGGTCTAGAAGCAGTGACAATACGCTCAAAAAAAGAACGAAGTGCCACATCGAATGAAATCTGAGCACGCTCAAAGACCCTAGGAGAACATGTGCGAATAGAAAAATATAACTTAGAAATACCGGCACAAGCACGAAGGAGCAACAACTCACACTAGGGGTCATTAAGCTTAGCAACATCGCCCATAAGCTCAATGGTTTTGGAAACTCTTTTCATAACAAGCTAACTACTAAAGTCAAAGTCCACACTAGCGAGCCCACCCAGTAATTTAACACCATGCAAAGCCCGAGCAATATTAGGCAGGAAAACACCCGCAAGCCTGCTTCTAGGGTCTTCCTTTGGCAAAAAAACCTCAGTTTTATCAACATTGAGGTGCTAACCGCAACGAGGTCTATCCATCATAATAAGCTCTAAAACCTTCCTTACGAACAGAGTATCTCCAATAATAGTGTCATCATCCAGATACCAATCTTGAAGGGAGAGGCTAAAGGAGTCTCTAATCTTGCATATCAAAGGATGTAACACTAGAGCAAAAAGTAGAGGTCCAAGTGTATCACCTTGCTGCGCACCTTGGTGAGACCATAAGGTGTGTTCCCCATAACATAATCTTGCTGGGCTCGAGTAGCAAAATTCCACCCAACGTGAAATTTCAGGACAACGAAGGCGAACCTCTTGTAGCATAACCTAACAATCCACCAAATTGAAGGCATTTCTGAAATCTACCAATTTAACGAAGGCGAACCTATTATTATTATTATTATTATTATTATTATTATTATTATTATTATTATTATTAAGAACGACAATTTTTAAATATGTCACAATATTTATATTACAAATTTATCTCACATGTCAAAGCAGGATTTGAACTCACAACAATTGTTGAGAAGTTTCTCACATAATATGAGGTATCATTTTGAGACATAAGCCTTTTGGCAGAAGAAGTACTATTTTAGGTTCAAGAGATGTCTGTGATAAACCTGCGTACATGCTTAAATTTAAGCATGAACTTAAGTGTCAGCATCATATCGTAATTACAGTTTCATTGTTTAGCAAGAGAGATAAAAATCACACAATTTAATAAAAGTGGGATCACTACAATTTTTAACCACTCAAATCGAATAATCCTCCACTAAATTCTCTTTTATTACTTAAAATGAAAAATGAACAATTTTTGTGAGATATCCAAAAAATGAAATATAAACTATAATTTTGAGACGGAAGGAATAACATGCAAGTTAACATAAAATTAGTAATGTAGTACTTATAGACCTCACAATCATTTCTAGATTGTGGGGGTGACGATATAGAGACATTAATTGAAACTATTAAGGTCCGTATAACTTATTATATTTGCATAATTAATTGTTTTTCACCAACATCTCTAAGTAAATAAATGTTTGAAAAATTTAATGAAAGTGAGTTTTCACTGACTTTTGACAAAGATAATTAATAGTATGTATAAAAAGTGTTTCACTGTGCATATATTAGTTTCACTACTCAAACTTTGAAAAATAATAACCAAAATGACATATTTTTTTAGTGATTTTTTATGATTTCGCTTGTAAGTTTAGATGTGAGCCAGCCCCATATTTACTTTTCCCATCAGTTTATATACCCTATTTACATGACCGAAACCACGTGGTTGAAATTTCACTTCATATACTCCGTAATTAAGTTGAAACTTTAAAGGAATTTTGAAATTTGAATATTTGATGGTCACGTACTCATGTGATATGTTACGAAGGCCCATGTGAGTGAACCGGTCATGTGGGCTCATAATTGGCAAAATTGCTTATAGCTCCAAGCCATCAAAGACCAGGGTCAACCCACCATTTAAAAAAACAGAACATATTTTCAACCGTAAATGGTTACGTGATACTTTTGTATTATAATCTGAATCCCAATCAAGCTGTTCATGATTATTCGATTCATAACGCAAAGATTTGAATGGCATGATTTGGTCAGAGATGATTTGAAATTAGGATGACAACGGGCAAGTTTGGGCGTGCGACATTCTCATCCCCAAACCCGATTACCAAAATCCTTTCTAAATCCACCCAAATCCTCATCGGGATCTAATTGGGGCTCCCCATTTGGGCACGATGCTCTTCCAAATCCGCCTCGTACTAGTCAGGGATCTTATCGGGGTGTTCTTTTTGGCACGATTCTCGACCAAAGCTGCACCGTTTTACATTTATCATTATTTTTACACTTTTAGCAATAACTTGAAGAATTAAGAACTCATTAATAATCAATTACAAACAAGTCTTCTTAAGTTATCAAAATATTATTTTACATAAATAATGATAAATTACACTGCTACAAATTACAACTTAAAAATATGACATTAACATGTTTCTATGATAATAATTTTGCAAAGTTAAAAAAACTGATGTTTTTAAAACGTAAATAATAACATCATACTAGATGAATATATACTAGATGAATATAGATATATTTGTATATGTATATATATGTTATTTTGCGCTTTCCGCCCTAAACCCGATCAAAATCATATTTAAGCCACAAACCCCCACCCTCACCCCTGCGTCGGTAACCTGATAAGCATGCCTCGCCCTAGCAATTAATTCACATTTCAAATTTCCCTGTCAGGTTCAAGTTTTTTGCCATCTCTAATTGAAATGGATAGTGTAATGGTTTATAAAAAAAATGTTAGAACATGTCATCCAATTATACATAGAGTGGTGATAAATAGGTTTAAGAAAGAAACCTATTAATTGATTTTTTTTTTCATTTATTTATTTATTATTATTATTATTATTATTATTATTATTATTATTATTATTATTATTTTATTAAAAGCTAATATACTAAAACAAGGCTCCAAAAAGAAAACCATAAGTCTATTAATATGTTTATTTCTTAAGCCTATTTATCACTACTTTATATACAATTGGATGACATGTTCTAACATTTTTTTATAAACCATTAAACTATCAATTTCAATTAGAGATGGCAAAAAATTTGTACATACAAGGAAAATCCGAAACGCGAATTAATCGCCAGGGCGAGGCATGCTTATGACAAGTGTTCTACAATTATTTTCTCTCTTTATATTTTCATAATCTATACTACTTATTATGGAGGAAGGACTCTCTTAAAAAAATTTAGATATACAAAAAACGATGCATGGTTTACAACACTTTAAAGCAAGCAATTTTCATAATTACAACAACCAGAGCATTGTGTACAACAAAAACTAGCATGAATCGAAATTCAGACCACTTTCCTTAGAATTCTACATTAATAGCATTAAAAACACCCCTACACCCAATATTACAATCATTTAAACACAATGTACAACCCTCATTCGACATTAATAACATTAAAAACACCAATACACCAAATATTACAATCATTTAAACACAATGTACAACCCTCAGTCTACATTAATAGCATTAAAAACAACCTTACACCCAATATTACAATCATTTAAACACAATGTACAACCCTCCATCTTAACCTAGACACGAACCTGTGACCAAGATTCGACTCAATAAAACTCGACTCGATACACAAGGCTGTGAGCTCAAGTTCACGACATTCTTTGTTTTCACGACTCAATAACAACAACAATAACAAAAAGAAAGAAAATGATACCAAACAATTATTTAGCTTCATATTTATTAGTTTTAATATTTATTTAATCAAAAACTCTTGAAAATTCATGTACTTATCCTCCACCGTCGCTAGAACGACAAAAATGGTGGTGGGTTTTTGTAACAATTCGCAATTTCAGGTTAACTTTTATTCCCGAAAATTTCACTATTCACTTTTTACTATTCACTTTTCACTATTCATCTCAGAAATTTTTATTTCATATTCTCGTAAGTTAAACTATTTTAACGATAATCCGAGAGTTTGACGCTCGTCGGATCATTTCTGCAAAAATCACAAAGCCGTGTCCGAGATTTACTTTTAGGTTTAAACGTCCTTCCAGCATCCCGATATATCCATAAAACATTATAAACAATAGAAATATGATTTTCTATCATTTTATGACAATTCCAAAAGTTTTGGAATTTTACGTTTTTCAATTCAGCGTTTTACGCGAATTACGCGTTTTAGACCCGTGTTTCCAGTTTTTAGCAGGGTTTTATCACCCGATAGAACCTACCACTCATTTTATATTTTATTATGGACTATATTGACATGTTTAACAATACTTTCAAGTTTCATATTTTTACGATACCCGGTTTTACGTTTTGAGGCTTAATCATTTACGATTAGCTTTTTACGGAGTCAAAATGCACAAACTAAGCAAGATAGCACCAAGAGTCATCATCTAGTCACCTTATCCTCCTTGAACCGCCAATATGGGGGGGGGGAGTCACCATGGGTGGTTAAATCTTAACCATTGATCTCTAGGATAGTTACAAGTGTCTAAAACTAACCATGGTTAATTTCTAACCCAATATATGGTTAACTATTTTTTCTACCCTATAAATACCAAGCTAAAACACATATAAAACTTGCACCACACCTTCTTATAACCTTCAAGTCCTAAAACCTAAGGCACTTTTCTTATATTTTGTAAGAAAGTTAACTAGTTTTTGAAAGAAAACTAGTGTTTGATCTTCAATCTTGGAAATTTTCTAAGAAAAGTTGTTATAACTTTAAAGTCTCCAAAAAGACGTCGTTATAATCTTCAAATAGCTTTGGACTTCAAGAAGGCGTCATTATAATCTTCAAATAACCTCGGTTTATCATAGATTGCAAAGGGTGAAGCTTAAGTCTATCAAAGTCCGTACCTTACTAGTTACTTACCTTTCTTTTAGAAAGCCTCAAGTTGTAAGCAAAGCCTAACATACTTTCTTGCTTAATTATCATTTACATGCTCTTTGTGTTCCTTTCATGCTATATATGTTCTTGTTATTGTGTTCATGATGTTTAAAAATGGATAAAACAAGTATTGGTATACATATGTTAACTTATGACAAGTAAACAAGCAAACTAGTGATTTTTATGGAGAACCACGACCAAAATAGTATAACTTTGATATTTGACACTTACTTACTGTTAAAGAGGACTTAACAAGGAAAACATAGCAATTTGAATCACCCAAAACGAGTACCCGAGTCAAAAGTTATGACCATTTGAAGCTAGCGAAACCAAAACGGCAAAACTGCCCAAATAGCATTCTGATCAAATTTTGATTTTTAAAGTCACCCTTCTGGTCCGATTCATCAAAAAGTTAAAACACGAAAGTTGTCCGGAACGACGTTTTCGTTCAGGAGCAAAGAAGCTCGAGCCCTGAAAACGCTTTCCGAGTGATAATTTTCTTCAAAATCTTAACAGCCCATTTTAGACCAAAGTCACTATATTATAGTTATGATTTACTAAGACCAAGAGGTCTAATAACCTAAAGCCAAGACCACAACCATGGCTAAATCCGAGGTTGAGTCTCAAGACCATGGAAAAATGACCAAGGTCACGGCGAAGCCATGACTAAATGACCATATAAACTTACTTAGGCGAAAACATGAAACAAGGAGTTGACGATAACTTGAACAAACAATTTGGATCTACTCCACCTAAAGAACCATGAGATACAAGTTATAATAAACTTACCCTAATAACAACCTTCATGTACAAATAGACTTTCCTAAGTTTATTCAAATATTAGACATGTAACTTTTCGGATCAAAACTTATATATATGTTATCGAATACTACAATAGTAGGGAGCCTCATGTGAGGAGTTCATTAAGTAAGCCGTCGAGATGAGTTGTGGATTTACGAATTAAAGTTTCCTGGCTCCTCGAACGTTTACTCCATGACTTCTGAATTATGTCGGCCCGAACGGTAGTAAGAGATATACAACTTATACATGTTTCATAAACCATTTATATTCAACGACTTACGCTATATACTAAGTACTACATCATGAACATTATGCAAGACATATATAGGCAATTCTTCGTATTCTTAGACGTTACTCCAAACCTAAGTCGCAACGTTCTATTATAGGCTGCTCTTAGAGACTTTCACGATTCGACTACCACTTTGATTTCACATCACTTAAGCTTAAGGTGAGTCATAGCCCCTACTCTTTTTATACTTGTTTTAACTTTTGGAGGGGATACATGCTCAACTACTTGCTTACTTGTACAAATACTCTTAAACATTTATACTTGATTGTTTATACTTGATTGTGTTACACTTGATTGTCTTATACTTGATCGCATTATACTTGATTTTCATATCTACATGATTGCGTTATATTTAATTGTGAGACTTCCAGTGGCTCCAGATTAAGTTGCTGGATGACCATTGAGACTTCCGATGGCTCCAAATTAAGTTTTTGGATGACCATTGAGGCTATTGATACATCCTAACATTTGCGAATGTTGGATACATCATAAACGTGAGGTCTTCGGAGATGAAGTGTAGACTCACGACTAATTGCTAAACTGTTTTGATGAAATTATACATGTCTTTATTATACCATATATATTAGCAGTGGGTTGTGAACACACAGGTTGCAAGTCTCTTATGGCGGGACTTGCAACTGAGTGGATTCTCAATGCCTTTGCTGTGTGAACATTCTTTTGAGGCTTTTTCAACTATTTTAAGACAAACTCTATGAACTCACCAACCATTGTGTTGACACTTTAGCATGTTTATCTCAGGTCTATAAGGTGATAGCTGTTGCATGGAGCATTGAGTCGCTTGACATGTTTTGAAGACTTATGCTTTTATCTTTACCATTCGATATGTTTTAAAACTCTTATGTATTGTATTATGGAACTCAAGTTTGTATCTCGGAATTTATTAATCGAATGGTAACTTTTCAAAACGTCTCATTTAGAGTTCGTTTTCTATACCTTGTACTTTGTATTATGAAGTAGCACCCCTATGACACAGTCTTCCGCTGTGATATTTTGGGGGTGTTACAGTTTTCCTACCTTCGACCGCCGGTATCAACAAAACGAGAGAGATGGTTTTGGTGATGAACTCAAGCTGTGGTGGTGTTAATCGTGGTGTTGGGAGGTGTTTCTTGGCGCGTGATGTACATCAAAATGATGGGGAGGTTATAAGGAGTATGGTGGTGGTGGCGGTGGCGGTGAGTTTAAGTGGCTAGAAAAAATTGGATGCGGCTGGTTTGAGAGAGAAAGGGTGTCAAACCCTAAGTGAGGATATAATGAGGTTTATAAAGGAAAGTATTTTGGACCTTGTGTGAACCCTATTGCCCCCTTAGGGACTAAGATTGTAAATATATGCTAGGGCGGGAAGTGTAGTTTACCAAATCTTTTAGTATTTCGTTCTCGAGGCAAATTTAGGTGTCAGAATGACTTCCTGTGACATTTTTATTAATTCTATCGAAAAATTTTATTTCAGAGTACCCGCCGCTGCAACCCGTGGGTACCCTGCTACTAAATCTCATATGCACCAATCACATATATGTCTGACTTTAGATTTAGGTTTTCGGTGTGCAATTCATTTTGTATACAAATTACTTTCATAATTATTTTCTTTCTTGTCAGAGTCGTCTCATTGATTTGGGGGGCTCGATGCGAAATCACAAATGAGGCTCCCATAATCCAAGTCTTTCGCTCTTTTTGTATGCGGCCCAAAGTTTGTTTTCTATTTTTTGTATGTGGCTCGGTTCAACTTTGATAATATTTAACAAAGACACTAAAAATTCAAAACGTATATATGTAAAACTATAAATATTAATAGATGTATAATAAATTGAAGGCCTTACAAAAGAGGTGCCCGGTGCGGTTGCACTACTTGAACATGCTAATCGCCGCCACTGTTTCTCGTACGAACTGCTGCTAAAATGATATAGGTAGATGATGAGTTCCCATTACGTAATAGAAGAATATAGTGGCAAAAACATTTAATAAAAAAAAAAAAAAAAAAAAAAAAAAAAAAAAAAAAAAAAGGTGTCGCTCAATATGTCCTCATATTTGTTTTTGTCTCATAGTGTACATTAAATTTGATTCCTGATGACGTACTCTTCGAGCAGTTCGACGGCCTCCCCTTCGAACTCTCTCGTAAACTAAACTTCGAAAGAATAGGTCAGATCTCTAAAGTCTCTATTGGTGTCGAACCATTTGCGAACAATGGTTACCAGTTAGGGAATTTGCCAATCAACGTCCCACATCCTTCGGGATGTGTTCTTCGAAGATTAGAAGACGAAAGAATACTTTGACCTGGTCTCTCTTACGATCACCTCTCAACCTTAGCTTTCCCGGCAAGCAAGAGGACATGGACCATTAAGAGAGCTGTTTAAGTAATTTCCTGCAGGAGGTTCGGATGCTACGGAAAGTTCCTTGTTGTAGCGTCCAGTATCTTCGGTATCTGCAATGACACTAGAAACGCGTTAGCCTCGCCCCGGGTGTTATCCCAGGACCAAGCTCCGGCGCAAGAGTAAGTAACGGGCTAAAGTATATATGTGTGTGTGTGTTTTTCTTAAAAGTCTTAAATGCATGTGAGTAAATGAATTCTATTTATACTACTCCAAGACTGTACCCTTTTACTATTTGCGACACTGTGCGGGGGACAAGTAGGTTACTATTCCTGACCTTTAGGGTATGTTCTGACAAGCCACCCTATTGTTAGGGTGTCAGATGGATTGTCCCACGTGGTCGACACAATCCCGAGATCTAAGGGATTGACGGACGACTTTGTCTAGTGGGTCCGGTGTCTCCCCGGTTAATACATCCGTCCGGACACATGACCGGCCGGATACATACACGAACATGTCCCCCCCCCCCCCAGTGTCATGCCGTAATTCTGAAGAATTCATGGGATGAAATTTTGCTTTTACTTTTCATCCGGTAATATTCGTACCCCTTTGTCTTTTTTACCCCATGTCTTTTGTAGGGGCCAACTGTTCACGAGGGTTTTGGGCCTAGCCCACTATATCAAAGCCCATTAGGGGGTTAGTGGGTGAAACATGTTTTACCGTGATGCGGCATATGTTGACACGTGTGGAGAGAGCCTTACGTGTATGGCTAAGATCAATCCGCGTGTAAGATTGACTGACGAGACGTTTCGTCTTTTTCCTTCAAGACCCTATATAAAAGGTTCACTTAATTTCATTTTTACCGTTTTCACTTTTGCTTTGTGCGTGTAAATTTGCATCTGCTTCCTCGTTTTCCGTTCAGGTGCGTTCCTAATTTCTTGCCTATTTCCTCTCCGGTTAAGTTATCTATTCCTCTCATTTTCACATGGCTTCTGAGTCGCTACACGAGGGTGCGTCCGGGTCAGTACAAGAAGGACCCTCCGGTTCTATGACGGAGGATGTTGTTCCTAAGTTTGATATGCACACGTATACCTCTACCATGACGGAGGCGGGCGTAAGAGACGTGGCGAGGTTGTATGGGATTCCGGAGGATCTTCATCCAAGAGTTCCTCCGGAGGGTATGACTATGAATAAACTTCCCGATAACGCTATTGGTATATATGAGCAGTATCTGGAGTTTTCTGGGGTTCGTGTTCCTTTTTCTACCTTGCTCCTTCAGATCATTAAGTATTTCCGAGTGCATCTTTCTCAGTTGGTTCCGATCGGTTTAACCAAGGCTATTCTGTTTGAAATATATTGCCGGAGCCTGGGCTTTCCTCCTACCTTGACTTTGTTCCGGTTATTTTATACTCTTCAGAAGCAAGGTCATTGGTTTTCCTTTGCCCGTAGGACCGGTAGAGCCGCTCAAAAGAGGATATTCAACGAAACTTGTTCAAGTTTGAAACATTGGAAGGATAGATTTTTCCTTATTGATCGTAGGGCCATTCCCGATGCCATGGCTTGGAGGCATCAGGATTCTAGTGTCGCCGATACCCCACCTCTCGGGGGATATAATGAGGAGCATGTGGCCTTACTGACGGAGACCATTGTTGATATCCGGCCCATTCATTCGGCCTTGTTGTTTGAGTCAGGATTGACAAAGATCTGGGCGCACCCGGGACTGCATCCTTGTTTTAAGGATTATGAGGGGAATGGTAACATACCGTTCATATACTTGTTTTATCATTATTGTCATCATATATATATTTTATTTACCATCGTCTTTTCCTCCCCTCTTTTTTATATTTGAAAATTTCTTTCTTTGCAGTTGTCACTATGTCTCGGTATCTCAGGTTTTCTTTGGTGGAAGGCTCCAGGATTGGGAGGGGTGCACCTATAGCAGAAGGTGAGGCTATCCCTCAGCACACCACCCCTCCCCTCGCTGCTGATAAGAATATTCCGAACAAGACCGGGCTGATGAAGATTGCGGAGAAGGCTGATCAGCGGGTGTTGGATACTCGCCTGGCTAAGGAGAGGAAAAAACAAAATGCCCCTCCTCGACAGCCTGCTAAGAAGCATCCGGCTGGTGAGTCTACACGGCCGTCCAAGAAAAGAACCAACTTGACAGTTGTTGAAGATGTTGACTTGACATCTGATGAGGATGAAACTCAGACACACTCTCCCTCACCCATCAACGTTCATCGTCCGGAAGAAACTTCTGTGACTCATGAGCAGCTGGATACTTTGAATGTTGAGACGACGGTGGATACGGGAGTTGAAAATGAGGATATTGCCACTGGCGAGGGCGGTGGGAGTGGTCTGGTGGGCCCATCCGAGGGGGTTTCCAACGCCGACCGTCCTTTTCCCTAAGGTCTTTATGCTTCGTCATCTGGTTGCCCAAATGCTCAATTCTCAAGGGAGACAGGCTCCGGGGGTAAGTAGCTCTCTTCTTTCTTTTAGTCGTACTTGTATTGCTTTTATTATTATTGTATACATATTTCTGATTGTGCGTTTCCTTAGGTAATTTCTTCCGAAGGGGTGATACATTTGCTGAGCCTTTCGTCCCCGCTTGGAGGTTGACAACGGGTGTGAGTTTGAATGATGCTGAAGTCTGCAGAGAGCTAATGATTCACCTGGCTCCCCCTTCGGTTCGGGCCGAGCAGTTAGACTTGACAAACTATCAGGCAACCCAGCGAGCTTGGTTCGAACTATGCCGCAGCCATCTCGCTCAAGCTGACGTTCTTCAACGTTTTGAGAACTTGAGTTATCATTATGCACAATTGTACAAAGATCATGAGAGCTGCGGGAGCCAAACTGACCGAGTAAAGGAGCTTGAAGCTCATCTTGAGACTCGGGATCAAACTGTTGAGGATCTGTCCAAATCCAACGAAGAACTTCAGCAGGAGAAGCAAAGTTTGGTTGACCGGGCTGCTGAATCATCTGTGAAGTTGGCTGCTATGGAGAAGGAGAGGGATGATCTCCTAGGAAAGAACAAGGAACAACTTGGTCGTATTCAACAGCTGGAGACAGCCTTATCTCTGAAGGAGACCGCCCTTGCTGAGTCTGAGAGAAAAGGAGTTGATCTTGCAAAGAAGGTGGAACAACTGACCGTTGAGTCTAGCCAAGCGGAGATTCTGAGGTTTAACTACGTCCGCCAGCTTGTTCCTACCGTTGTCAAGAGACTTCGAGGTAGTGAGGAATATCAGATGGCTTGGGCCGAAGCTTTCAATGCTTCCTTGGATGCCGGATGGCTAAAGGGCATAAAATATGGCCGAGATCAGGATGAGGTGGATGCTATTGTTGCCGGTAATGAGAATATTGAGCTGGAGCCTGCCTTAAATTTTAAGGAAATTTATGACGGCCTGTTTGACCGTCAGTTTCCTTATGTTGAAAAGATTGCTTCGTCATACCGACTACCTCTCGGGGATCTCATGAATATCCTACCTGCAGGGGAAGAGGTTACTCCTGGTGCCGGAGCATCCGGGTCCAATGCTTCCGCTGAAGATGTTCCGAATCCGTAGCCTAGCTAGGATGTTTTTAGCTTTAACTTTAAGACATTTTGTTTGGCAATGTAATAACAACTATTGATCGGTTATGTATATATTTTTTGTGGGGCAGCGGCCTGCCGTTCCCCTTCCTCATTTTTTCTTTATACATGTTGACTGTGAATTTGTTCTTTTTGTACTTGAATTTGTTCTTTTTGCTTTCCTTTCCCGCTTTTAGAGCCGAAGGACTTCTTAGACTTGTTTTATTATTTGTCCTACCTCACTTCTAGCACCGTAGCGCTTTTGGGTAAGGCGGCATCCTCTAGTGCCGGAGCGCTTTTGGGATTTGTTTTACCATTTGTCCTACCTTACCTCTAGCACCGTAGCGCTTTTGGGTAAGGCGGCGTCTTCTAGCGCCGGAGCGCTTTGGGATTTATTTTACCATTTGTCCTACCTTACCTCTAGCACCGTAGCGCTTTTGGGTAAGGCGGCGTCCTCTAGCGCCGGAGCGCTTTTGGGATTTATTTTATCATTCGTATGTGGTATCCGGACAAAGGTAGCTAATCTCCGTCCGGATTTCCATATCAATAATCCATTGTTGATAATTGCTCCTCTGCTTAGTCGGAGGGAGACTTAATATCTGCATTAATCAAAAGTGCCAATATATGACATAACAGTCTTACACTTGAAATTCTAAACATAATACATATTATAAGTAACACTTCCGGAGATTGACAGCATGCCACTTCCGGGGAACTTCCTGATCGTCCATCGTCTTCAACTTATAAGATCCATTCTGATAAGCTTCCATCACCTGATATGGTCCTTCCCAATTTGGACCTAACTTTCCCTGATCTTCTTGCCTACTGGCTTCATTTCTCCGGTAAACAAACTCGCCCGGTTTGAACGACACCGGACGGGCTTTCCTGTTGTAATATTTTTCTATCTTTGTCTTATATCTTGCTTCTCTTACCGCTGCTTCTTCCCTCCTTTCTTGCAGTAGATCTAGGTTTAGGCGCTTTTGTTCTTCGTTCATTCCTTTTTGTATCATCATGGTCCGATATGTGGGCAAGCCTATTTCCGCTGGTATGACCGCCTCGCTTCCGTACGTGAGGCTAAAGGGGGTTTCACCGTTGCTTGTTTTAATGGTGGTTCTGTGAGCCCAGAGGACATTGGGAAGTTCATCTACCCATCCGGCTTTCTCCCTTCCTAACCTCCTCTTAATCCCTTTCATTAGGCTCTTGTTGGCTGCCTCAACTAACCCGTTGGCCTGTGCATGGGCCACCGCCGTGTTTATTTGTCGAACATTCAACTGGGCGCACCACCTTTTAAATGGATCATTGACGAACTGGGTCCCATTGTCCGTAACGATAATTCCGGGCAACCCAAATCTACAGACGATGTTGTCCCATGTGAATTTTATAACCTCTTTGCCTGTTATTCGTGTGAGCGATTTTGCTTCTACCCATTTGGTGAAATAGTCAATTGCGACTTTCACGAACTTAGCTTTACCGGTAGACTGTGCCAAGGGACCCACAATGTCCATTCCCCACTGATAAAATGGCCATGGTGCCATGATGGATGTTAAGTGGGTCTTTGGCAACCTGGGAACGGAGGCATGAATTTGACACGAGTCACATTTCTTTATCTCTTCCCTGGCGTCCCTGTGCATGGTGGGCCAATAGTATCCCTGTCGCATGGCTTTAGCGACCACCGTTCGTGGCTCCGAATGCATGCCGCACGCGCCCATGTGAATCTCCCGGATAACATAATTGGCCTGCAAAGGTCCAACACACCTGAGCATTGGTGAGAGATAAGATTTTTTGAATAGCACCCCGTCTTCCATCACATACTGGTTGACTTTCATTCTCAACGTTCGAGCTTCGTCTTTATCCGTTGGCCACACTCCCTCCTCCAGACAACAGACGATAGGAGTCATCCAATTCTCACCTTCTTCCTCCACGACTGAGTTTACCTCCTCCTTGTCGACCGATCGTTTCGGCAAAACTTCCACCAGTATCTCCTTCGTCAAATGATTGAAGGCCACCGTAGCTAATTTACTTAGGACATCCGCCTTTTGGTTTTGTGACCGCGGGATGTTACAGATCGTGAATTCTTTGAAGGCCGATGAATATTCTTTTGCCTTGGCGAGGTACTTGACCATACTTGTATTTGTGGCCGTATAATCTCCGTTCAGCTGATTGGCCACCAACTTGGAATCCACACAAGCCTTTATACTCCGGACTCCCATATCCGATGCAATTCGCAGGCCGGCCAATAATGCTTCGTATTCGGCCTCGTTGTTAGTGCTGGTGAAGTCTAACCGGAGTGCATATGTGTACTCGGTCTTGGTGGGGCTTATGAGAACAAGCCCTGCCCCGGACCCTTTTGCATTAGATGCCCCATCGGTATATAGGGTCCATCGTCCATTTTCGTCTTTGCTTTCCCTTCGGGCGGGTTGCTGGAAATATGTTGGGGAATGATTTCCAATCGGAGCTTCTGATAGGAAATCCGCCAGTACTTGCCCTTTGACTGCATTTCGGGGCATATACTCTATGTTGTAAGCGCCTAATTCAACTGAGTATTTGGCGAGCTTTCCGGATGCCTGAGCCTTGTTAAGGATCTGTTTGATGGGCTGATCCGTAATGACTTTAATTGGGTGAGCCTCAAAGTACCGTCTTAACCTTCTTGACATGTGTAGTAAGGATAGCGCCAGTTTTTCCATGGGGGCGTAATTTCTCTCGGACTCATTTAAGGTCCGGCTAACATAATGTACCGGATTTTGCCTTCCTTTCCTCTCGGTTAGAAGCACGACACTTACAGATTCGTCCGCCGCCGCGAGGTATACATATAGGTTTTCTTTTCGGGCTGGGGTTGTGAGCGACGGAAGATCCATGATGAGTTTCTTCATATCTTGAAAGGCTTTCTCTGCTTCCTCCGTCCACTTGTACTTCTCTTTGTTCTCCTTGGTAATGTTCTTAAGGGTATCAAAGAAGGGTAAGGCTCGTTCGGCCGATCAAGAGAGGAACCTATTCAGTGCCGCTAGCTTTCCACTGAGACTTTGCATTTCTCGGAGAGTGCGTGGCGATTGCATATCTAAAATGGCCTTCGTCTTCTTGGGGTTTGCCCGGATACCTTCCGACGTCACAAGGTATCCCAGGAATTTTCCTTCTTCCATCCCAAACGAACATTTTTGTGGATTCAACTTCATGTTGATCTTCCTCAAATTGGAGAATGTCTCAGCGATATCCTCTATCAGGGTCTTCTCCTCCCTACTTTTGATTACCATGTCGTCCACGTATGCCTCCAAATTTCTTCCCAACTGACTTTGAAATGCCGCGTCAACCAGCCGTTGGTAGGTGGCCCCAGCATTTTTTAAACCAAACGGCATCTTGGTGTAACAGTATGTCCCCTGATCGGTGTAGAAGGCTGTTTTTTCTTCGTCTTCGGCGGCCATCTGTACTTGATGGTAGCCCTTGTATGCGTCTAAAAAACACTTGTACTTATATCCCATGACGGATTCAATTTTCCAATCTATGTCTGGTAGAGGGTAGTAGTCCTTCGGGCAAGCAGAATTAATATTTTTGAAGTCTACACACATCCTCCAACTGCCATCAAACTTTTTTACTAGGACTGGGTTCGAGATCCAGGTCGGATATTTAACCGGACGTACTATCCCCGCGCGAACCCATTCATCGACCTCTGCCAAAACTGCACGGCTTCTGTCGGAGGCCAACACACGTCTTTTTTGGCCCACCGGTTCCACCGAAGGGTTCACATTTAGACGGTGTTCCATTATCCTTCTGGGAACTCCTGTCATATCGGACGGTTCCCATGCGAACACATCCATGTTTTGGACGAGGACTGTTTTTAAAAGTTTTCGGGTTTCATAGGTGAGGTTTTTGCCAATGGTGACGAGTTGATCCGGATAGGCGGGGTTGACCATTATTGTCTCCGATACAGTTCCCTCCGGCTCTGTTTTCTTTTCTGTTTCTTCTTGCTCTAATAATGCTTGTTCCTTTTCCAACTTTCGGCATTCAGATACAACGGCCGAACGAGTTACTAGCGTTGCTATTCCCCGCGGCGTGGGAAACTTCATCATTGAATGTATGGTGGATGGCACGGCCTGAAGACTTCGTAACCCTGTTCTCCCTAGGATAACATTATAGGGAGATGATGCCCTTATGACTGTGAATTTCATCAAAGTTCTCCGTAACAACCCTTCGTTCCCGAACTCTACTTCCAACTCTATCTTCCCTAGGGGTTTCGTCACGTTTCCGGCAAAGCTTAACAAGTCGGTATGTGTTGGTCTTAACCGAGACCTGATGGTTGAGCTGAGGTTCTCGAAGCAGTGCTCGAACATGATTTCCACGGACGCCCCCCCGTCCACGAATATCCGCCTCACCAAGTACCCTTCTATAACCGCCTCTACTATGAGAGGTTCATCTGATAAGTCATCTGGGTGGACGGGAGGAAATGTGATAGGAGCTTTCATCCATTCTTCCATATTCTCGCGACCTTTCCTCTTATTCTTCTCCGGCCATGCTCGGATCATATTAATCACCTTTCCTTTCAGGGGAGCCTCGTCTCTACGGTCACCTCCTCGATACCTCACATCCTTAACAAGGTGATTGAGCTTTCCTGATTCTAAAGCAGCCTCTAGTTGCCTCCGAAGTTGGTTACAGTCATTCGTGTGGTGTCCCTTCTCCATATGGTAATCACAGAACTTGTCTTGATTTTCTTTCCTAGGCGGGTGGTTTAACGGTTTGGGTGGCGGTAACCATAACTGAGGTTCAGTGGCTAGGATCTCTTTGGGGTGTTTGGTGAGGGCATCTAAGGTAAGTCGTGGAGGGGGATATGTAGGGCGATGATGAAGATCGTTTCTTCCATGTATCGTTGTGGACCTATCACGAGGGCGGTAGGGTGCATACCCATCACGCCCTTGATAGTTCTGTCTTCCTTCATTGAACTTCCTATCATTTCTGTACGGACCTCTTTGCTGCTTATCATCCCGGCGAAAATTGTAGTCCGTATGCTTCTTGAAAGATTCGGACCTTTCCCCTTTTGGTAGCTCCGTTTCGGCAAAAGCCTTCTCCGACCGGACAAAGTCATCGAGACGGGACATCATCTCTGTCACTGTTTTGGGACCTTGTTAGCATATCGCTTAGCAAGTTCCGGCCAGCGGCATGCGTTCATGAAAGAGGAGATTTTCATGACTTCCGGGACTCCCAAAATAAAACCAATCTCCGTGGTCCATCTTTCCTTAAATTCGGGAAGGGACTCATTTGCCTTCCGGACTATTTTCGTAATCTCCGTAGGATCCTTAAAGCAGGCTTTATGCAAAGCGAAACGAGTCACAAACTGCTCTCGGAGATCTGCCCATTCATCGATGCTTCCTGGCGTTAGTTTATCGAACCACCCTCTTGCTCTTCCGTCCAACGTTTGTTGGAACATCCTGCACCATACCGGCATAGGCCATTCCCCATGCATGGCCGCTCCGGTAAAACGAGTGAGATGATCCTCCGGATCTGTAGATCCGTCATAGAGCTTAATGTGAGCAGGCATCTTGTGCTCCGGAGCGGAAAACTCTAAGATTCTTCGCGACAGTGGCGATCGGGATATTTCTTTAAATGGTTTCGATAAGTCTTCATCGGCCACCTTTATCCCTGTAACTATCCCTCCGTTCTTCTTAACGACCCGATTAATTGGTTCGTCATCCTCGAAATCCAGTCGTATGGGTGTGACGTTCTCTCGCCGGTTGTGTTCTACGATCATAGATTTCAAGGTGGATACGTAGAGGTCGATTTGTTCCCTGGTGATGGGTGGGGTATTGGTCCTTTCCTCCCCGGAACCATCAGGGCCAAGGTTTGGTCCCCCGGGACCGGAACTCGACATTCTATAACCTAGGTAGATTGAATGCGGGTCCCACGGATGGCGCCAATTTGTTTAAGTAATTTCCTGCAGGAGGTTCGGATGCTACGAAAAGTTCCTTGTTGTAGCGTCCAGTATCTTCGGTATCTGCAATGACACTAGAAACGCGTTAGCCTCGCCCCGGGTGTTATCCCAGGACCAAGCTCCGGTGCAAGAGTAAGTAACGGGCTAAAGTATATATGTGTGTGTTTTTCTTAAAAGTCTTAAATGCATGTGAGTAAATGAATTCTATTTATACTACTCCAAGACTGTACCCTTTTACTATTTGCGACACTGTGCGGGGGACAAGTAGGTTACTATTCCTGACCTTTAGGGTATGTTCTGACAAGCCACCCTATTGTTAGGGTGTCAGATGGATTGTCCCACGTGGTCGACACAATCCCGAGATCTAAGGGATTGACGGACGACTTTGTCTAGTGGGTCCGGTGTCTCCCCGGTTAATACATCCGTCCGGACACATGACCGGCCGGATACATACACGAACAAGAGCTAAATTGGTATTTTTATTTGATAACGAGATGTTTCACTTTTGTATCCTTTTCGATCCTCTCATTTTTAGCTGATAGATTTCTAGAAAAAGTTCTAAAATTTACACCTTGCAATCCTCCCATTTACTTTCCTTACCCTTTTCTAAAAAATTTTAAATTTACACTTGGCAATCCTCCCATTTATTTTCCTTCTCAAGAAAAACAAACACAAAATTTGACTTGTGCTTTCTCCTTTCTTTTCTTTTTGCCTCCACAGTGCAAGAGATAAACCGTTCAGCAACAACAATGGCCAAGGCATATTTTCTTTTGGGAGGTGGTGATTTTGTTAAAACTTAATACTGTAATCTCATGACATTGCTCAAAAAAAAAAAAAAAAAAAAAAATTATCTCATAACTAATCAGTCTCTCAACAAACTACAAATTAAGAACTATCATCTCACGATAAATCAATCTCACAAATATCACAACAAATCTTCTCAAATCCACAAACATATGATCTATTATTAAACACAAGTAATCGAAACATAAGCCATTTGGTTTTGAGTTTATTCGACTTGTTTTATAAAGTTATTTCTTTGCCTTGTTTTCTTTGTTTTGATCTATGGCATTTCTTTTCAAGAAAACATCCTTTGCTTAAAAATGAAAATCAAGTTTATAAGCTAATAAAAGAACACCAAATATAAATCTTAGTAAAATGAATTTGTAAATCAAAAAATAAATTTCAACCTGAATCTCGGCTCATCGAGCTCTGAACTCGATCATTGAACTGAACCGCAAAAGGTAACATCCACAGACGGAACTGAGTTTTCGTGATGTGAGTGCCCGAGACTCATATGGATTTTTTCGATTTAGTGTTAATTTTTAAAAAAAAAAACATCAATTTTTTAAAATGCATCTTAAATGCATCCCGTCCATAAAATGCATCTTAAATGCACCCGGTCCATCGAAATGTATTTCTATATTATGGTTCCAAAAAATTTGCACACCGGTCATATTTGGTCAGAAGTAACATCATTTATATGGTCAACCTAATTACTCATCGGATAACCCAATAATCGTACTATCGTTTCCATGAATCAAACACAGTGTACAAAAAACCCAACATCGCGACTCATGTTTAAGTTACATTAAACGATCCAACCCCGTTAGTCAAGATCACAAAAATGCATTAGAAACGTGGACACAACAAGGTAATTATCAAGTGTATGCAACCACATTTACAATAAGGAGTATATATGACAACATAGCAACTTAGCAAGAGAAAATAGTTGCAAAAGCATACAAGCATCCCAATATACATACATCAAAAAGCCATTATGGGAAGCTTCTAATTTTACTAAACACAACCACTTAACCTAAAGTAATAACTAATTATATCCCATAGCTTGCAAAGAATATATCGATCTCGGGTGATCGAAAATATCCATTCTTCGGTGGCTGCTTTTGTCCTCCGCAGCTAAACCATCGCTTCTTCCTCGGTGGCGGAGGACATGCAGCAGCCACCGATATTCGACACCCGGTGTGCTTTGGAGTTGCATAACCCTCCTCTGTAGTCGTTGTTGCCATTTCACCGACGTACTCACCTTCCATAATATGATACTTTAGTTATGTTCCCCGTTAGTGTTTATCTATAGATATTTATAAAGGATAAAATAGAGAGAGTAATGGGTAGATTTTGTTTTAAAAGATATTTAAAGGATAAAAAGTGTTTATCTATAGATATTTATAAGATAATATCTTCTATCTTATAATAGTGTGATAATCACGACAGTCGGTGATAAATATGGGCGGAGCTATGTGAGGATAAGGGAGGCTAGGTCCAAGCCCGTTAGTGTATTTATTTGCGATTTCATGTGTATTTTCGGAAAAAATTTTATTTCGGCCCTCCCATTTAATGTATTTCCCGAAAAAAATTTGCTTCTGCCCTCCCACGGAAAATTTTCTAGCTCCGCTACTGGTGATAAAGATCAAGTTTGAAAATTTAAAACATAATTTACGGTTCCTAGTTGTTCATTTTAGCCAAGGTGATAAGTTTATTGTGTTTAAATAACTAGTTATAATATCTGTGCACGCACAGGGTTTTTAAAATTTTGTTTTAATTATGTATTATTATCGATTAAGAAATGAATCACTTAACATGTTTCAAATGGTTTTAGTTGGTGGACTAAAAATAAAAAATCATATGTATATGTTATAACCTACCTATTATTTTAGGAGAATGCTTTTGGATTAAAAATTACATTTTATTATTCAAGCAAAATCACATGATGATACTTGACTTGCATGAGATATTAGTGATATACGCTTTTAGTTTTGCAAACTCGTGCTATCAATTTACGATGTGTTTTGTAATTGTGGTATTTCTTTTATTTATATTTTTGTTAAAATATTTAACATGTTTAGATAGCTTTGAAGATTGATTCATTTCCTTGATTATTAAAAACCATCATATCATTTTTACTAATGTACATTTTTGTTTGAAAAGTTGTATTTTCATAAGTTTGTGTTATTTACTTCTCATGTTTGATTATAAAATTACCAAATTAATATAGATGCTTATACTAAAGCTTATTTATTACATAAAGAGAAACAAAAAAAGATGTAATTGGTAGAACTCAAATTTAATCTTACGTTTATGTATAATGTATAAGAGTAATTTTGCTCTAATCCCGAACTATATAAGGAAATTATTATTACTTGTATAAGTAAATTATAAATGCATGAAAAAATAATAAAGAGTATATTCGCAAGTCTTTTAGGATTGTTTGAATTCTTACTGACCTTTCACTTTAATGCAATTTTCTTCACAATTGGCCTAAATCATCAAGGTAAAAGACACCCATATTTTAGACCGTTGGTTGACACCCATAGTATTATCAATTATATCAAACACCTGTTAAGTTTCATTAACTCATTAAAAGACAAATTACACTCCGAAAAGAATTCCTACCATAAAATCCCAGTCTCTATTTTAATTTCTTAAACAAAAACAGATATCGAAGCTTTTGGTAATACTATATTATGTTGTTAGTTATATTGTGGACTATTATGTCACGCCTGTATAATATGTTGAGCTATTGTAAGTTGAAAGTGTAGCAATAGCACCAATAAAGTTAACCATTATGAAACAGGTCGGGAAAATTAAACTATCATTTACAAATATTTACATAAAAAATTATGCTCGATTCAGTATTGACTTGTACAACCTTTTAGACCATATCAGAATGGACCTAATAAATCTAACGTATGCCTACAATGTGGATGTTAAATTTTTAAAAATTATAATATCAATATACAGTATATGAAAAATATTAATTATACTTCCAAAAACTCACTAATAACACCTCTTGAAATTAAATTTAGTTTTACAAACTATACTGAACTTCACTCTTCACTTAAGATACATCGAGAATGCAACTTCAAGTAAAATGTAAGGCTTTATGTATTCTTTTGTAGAAGTATCTTTGGTGGAACATCTTTCGACTTATCCCAACGTAACCATCATTTTGCAATGACAGCCTCTATCGATAAAAAAACACAAAAAAATTAAATTCCAAGCCCTATTTGTTATTGCAATATATGATTCTCGTTTTACATGTTTAGCATTATAACATAGATCATTTAAACTTATTTTGCTCGATGTTGAATGTCGTTTCACGTGCTCTGGTGCCTTTCCCAAATGCCTCTCCATTAGGAAGAAGGTTGTGACTGGTATAACCGTACAAAGATGTAGCTCCAATCCCATAGCCCACACATCAGTATTCCAAGTTAATACCTGCATTTAACTCATCGTTTATTACCGGTCTATATAAAGTCCAAAATTAACGTAAGGAACATTAATAAAATATTAAAACCCACCCTTTTACAAATGACCTCAAAATAGATGAATTATCATTAAAAAAAAAACATTAAAACAATCCAATCTCCATAACCTGATCAAACTTAGAACTTAATAAATATTCAAGATTTAAACAAAGAATTAGATCAAATGTTATCAATAATTTTGACTTTAGAAATTCGAACCTTTTGTTTATAATCCACAACTTCAATCAACATTTAGTGTCTTATTCGATGCCCATTAGTTCTGGCTTCTCAAATATTATTAAAGTATCGAAATGATCAGTAAAACACATTAATTAAAATCCAAAGTTCAAAATTTTCTCCAACAACAAATTAGGGTTTTCAAATTAATCGTCAAACATCAATTCACATATATATGATTCACCAAATTCAGTTAAGCTTAATTTTAATTCAAAATCTTAAATTTAAAAAAGATGTGTTCTGAAATCTAACAACAATCTCATTAAGCTCACAGCTACTTTAAGTCATTAATATCAAATCTTAACCTATAAATTATCAGCCTAAGTTAGATTTTACCCACTTAATAATCTAATGTTCCGTAAAGTTTTTTGAAAATGTTTTTCCGGATATCCGTATATAAAATTTAAATAATAATTACATGAGTCGTTGTTATAAGTACAATCGCGTATATTTGATATCATGTTATACAAAATGTGCGAGTTTAGTAGCACGAGCGTTGTCGTTGTTATAAGTTAAAATATATACGTATATAAACTTTTTTTTAGCAGACATAGATGTTATGGTCGATGTTGTTGTTTAACTTTTAACAATTGGTATCATGTTATACGAAATATTCGAGTTTAGTAGCACATAATGAGCTGATGAAGTAAAATATACTCTGTAAAGTTTTTTTTAAAATGTTTTTAGGATATCCATATATAAATTTTAAATAATAATTACATTAGTCGTTGATATTTATATTACCGTTAATAATAATTTAGCCGTATTTAATATTCAAATTCATGTACCCATAGATTAAACTTTTAAATAGAATAACATGAGTCTTTATTTAACGATATAGTAAAAAAATATTTTAATAGATGAAAGTTTAAAACTAATATTTATTTTAAAAATATTTAACTTATATTAAACCTAATTCGTACATTTATAAAATTTTGTAAGTTTAATGGATGAAAGTCTCAAGTCAATACTAATACTCATGTAATTGTAAACAAAATTTATATTATAAAGTGTAGGGGGTATAAAGTGTAAGGGGTTATTTGTTTATTATTTAAAATTATAAAAAACATGGAGATTTATAATTTTACACTTAACTCCAGATAGTATATATAAAATTCAACCACTAATGTTTTATTAATTACCTCCTCTTTTTTTAAGTTTTTATTTTTCTAAATTTGACACCTATATTTTCATGTGTTTTTTTCCACAATCAAATTCTCCACCAAATTTTTTAAAGTTTGACCAAAATTAATTTAATTTTGACTTTCTATTGACTAATCACGTTGCTCGATTTCGCTTACGTGGCAAAATTGAGCTCTGCTATTGGTCCAATTGTTTTTTAATAAGAAGGGATTTTCAAAAACACTCCGAAATGATGTAATTCTTTTATTATATAAAAGATTAGGTAAAAATTAAAACTAGCAAACTTGTGGGTATGATCACACGTGTGAACACAGGTGTTGGCATTGAGATGAATTAGTATTGGAGAGTATATTCGTGGCACTCATATGCTTCTTTTTTTGTTTAAGAAAAGTTTGAATAAGCGAGTAGCAATGATTTTAATATTTCTGGTCGGTTTCTTTTAGTTCGTTGTTTGGTTACGGTTCTTATTTAATTAGTCATTAGTTGAGGTTATTTGGATGTATAATGATTATGTTAGGAGAAATGATAGAATCATAAAAAAAATTCTATAAAAAACTTTATAAGCTGATGTGAGAGTAGCTCACTGGTGTGTTTTTCTCTCTTGTCTTTTATTTAACTAATTATTTTTTAACACATCATTTTGTAAGAGCTTTTTGTGGATTTTTTTTTTTTTTTTTTTTTTGATCCTATCACTTTTCTTATATTTGTCACGTACGTTGATCTCTTTATTTTTGCATCTTCTTATGTTATACGGTCATTTCTTTTGAAAAATCACATCGTTAAACAGTGTTGACTGACACTTCATCAACTTTATTATTCCAAAGGGGATGTGTTAACCGGACCCTCTCTACTACGGGGGTCCACCTATTTTAATTAAAATGTACAAGTTTTAATACAGACAGTACAAGCGATTGCAGCACTGTCTTCTACAAACCCTCCCTATAGGGGGGTCCGGTTAACTCATGCCATTCCAAAGCAGCATGTATCTTACAAATATTTGTTGCTGAATGCTCTGCTAAAATAAGTCGTTGCTTAATGTTGATTCATTCGTAGAGCTTAATAAAAACGCTTTATAAAATGAATCGAGTTATTTGAGAAATCAAAGATTTCGCACATATCAAGGGACTCATCTCCACCATCCATCTTAAAAAAAATTAATTGTTGAGATTAAAAGCATTTTAATATTTCACTTATTTTTTATAATTTAAATATCTTTTAAACCGTTAATTATTAAGCGAAAATAATTACACCATCGCGACGAGCATTTTATCTTTGATATACTTTTGACAAAAAAAATTATTTTTTTCACGTTTTTTTTTTTTTTTTTTTTTTTTTTTTTTTTGCCCAAAAAAATATCAAATGTGATATGAAATATGATATTTGTGTAATATCACATGTGACATATAATATCACATGCATATTTGAAAAATTAACGGTTTGAAAAATATTAATATTTGAAAAAAAAATATGAAAGTGGGTTTTTTAAATTATTGGTATTAATCTCATCCATTAGATCAAATAAAGATTGAGGGTGGAGATTAGTCCCTTCATATGTAAATAAAGTTTTGTTCTCAAATGATCTTTACTCTTATAAAATACTAAAACATATAACCTGTAAACTGCAATACCTGTTTTTTAAGAATAAATGTATGTTTGACGAAATGGGATGGAGCTGGGGTTGGAGTTGGAGCTGAGGTTGGGGCTGGGGCTAGGACTTATATTATAAGCCGAAATTAAATTTTGTATTTTTATAAACTTGTTTAGCAAATGGGCTAGGGATGAGGCTTATTATTGCAAAATTAATTAAAATGTCATAATTAAATGAGTTTTTGTATATGTTAGATATTTTTGTGAGTAAACAAGTAATTTATTCTTCAAAAGCCCCGGGTTAAAGTTTTTAGCCCCTTTTATAAGGCTAAAGTTTTTAGCCGACCTATTTTATAAGCCCTTCCATAAGCCCCATAACAAACGAGACTTATTTTATTAGCCAAATTATTTTAAAAGCCCAAGCCCCGATAAGCTTCATTTAAACCCTTGCCAAACATAGCCTAAGTAGCGTGTGAAATTAATTGGGTGAGTAAATAGTTAAAAATAAGATAAGCGTAAATTACATGGTTCGTTCATGTGGTTTAGGCAAAATCCCGAGTCTCAATCTTTTTATTTTGCTTAATAGATCCTTATAATGAAATTATATAGCACCGTTCATCCTTATCGCCCAATTCAGTTATCTTCTCCGTTAGGTCCCAGTTGTTAAGTGGCACCGTTACTCCATTAACCAAATAATCATTTGCAACATTAGTCCTTTATATTAACGGTCATTTTTAATTAACTCAAAATATGGTTTTCTTACATTTTCATCCGTTCATACGTTTTCGTCTGTTTTTATACGTGTTCGTCCATTTTTCTTACGTTTTTATCCGTTTTTATACGTCTTCGCTTGTTTTCTTACGTTTTCACCCCTTTTTTTACGCTTTCATAGGTTTTTGTCCGTTTATACGTTTTCGTCCGTTTTTCTTACGTTTTTATACATTTTTATCTGTTTTCATATATTTTAATCTATTTTTATACATTTTTATCCGTTTTTTATGTTTTTGACTATTTTATACACTTTTATCCGTTTTCGTCCATTTTTATACGTTTTGATGTGTTTTCATCCGTTTTTATGTGTTTTCGTTTGTTTTTATACGTTTGCGTATGATTTTATCTGCTTTCGTTCGCTTTTATATGTTTTCATATGTTTTTATATGTTTTCGTCCGTTTTTATACGCTTTCACTTGTTTTCTTACGCTTTTATCCGTTTTCGTCCGTTTTGTATTTTTTTTCTTCCTTTTTTATCCGTCATTAAGCCATTTTTCAGTTTTCATACGTATAAAAATGTAAGAAAAACAGATAAAATTGTATAAAAAGGGATGAAAACATATAAAAACGGATAAAAACGTAAGAAAAACTGACAAAAGCTTAATAAAATAGAGGAAGACGTATAAAAACGGACGAAGACGTATAAAAACGGATAAACCCGTATGAAAAATGGACGAAAACGTATAAAAATGGACGAAAACATATATAAACTGACGAAAACATTTAAAAACGGACAATAACATATAAAACCTAAGAAAACGTATGAAAACATAAGAAAATAGGTGAAAGCATAAGAAAACGAGCAAAAACATATAAAAATTGTTGAAAACGTATAATATAAATGAAAACGGATAAAAATTTATGAAACATAAGAAAAATAGACAAAAGCGTATAAAAACGGAGTAAAACGTATACAAACAGACGAAAACATAAAATAAATAAATAAATAAATAACTTGTGGTAACCGTATTGGGGGAATACGTTTCTGATTAAAAACTTAAATCTTTTGTATCAAATGACTGATTAAGTATGGCGTAATATGAAAAGTAGTAATAATAATTCTACGACTATCATCTTAACATAAACATAATCATAACACAAAGACATAGCGCTATTTATAGTTGAACCTTGCTGTCCAACACTGGCACTTGGCGGATCCAAAGATTCGTATTTTACAAATTTTCCTCTGTAAAATGTGGATCCACGGGGTTTCATAAGACAACACTTTTTTCATGGTTGTCAGGATCCCGATCCTGATCTTAAGATCTTACGATTTTACGATACTGCAAAGCAAAAACGATCAGGATCTTACATAAGATCTTTGAAAGCTTAAGATCTTATAGGATCCTGATCTTGACCATAGGATCTTAAGATCTAATCCAATCCGATTCTACTTTTCTCGAATAACAAACTAAAAAACTGCAAATTTCTAGATTATTTTTTGTAGAATTTAAAAAACAACATGTTAATCTTATTAAACATTTTAAAATCATAATTTAGGACAATATTTCGATGGAACATTCATATAATTTTGTGTTTATGATATATAATAATTTGTAAATTTGTATAATATTACATAAACTATTAAGAAAATGACATGATAGTAGGATCTTAAGATCCCATTCCGATCTTACGATCATGATCTTGCAAAGACGAAAACGATCCTGCGTAGGATTTTGATCTTGAAAACCTTGACTTTTTTGTCTATTGTGTTTTTCACTTCTTTGTCCTAAAATTATTTTTAATTAAATTGCTTCTTGAATAACTTGGGGACTAAGGGTCTAATTAAAATTAGTTTTTCATTTAATTAATTACCTAAAATAAAATGTCTAGTTATTTTATTTAAATATAATTAGTGAAAAACATTATATTTAAATGTGTTTTAAAATGTTTTAAGTATTTTAAACATTATTAATGATTTGTTAAATGGTTTGATCATAATGCAACTTAACAAACATATTCGAACCTGTTGTTGAAGCATGTCGAGATGTGTTGATGAACGCATGCATTAATGATTTGTGTAAACGAGTAACTTGCACATTTTACGTTATGTATTACAAGTTACATGTTTGTCATCATTAAAACATAAGAGACCGTTTAGATTAAATATCAAAATATTTGCACTAACAATCTCCCTATTTTGATAATGACAAATTATGTAAACCATACCACATAGTAAAATGTAAAGTTACTTGTTTATACTTTCTTCTCCCCCTTTTGTTAAAGCAAAAAGGTGGGTGCCCCGAACGTCCTTTACAGGTTACTTGTTTTATCTTGTTTACACTCTCAGAAAAACGGACAAAAGCATATAAAAATGAAAAAAAACATGACGAAAACATATAAAAACGGATAAAAATGTATAAATATGTAAGAAAAACGGACGAAAACGTATAAAAACAGACAAAAAGCAGAACGTATATAAACGAACGAAAACGTATATAAACGGACAAAAACGTATGAAAGCGTAAGAAAATGTATGAAAACGTAAAAAAAAAAAAGGTGAAAACGTAAGAAAACGAGCGAAATCGTATAAAAACGGATGAAAACGTATAAAAACAGATAAAAACATATGCAAATGTAAGAAAACAGACGAAAACGTATAAAAACAGACGAAAATATAAGAAAACCAAATTTTGTGTTAATTAGAAATGCTGTTAGTATAAAGGACTAACGTTGCAAACGATCATTTGGTTAATGAACTAACATTGCCAATTGACGACTGGCACCTAACAGAGAAGACAACTGAATTGGGCTATAAGAATGAACGGTGTTATATAGTTTCATTATAATGATCAATTAGGCAAAATTGAAAAGATATAGACTCAATTAAGGATTAAACCACATGAACGAACCATGTAATTTACTCATAAGATAATGTACAAGGTTGCTTAATCATTTAGAGGGCATGGTGTAGTGGATTTAGATGCTAAAATGGCACTTATGGCACCACAACATGTTATAACGCACCGGCAATTTTTTTTTTTCCTTTTTTTTTGGAGTGATATTTTTTATATTATGTTATAGAAGAGGTGTTTATTTTATAAAAATGTTATAGGGTACAAAAGGACGTGACAACGTCTATAACGGTTAAGGTTTCATTGCACATTGCTCTCTTAGTGTTAAACTTTTTACAAAGATATCTAGAAAATAAAGTTATTCTTTTTCATTTAAATAAACTATAAATGTGGCCTTTTCAGAAAGAGAAGAAAATGTAGTCATGGCTATAAAACTGAGAAAGAAACTCTCTTGATGATGATGACTCTTTATTCTCAAACCAGGCCATTAAACAAAGAATGCACCATTGACATTGCTTATTGTGCGCATCAACACGATACCCAATTGCTTAGGTCACTTGCATAACATGGTATATTAAACTAAAGGACATCCGGGGCATATGCACAGCCTAAACTTTCCTAGTGTTGAAACAAAAAAATGATAGTTGAGAGTACATTTATCTATAAATACAGATCCAAAAAGTAATACCCCTAGAACACAAGGTACCCTATGATGTCGTGGACTGGTACCAAGATAAAAGTGTTGTCACCTCAGCACATTTTCCTATAACATAAGAATCTATAACTGAGCACAAAACATCCGTCCTTCTAACAAAAGTGGGGTCATGCGTAAAAGTAGTGCCATTGGTCCAACAAAAGAGAGAAATGGAAAAAAATAAAAATAAATAACTCACCGAGTGAGGTGGTGGGTATAGTGCCAGACACTATGACACCACCCCCTGGTACCCTTCTTGCGCCATAAGGTGGGTTGGTGGGATGGTGGCCACGAGCACCGTCTTAGAATGATATCATGAGGTTTGTGACCCAGTAAGTCCCAATTGCAAGCAACAAAACATTTGATGCCAACGGCCAACCATTTATCATCAAAGGTCTAGGGACTACTTGATCCATAAACCTCGACTGCTCGAGCCCCCTTACCAAAGCAGTGCTCTGGCTTTGAACTCTGATCACAAGGATCATATCTATGCACACATTACAAATCTCATGAACGTTCCATGGTAATTATAAAATTTACAGATGATGATTTACTACATGATATTAAAATTATTTTCCATCCACCAATTGATCACAGTTGCTACTTCGATAAGATATGACAAAGAAAAACAGTTGGTTATATACCATCTCAAAAACTCAAATTCAAGTTCAATGTAGCCATTTTCCTATGGAATCAGAGGGTTTCAATCTACATTGACAAACACAGTACATCTCAAAAGGATCAACAGGAAAGGTAACTAGATATTCAAACCATCGATTGATTTGTATTAGTCCATATGTATTTGTATATGTATAGTTTATTACAGGGGTGAGCAAACAAAACCGAAAAAACCGAAACCGAATCAAAAACCGAAAAAATCGAACCGAAACTAAAAACCGATGGTTCGGGTTTTAATTTTTCAAAAACCGAAAGATACGGTTCGGTTTCGGTTTTCGTCCAAAAACCGAACCGTAAAAACCGAACCGAATCGATTTTATTTAATAATATATAATTAATATAATATGAATAAATAACTAAATAAATCAAATTTATAAATTTATATTCATTTTGTGGGTAGATTTATAATATATTTATCTTAACATTTATGTTTATATGCGTGTTTGTCGTGTCGTGTGTTTACCTGAGAATATATCAATAAATATATGACGATGATCATATTATGTGTATGTTCATTTGCATGTGTGTGTCTCATTTATATGTGTGTAATTATAGAATTATTATGCAATAACATTATTATGCCTAGATTGACAAAAAGATAAAATAAAATAAAAAAATAAGCATAATCAATTTTATATGTAATACAACATACCCAAATATAAACAGCTAGAAACCGAAAAAAACGAAAAACCGAACCGAAACCGATAATAAACCGAAAAAACCGAACCGCCAAAAACCAAACGGTTTCGGTTTTGGGTTCTACAAAAACCGAACATTTCGGTTCGGTTTCGGTTTTAGCCAAAAACCGACCCAAACCGAATCGTGCATACCCCTAGTTTATTATTGCCCATGTGTATATTTAGGCCTTGCCCATTATATTGTTTCTCTAGAACTATCCTTGTAAGTTAAATACTATACAATATAATAAGCTAGGCATAAATATACACATAGGCCATAATAAACTATACATCTTTTATATAATAAAATAAAACCTTAAATGGAGACTTTCGTAAAAGATAAATACAAAAAATATATTTTTTTTTATTGATAGTAAAAGATAAATACAAAAAATATAGATAAGATATAACAAACAATAAGATTAAGCTCTTTAAATGATTATCTTTAATAATAAAAAACTATAACTAAAAATCATAAATCAAACAAAATAAAGATTAAATTATTTTTTTTCAATAAATAAAAATATATGATTAAAAAAAATTAAAAACACGCGCGTGCGCGGGCATTATAACTAGTATACAAATACATATGGACTAATAATTTGTTCTTGAAACCAAACATCACGGTGGAAAAGGAAAATGCAACATTTTGGACAAATTGTGGCCAATGCATTTACACTTTCCATAATTTATCAATATCTCATTCTTGGAGAGTATCAAGAATGACGGTTGTTTGTGATCATAAAAGAAAGAAACCACTTCGAGGTATCACAAAACGCTGGATATAAATAAAGATAAAAATTTGTATAACTTAACAAAAATACTAGTGAATGCACATGACTACATGGGTTTCAAAAAGTTTACTGCGAATGCACAAAAATGTAGAACATGAACATAACTTCAACCAAAAACCTTGACTTCACATAATTTAGTTTTTCAGAGAGTACTTCTTGCCTGTAAATGCTTGAAATTTGGGTTCTTCTTCCTTCTTTGATGACTCTTGTTTTGCTTCTTTCACGGCAGGCTGCAATTCATGAGACCAAATTTAAACAACAACGCATAATAGAGTTGGTCCTCTCACTAGTAGCTAGAAGCGGTATGATAGTGAGTCGGGTAACAGTTCAAAACGAGTTATTGAAATGGGTCATTTTAAAAATTGAACTTAACTAAGCATTCAATCATTAAATGCACCAAAGAACGTGCCCTTATGAGACAAATTAGAACAACCCTAATACAAATTCTTAAATTATTTTGATTTAGTACGTTGTATGCATTAAAAAATAAATTATGCAACGCATAAATCATGTGTCCATAGAAGGTGCCCTTATGACACAATTTTAAACCGTTTCATCTGTTCCCCTCTAAGCATGACTTTTTAAAATTTAGCCCATTTAAGATAAAACACATGTCGAAATTGCCCTATCAAATAGTAACGGTGAGAAAAAGCAACACAACAATCTCAAGAAAAAGAACATACTTTTGGCGCCCCATTTGAATTTTGATCTGCATTTGAACCGAAAACAAGCTTTCCAGAACGTTTTCTTGAACCAGAGGTTGATGGTTTTGAGCCATTGGTATCACTAGTAGTAGCTTCGGCCTTGTGTGGCTGAAGCACCGGTGCGGCAACAGCCTCAGCCGGTTTTCCATCTAACCTTCTTGCTGAACCACTGAACGGGTTGAATTTGGGAATTTTGTTAGGAGGTTCTTCTTCAACTGCCATTAAACATTCACATTTAGAACTGTTCAACGAGAAAAACTGAAGGCAAAGTTTAATAGAACCAGAAACCAACCTTCAGAAGACACTGTAGATTTCAAAGGTTTTTCAGGTTCTTTATAGTCGAGTGGGGGAGCAAAGTCAACTTCACAGTCAGTCTCAATTATACTTATTGCAGCTGATGGTTTAGTTTCAACTATGTCGATATAAAACTTCTTGTTGTTATATGGCACCATGATCGTGTCACCAGTAGTTAAACAAGAGTAGCTTCTTAATGAGGTCTCTAAGCTGGCAGTTCAAATAGAAATAAGCCAATAATTTAAGAACTTTCCCATATATACAAGGGGTTATTGCCAAAAAAAACTAATTTTTGTTCTGATATCTGTAATGAATACTCATCAGCCATGTTATGATATTGACCAGTAACCTTAAATCGGAATTTTTTAAACTTCCGATGGTTTTTATAGTTTTTGTACTCATTTGATGGTCAATAGATACAGAAAAATTATAAATCAGACCAAAGTTTAGGAATTCTTTTATGGAATAATCCCCAACTATAGAAAATGGATAATGCACGTGTGGAGGCCCACCCGACTATTCGACTTTTTTTATTAAGCCTGTCCATATATTGAAACTACTTTAGAAAAAGCCCAAATACATATTTGGCTCTATTTATACTAATTCTGGCAAAATAACATGTCAGGATGATTTATTTATATGCCCGAATATATAAGGGATAATGTGTATAGTCTTCCACTTTCTTCATCAAGGCCACCCATATTAAAAAAAAAAAAAAAAAAAAAAAAAAAAAAAAACCCTACTTCATAGGAATTAAAAATACGTATATGGTTTCATATATGCCAATTACAAGTTTACGACAAAACAATGTGTCAGACTGTCAGCTCATCAAAAATGCCCTTAAAAGTTTAAAAATGACAAAAAGTATTTGATATGGTGTCAACATGCTATAGGCGATGAAACCAAAAAAAATACTTTTGTGGCCTATATAGTAGTTTCAATACTCCGTATATGACAGCGTCCACATAGATCTCCCATAACAGTAAAATATGGATAGTAAAACTCACATGGCTTTTGGGTTCGATACATCAAGAAAATCGGTCGTGTGAGGCTGAAGTTTCACATAAGTTCCCTTTGATAAACTGGCATTCTTGACATTCACAATATCCCCTTCTTGTAACAGCATGTTCTCCATCATCTAAGATATGATAATAAAAATAAAGATCTTGACATGTAGCATCTTTTTAAGTTAGTATGTATAAGATCAAATCATACCCAGTATGGAATGTATATCAGTCCCTCATCTGCCACGAATTCAAGAACACCACAATGGGAAACTTTACTAGCCAAAGGATTTGTAAGTTTAAATAACATTGGATAATCTATTTGCAAACGCGCTGCACAATTGAGAATAACATATAGATTTAGTCGATCAACTTGTAGATATTAAAAAAAAAAAAAAAAAAAAAAAAAAAAAAAAAAAAAAAAAAAAAAAAAAAAAAAAAGGTTAACCACTAACCAAGGCGATCAAGAGCAGATGGAGGCATTATAACTGAAAACCAAAGATAAAAAAACATATTAAATTATATGCCTGTCATATTTTATGAAAACAAAGTGATTCCAGGAAAAATGCAGACTAAACTCACTTTTATCACCCTTCTCCAAATGGGACTGCGTAAGATACACAAAAATAAATAATCAGAAAGAGTCAAAACATCAAGCTGAAGAGGTAATGTGCATTTGACCACGTGGGTAGATTACCAAAAAAAAAAAAAAAAAAAAAAAAAAGGATGATTTTCTAAATCTGTTTAGCTATTGTGCTATAATTAGCATTCCTGATGCAAATTATGCTACACATAATTAACGTTCCATTGAAAGATAGTTTGATTTTCTCTTTAGCTTTTTTAAATCATGGTAATATGAATAACGATATCAAAACCTTGTCAATAAAAGAAACGGGGTAACAGCGATAATTCTGCTCAAACATAGAAGCTAGGTCGCCGTAATCTTCATCGTCCTGACATAGTAAACATATCAAGGTTAGTAACTTTACATTGAACTAATTAACATGACAATACTAGTACAGAAAATGCTTTCTATATTTAGTCATCTAGGCTTATATATGATATCATCCAAATTATCATAAATTGTTCAACAACACAGGCGTGATGGCATTTTAGCCCAATGCTTAGCAGTCTCGTCAAAATTCAACTTTTTCTATCCTTACATAATAACTTCAAAGCAAAATATTGCAGTGAAACTAAAAATCAAGTTTTCACAACTTCATAACATAACACTTATTCAACCGAAGACTCTCACGATGACATATACCCCATGACGATTACTGTTTATAGTCATCTAAGCAGATACTATATTAAACTATTCAAAAACACACCTTTGATCCCATTTTTAGTCCAAAGTTAAGCCACCTCCTTGAAACTTCAACCTATGTCTATTCTTAAATATTAACTTCAACCTTATTCTAGTCTCTGTGCTGATGATCCTCAAATATTGTCAAGTTCGTAACACAACACTTTATCTAACCGAAGATTCTCACAGCGACATATACCCTAAGACGGTTTCTACATTTAGTCATCTAAGCAGACACAACATGCTATCATCCAAACTATCTAAGATTCTTCAACCACACACGAGTGACTAAGCGGTCCCCTT